>NW_004624762.1:3661980-3701980 GCF_000247695.1 Heterocephalus glaber | reverse complement strand
TCCTTGTGCTTGTGAGGCAGGTGGCAGAACCACTGAGCTAAATCCCCGGCCCAAAATTTATGTCTTAGTTTTTTTCTTTTTTCTTTTTTTGGTACCAGGGATCTAACTCGGGTCCTTGTGCTTGTGCAGCAGGTGGCAAAACCACTGAGCTAAATCCCTGACCCAATCTCACCCTTGATTGTTCCTTGCCCTGGTGTAGCCAATGGGGCTTTAGAGCAAAGGCATTAGGGAAGTGTAGAATGGGTCCCTTCACACTCTCTCAGCTGGCTTCCTATACACAGCTTCTCACCCCTCCGCTGCCTCTCTGTGTCCTCAGAGTACACTGTCCCTGGCCAAAGCAGTTGTCCCAGACATGCCTGTTGAGTTGGCCCAAGCCATTATGAGCATTTTGGTGGGCTGGGGAGGACATGAAAATAGTCACATTGTGACAGTGTTTTCCAGGTCTGTCGCATTTGCTACCTCTGCCAACATTCTAGCTTCCAGGGCCTGGGAAACTGGGCCCATTTACAAGAGGATGAGAGTAGGTATTCAGAATATTCAGGATTTGGGCTTCATTTCAGATAGCTGCAAGCCAATGAGAAATGGATTCTGCTGTCTTTTCCTGCCTTTTAAACATTCCAAACCAAGTCCTTCCACCCATCCACCCCTATAAAACTTTTGCTCAGAAAGTCCTCTAAGCAACTGGCAAGAACACCATCTCAGAGGTTTCTATTTTTATCCTGTGTGTAATCAATGGGAACACACTGTGTTCAAAACAGAATTATGAATTGATAAGAGCAAATGATTGACATTTGCTTTTGTCCCTGGGTAAACTAATAAGGAGACATGTACTGAATATGTAGAAATGTAATGGTCATTTTATGGGTCAGCATTTCTGCAGAAGTGCTCAGTGATTTCTGTGTTTGTTTGCAGTAAAGAAAAAAAATATGTTTTCCAGATACAAATTGGTTAGGCTTGGGAAAAGTTTTCACAATGTCTGATTTTCAAGAAATATTGAATGTAAGAGACTCTTAGCCTTTTCTTCTGTAAATTATTAACCTGTGACTATAACACCCATCCTCTGCCATTCGCTTAACAACAAGAAATAATGTATTGCTATGTGTGGTGCCTCAAACCTGTGGCACCAGCAGTTGGGAGACTGAAGCAAGAGGACCTCTTGAGCCCAGGAGTTCGAGGCCAGCTTGGACAACATGGTGAGACCCCCACCCACCCAAAAAACGAAATAAAATAGTAATGATAATCTCTTCTCTAACTTGATGACATTATCGATAGTTTTTAAAAATCTCATTTCAAAAATTGCACACTCTGGGCCGAAGATTTAGCTCAGTGGTGCCGCCACCTGCCTCGCAAGTGCAAGGACCAGAGTTTGATTCCCAGTACCAAAAAAAAAAATTTGCACACTCTAATAAATAAGATATTCTTATTTCCTATGTTCTTTTTTGCCAGTCCAACAACACACAAAGGTATTGCTTTTTTTTTTTCTTTTGGTACCAGGATCGAATTCAGGACCTTGCACTTGCAAAGCAGGCGGCGGCACCACTGAGCTAAATCCCCAGCCCAAAGGTACTCTTTTTATAAAACTACATATAGTTTTATATATATATAATTTTTATATATAGTTTTTTATAAAACTACATATAGTTTTATATAAAACTACATATAGTTTTATATTTTGCTATTTCACTTAGGTGTACACCGTGACTTCAAAATATAATGGCATGAGTCTCATGACTTCAGAGTCATGCTGATAATACTCTTGTTACACATCCATTCACATATAGATGGAAATTTGTGAGTGTTTTATTTTTTTATTATTATTTTACATTTTATTTTATTTGTGAGTGTTTTAAAGGATCTATATGCATTTTACTGCACATCACCTCAATTTTACAAATATTTTAACATTTTAAAAAGTTGACTCATCTAGCAGAGGTCTAAAACAAGATAAAGGAGAGATTTATTTAGAATGTTAAAATGAACAAAGTTGAGGTAGCTAGAATAGTCAGTCATAGAGACAGAGAGTAGAATGGTGGTTATCATAACCTGGTGGTTATCAGGAATGGTGGTTATCAGGACCTCTCATTTAATGAGAGTTTCAGTGGAGGAAGATGAAAAAGTTATGGGGATAGATAGCGGTGATTTGCAATGTGTTTGTTTAATACCACTAACCTATGCAATTAAAAAAGGCTAAAATGGTAAATGTCATGTACATTTTAGTCACAATTTGAAAAGATCTTAAAAAGTAATTACTAAGTAATAATATTTGCTGCCTTAAATTTATTCTGAAGTGTGACAAAATATAAATAAATAATAAATGCATTAATGTTAAAATATACTGAGTTTCAGAAGAGTAGTGTATCAGTACTCACTAAAGGAATACAAGGATTTACGAGGTAGGCTTACAATGGCTCACTGGAGAGTCAGATGTGAAGGCAAAGGGCTGTCTGCACGCTTGACTGCACAGTCCTATGCAAGTCAGGTCTGCACTAAGAAGCTGAAGGGTCTGGCCTGAAAGCCTGGAGACAGACATCTAAAGGCCATGCAGTGGGTCTCTACTCTTCAGTAAGTGGATCATCCCTACCCAGACCTATGTTAAATCAGTCAGCTGGCTGTTTCTTATGCAAGTGGACACCACAGTTAGCTATCACAAGTAGGTTTAGAAACAAGTGATTAAAGGAATTTCACCTTAAAGGTAAATTAAAATTAAACTCAACAAATGCAGTTTATAGATTTACGGGAAACAAAGAAGTCTTTGAAATTACAAGTCAGAATTGGTAACTAGTTAACTAGTTCGAAGACATGTGCTTAGCAAGTGACAGAAATATATGAAAACCTAGGCAATTTCTACCAGATAGTAAAAATGGCTTACTTTAAATTTTCTTACAGATTTGAACTTTGAAAGGTTTTTATGTTGTGCTTAGATTTTTTCTTTTAATGACCCTGGGGATCAAACCCAGGGTCTTGTGAATGCCAGACAAGTGCTCTACTGCCAAGGCTTCATCCCTTATATCATATATCTTTAAATATTTATTGAATGCTCTTCATTTATATAATTTTAAATGCCTCCAGAATATTCTGCCTACCACAATATCAAAATTTGCTGAATTATTCTTTTATTGTTGGAAATTGTCAGGGTTCAGAACATGGAATCTCAAAGTATGGCATCTTGGCATACTGAATACTTTGTTGTTGTGTTTTGTTTTAAAATGGGATCTCACTACATTACCCAGGCTGACCTCGATCTTAGGAGTTCAAGGGATCCTCTTGTCTCAGCCTCCCAAGTAGCTGGGACAGATGGCATGCTGAATACTTTGAACTGAAGGAGATTGGAAAGATCTCAGAAGCAAGAAATTTTCTTTGATCTTCTGTTCTTCTCTCTTCTTCCCCAAAGCAGGTCATAGTAACTAGAATTCTTCTCCAAACTTTACTTTTCCCCTTATTTCCTGAGGACCTTCATATGACAAGCATTCGGCCCTGTACCTGAAGGAAGGAATATTACACAAAAGAGACCAAGAAGAATCTGAAAAAATAGGCCTTGCTGAGTTTCCCCTCAATTTATTACCATTACAGCATACTCTTTTGTGTAATCACATTCCTACATGGCTGTACATTCTTCATCAAACTGAAGAATAACAATATAATTTTCTGTGAGTCTTTGGGTCCTCATTTCTGCAGTTTCCTGGGTCACATAAAACTTTGATCAAAAACATTTGTTTGCTTTTCTGTTGTCAAGCTGTCCTTTATTATAGGAATATTTGCCCTGGACCTTGAAATAGGTAAGGAAGAAGTATTATACCTTATACTGCCTCTATAATACTTAGAACATTTATAATTTTTGTTATAAGTAATGTGTTGATCTGTTTCTTAGTGTATATAGGCTCTGTCTGCATTTCCAATTAGTATTTAGAAGAGAGTTCTAGAAGTAGAATTACTCAATAAAGATCATAAATATTTTAAGAATCTTGGTTTATGTCACTAAATTGCTTTTTCAGAAAGGTATTATAAATTTATACTTTCAATAGAAATATGTTATCAGGGCCAGGGATTTAGCTCAGTGGTTCCGCTGCCTGCCTCGCAAGTGCAAGGTCCTGAGTTCAATCCCTGGTACAAAAAAAAAGAAAATAAAAGAAATATGTTATCACCTTTAAGAATAAGATCTAATGTTCGTTAAGCACTTAGTTTTTATCAAGTACTGAACTAGCTCTTGGCTTTAACACCATCTTTTTAGAAACCTCCGTGCCATCAGAACCAAGTGGAGGAAGAAGCGAATGCACAGGCTAAAGCGCAAAAGAAGAAAGATGAGGCAGAGGTCCAAGTAAAATAGCTTGTACACCCATGAAGGCCAAAGGAGCAGAAATAAGGAATGCTGGAGGCTGAGGACTCTGGTACAAGTTGTTAGATTGCATTCTGCTGTCTAGAATGTGTCTCAGTGGATTAGAACTTCATTACCATCTGATCACCAGGACCACCTCAGAGAGACCCACCTTTTTCATAACTAAAGCAGTCCCCATTGGTCATTTGCCCTAGACCTGTGGCATTCTGGGCTACTTCTGTTCTCAGTTATGGTTGAGTGTCAAACGTGTACAATAAATCATCTCTTCTGCTGTTAGCTGGAAAAAAAAAGTTTTGAACTAACTCAATATGTGTTACTACTAAGTAATAGCTCAATATTGAAATCGTTTATCTTGTTGGTTAAAAAAACCTGTCTGCTATTTGAATTTCATTTTTTGGTTAATGACATTGAACTACATTGAATTTTAAGCCTTTTATATTATCTATAAATCATTAGTTGACTATTTTTCTATTGTGAGTTACTTTCATCAGGTTATGAGTTCCTTATATATTAGTGTATTAAGCCTTTGTCAAATCTGCTATAGCTATTTTACACGTTATTTCTTGTTTTTATTTTTTTTATTTCTTGTTTTTAAAAATTTTCTTCATGACAATTTATATTTCCATATTGTCAAATCTATTAAGTTTTACTTTGTGATTCATTCTTGCTTTTGAAAACATTAAATTTTATTTAATGGCTTGGTAATAATAAAGATACATCTTACATGTGTATAAAAATTCACTTTTTGCATATATTATTTCAGGCTTTTGCCGTAGGAACAAGTAAACCAGATGCTAGTGCAAATCAGTTACTTTACATAACTTTACATTCTTTACATAACATTTCTTTTGAAGCTTAAAAATTTCTTCACAACCTCTATTTCTATCCATATGAGATTAAATATATGGAACAAATAAAATAAAATAGAAAACTATGAAGCCCTTAAAAGTTACAATATATTCTTATATTTGGTGACATGTAAAGAGATAATGGCATTATTGAAGAGGGAGCAATACAATGC
Organism: Heterocephalus glaber; assembly: GCF_000247695.1. Next base: position 3,696,626 of record NW_004624762.1, on the reverse strand, counting down.
AACTTGCTTGCTACCCATGTAAAATTACATCCTATAGTTCTTTTTTTTTTTTTTTTTTTTTGGTACTGGAGATCAAACCCAGGTCCTTGAACTTGCAGCGCAGGCAGCAGAACCACTGAGCTAAATCCCCAGCCCTACCCATGTAAAATTAAATACATACATGCATAAGAAAATATCTGGAGAGATCTTACTGAAATTCAGTCAGTATTTATTTCTGAGTCATGCAATTTTGGAAATTTTTTATAAACTTTTCTGTGTTTTTCTGATTTGGTTTGATATTGTACAATAAGCATATATCAATTTTATTCAGATAATAGTTATTTTTAAAGCATAAACAAAAATTTTCTGCATACACAAGGACAGTAGTATTTGCCTATATTTTTTCTTGTCTTTTAATTAAATGTTTACATACAGAAAGACACAAATAACATTTTCCTTAGTCTTGGAACAATTTCTAAGAGACATACACATTTCTACTTTTGGGTAAATATGCACTCATTTATCAAGAAACACATTTTCTAAGAAATATGGCCCTAGGGGCAGGGGATGTAGCTCAGTGGCACCGTGCCTGTCTGGTAAGCACAAAGTCCTGAGTTCGATCCCTGGTACCAGAAAAAAAAACAAGAAACATGGGCCTGCTTAATACTGGATAAAAATTCCACGTGATAGACATTCCTAGGTGAGCTATTCTAATCTGCAGAACTTCCTACTGCATAACTTTCTAGATGATGTCATTCAGAACTCTTCCTTCATCTGGGACTCTTTCCAGTGGCTACATGTGGGAGCTTCCCGTTTTTGTTCTTAGTGATGTTTACTGGAAATGGAGGTTTACTAATAAGATCTCAGTTCAGATAGCTTTGTGGGGGCAGGAAGAATGATTGTGAGATGGATTTGGCCAAAAAATCTTTACTTTCTCCGTTCTTACTATCTTGTTTTGATAGACTGACTTCATTTTGTTTTGAAGTTACCTATTGTGAGAAACCTAGGAGGAATGATATGGGCTGTCTTCTTGTTCCTCCTCCTGTTTTTACCATGATCTCCAGTTCAGCCTCATCCAGACCTGCACGCTTGTACATCTGCTACCGAGAGCAGATGGAGATAGCCAAGAACCCGTAGACAGGATAGCTCTGTTCTCTTGGATTTGGGAGGAACTTAAAACAATATTTAAATGTGAACAAAAGAGGCAAAGAGGATTTATTCAAGATTGGACAGCTGGTTATGGCAGAAAAAAGTGAAAAACATAGATTTCATATCTCCTAGCTCAGGGCCTCAGAGTTAAAACCCATAAATGTTTTTATCACTTCTGGGGAACTGTGTATAAAGGCAAGTTAGAGAGTTTCAGATAAAAGAATATTGTATAACAAGAATTCACTACATGAAGAATTTGTTTTACGTTAAAGATCAGCTAAATAAAATTTAAAAGCTCCTAAATACACTCAGTTCTTCCATTTTTGTGGATTCCCTTGATTGTGGTTGGTGATCTCAGAGGTATGTATAGTTTCTCTCAAAAACTTTCAAGATGATGAATCCTCAAAATTAATTATCAAAATTCATTTAAAAAATCTTTAAAATAATTGAAAATGTACAGAGTATACCATGGTACACTTCAGCAGGGAGAGAGTTTGTTACTGATTCAAACAAGGATATGGTGTCACAACTCCCAAAAGGTCAGGAATCTCTTATCAGATATCTTTCCTACCATCAGGCTGCCATTCCCTATGCCAGGATACACACGGGACACAGCTGTATCAGAAGGCTAAAGCTCTAAGTTCAAGGTATTCTGACACTACAAGATTACATGATGGGTATCACTTGGATGGTCCATTCTTGTTTGAGGAATGACATTAAGTGAAGGATAGGACTGCAGCTTGGGGACACTATTCATAGTGGGCACAGACAAACACGGCCATTCAATTCTCTTTTGTTTCTGACTTTTAGGGCAAGGACATTTCTCCTCCACAAGAAATGAGTAAAGTGAGGGGAAATAGAGAAAGACAATGAACTTTGACAAAGAAAGATGGCGGTAATAGAATATTAAAGAGCTCAGAGCTCCTCCAAATTAGGTCAAGCTTCCAGTTTCAAAGAATAATGTCTTAGGATGCTGAGAAAATGTTGTTTTGGGGTCCTCAATCACTGATGTTTGGCTCATTACTGAGAATAGGAAAGATACCAGAAGACTGGGGACTGCAGAGAAAAAGAAAAAAGATGAACTAAAAACTTGTAGATAATTATTTATGAGGCCAGTCTGAGGCAAGACTATAGAATGAGTTACTGGGGAATAGTTTCAGGCACTAGGTAAGGGAACAAGTAACATCCTGTATGCAGTGGTATGGTGGTAAATGTTTAACAACTGGCTCTGGGAGTTGGAGAAGAGCTTGATTTACAGCACTTGCCAATTTCTGTCACGTAAACACCATAGCTAATTTCAAGCTACCAACTTGATGTCACTGAATGCAAAGTTTGGAAGAGAAGCACAGTAGCATATCCTTATGTGATACTGATATATCCACCACACAAATACAATAGATGTGAATAATGTCTAGAGAAGAGATAATAAAATGTAGTAAAGTTATTAGGAATGCATGAGTTTTAGGTATCTATTACCTTCATTTTTTTTTTCTTTTTGGTACCAGGGGTCAGACTTGGGTCCTTGCGCTTGCGCAGCAGGCAGTGAAACCACCGAGCTAAATCCCTGGCTAGTTTAACTTTTAATAGAGACTGCATTTAACAACTGGCTCAGAATTTTTTTTTTTTTTACTCCTGGGGATTAGGACCTGGGGACTTAGCACATGCTAGGCAAGCACTCTACCACTGAGCTACATCCCCAGCCCATGCTCAGGAAATTCTTGGAAATTTAACTACAGGCTCTTGCAAGTTTGTGTGCTTAGGCTCCCAGGCATGGTGAGCAGAAACGTGGTTAACTGCTACAGGGTAGTGAGGGATCTGTTGGTTGCTATAACTGTGAGGCTACACTCAGAAAGCGGCACTGGTCTGAGAGTGTAGCAGAGCAGCCAAGATGACAGGGAGCCAGAGTCCCGAGTGTGGGAATGGTGGACAGAATCAGAGGCTGTTCTGGCTGGGGCTCCAGCCTGTGTGGAATAGAATGAAAGGGACAGGCAAATTCTTGCTTTCAAATACTGTATTTGAGGGACTGTTGTATAGGAAGGGTTAGGCTTCTAGTCTATGGGTAGAAGAAGGTACAGAAAAACAGATTTCTTCTTGGTATAAGAAATTTCTTCCAGGTAAAGCTATCACAAATGGAATGGGCAAAAGGTAATCCTGCAGAATGTGGACAATAACTTTTATGGATGCGAAGAGGTGATTCAGGCATCAGAAGAGGGGCTGCATAATCTTTTTAAAAGTTTTTTTATTTTTGCTGTACCAGGGATTGAACTCAGGACCTTACACTTGCCAGACAGCCACAGCGCCACTGAACTACATCCCCGGACTAAGGGGTCCATAATCTTGAAGACTTCCCCAAGTCTATAATTTCTTTATTTTAATCAATCTCCTCCAGCCATCCCTCCCCATGTAATGGGGATTAAACAAACTCAGAGCCTTGCAGGTGCTAGGCAAGTGCTCTTACACTGAGCTACATCCCCAGTCCTTTTAAATTTTAATTCGGAGTCAGAGTCTTGCCAGGTTGCCCAGGCTGACCTCAAACTTGCAATCCTCCTGCCTTACTTTCTCAAGTAGTGGGGATTGCAGGCCTGCACCACTATAAAGACTGCTCTTTCTAGACACATTCAAAAAAGGCACCCTTACACCTAGCTTTGTTTGGTTCATCTCAGAAGGGTAGTGTGGTGTGCTTTTAAAAACTGCTGTTTTTTGAGACAGGGTCTCACTGTATCATTCAGGCTAGACTTGAACTCACTATGCAGCCCAGGCTGGGTTTAACTCATTATCCTCTTGCCTCAGCCTCTGGAGTACTGGGATTACAGGCACACACCACCATGTTCAGCTAAAAAGAACTTTTTATTAAGGAAAATCTCAAACATTAAAAAGTAGAAAGTAAAATGTAGTGAAACATCACAAAGTTTCTAAAAGTGTCATTTTTTAACCTAATTTCATCTCATTTATCTGCCCATCCACTTGCCACACCCTTGTTGTAGTGCATTGTGTACTGCCCTGACAACGCCTGAGACTGGGTAGTTCATAAAGAACAGAGTTTTTTTTCCTTACTGTTCCAGAGACAGAATTTCAAGGTGGTTGAGTCTGCATCTGACAAGGGGCCTCTTGCTGCAACATAGGGGACAGAAGGCACAGGGCAAGGGAGCTCATGTGAGAGTGTGCAAGACATGGACCTGGAATTAATCCAGACATGAGGACAGGCTCTCATGACCTAAATGCCTCCTTTTGGGCCCCACCTCCCACCACTGTTGTCTTGGAGACTGGGTTTTCAACACATGTTCTTCTGACATTCAAGTCCTAGCATTCCCTTTCCCCAGACTTTTAGGAAGCAAACCTCTGACATATCATTGCAGCCATAAATACTTCAATATTTATTTATTTATTGGGGGCTTGGCTTTTTGAGGCAGGGTCCCCCTTTGTAGTTCAGGCTGGCCCTGAACTCACTATGTAGCCCAGGCTGGCCTCAAACTCTCAGCAAACTTCCTGCCTCAGCCTCCGAGTGCTGGGATTACAGGCATGTGACACCATGCGCTGTTAATACTTCAATATTTATCTCTAAAATATGAGAACAATTTGAAAATATACCTACAATGCCAAAATCACCCATAAGAAATTAATATTGATCCCCTAACATCATCTAATACCCAGTCTGTTTAAATTTTCCCCTTTTGTTTCATAATTTAAAAAATTTGAATTCACATAAATCAAGACCTAACCAAGATCTATACACTGCAATGGTTTGATGTGTTTCTTAAGTCTCTTGCAGGCAATAGGTTTCTTGTTCATTATTCTTCCCCCTTATAATTTATTTGTTGAGGATACTGGGTTATTTGTCCTGTAGAATTTTCCAGTCTGGATTTTTTTCACTGCATTATCATTGTGTATTTAAAATCTTTCTTTCTCTCCCATATGTTCTATGACCCTACTATATATCACTTTGATTCTTTGGGGAGAATGCTTCACAAATGGTATTGTGTATTTCCTGTCATTAGGCAAATAATTTCTCTCTCTCTCTCTCTCTCTCTCTCTCTCCCTGATGTTAGCAACCACTGATGACAAGCATCTAGCTCTATTAATGATGAAGGTTTCAAATGGTGATATTCTATCATTCCACCTTCATTTATTAGCTGGAATATTCCTATATAAATAAACATCCCTTGTCAAAAATTTGACTACCCTGAAATACAGATTGTACAGGAAATATAAGATAAATGCTTTATTATTTACCAATTTCAAAACAGTGAGATGATTCTCTAGCATTTGCCAAAGATGACCAATGAGGTTTTGTTAAGTATCGTGGTGAACTCATGGATTTCAAAATATTTAACATGCTTCAATCCATTGTCATTATCATTCTTATTAATATTTAACTGATGCCGTCTTTGGCCAGTGAAAGTTTATTCAGGTTGGCTCTTGAGTCTTTCTGACATGATCCTAGTAATTTCCTTTCCTAATATGATAAATTTCCTTATAGTCCAGACTCAGCTTATGTATTTTCTATCCCAAATCAGGATTTTTTTTTTTTTTTTTTTGGTTATTTTTTAGTTTTTTGGTACCAGGGATCGAACTCAGGACCTTGCACTTGCCAGGCAGGTGCGGAGTCACTGAGCCAAATCCCCGGCGCCAGGATTTTGTTTTTAGTGCTGAGGTGCAAACCCAGGGCCTCATGCATGCTAGACAAGCCCTCTACCAGCACGCTATACCTCTAGCCGCTGGCTCCTTTCAGTGAGTAAATGAGACTGTTAGACCACAGTCTGGACTCTAAGGTGGTCAGGCTATTGGGTTAATCATAGTGTGTGGGCCTTTTTAGCAGGAAGAGTTAGGAAATCTCTTCCTCCTCCTCCTTCTCCTTCTTCTGAAATGCATCATGAGTTTGCTTATGACACTTTCAATAAACACGAGGCCATCTTAGAATAACTATTCTAATATTACTGCCAATAATATGACAACTGAAACTCAGTTAAAGTTGTCATGTACTTCTTTTGGGGTTTAGGATATATCACAATAATTAAAATCAAGTTAAAGTCACTTGAAGTGGTTTTTTCTTTTTTTTTTTCAGTACTGAGAATGGAACTCAGGACCTTGAGCTTTTGAGGCAGGTGCAGTGCCACTGAGCTAAATTCCTCGTTCTTTCTTATGTGGTTACTCTGCCAACTCAGAGAATATATTTTAGTGTATTTGTTTTGTTAGATTTTGGTTTTTAGAGACTGCATTTTAACTTTTTAAAAATTTACTTCATAATTACGTAAAATGTTTACAAGTCAAATCTGTAATACCAAGCATATTCAAAGGAGTATGACATGTATCCCAGACTCTCTACCTTGTTCCATCTCTCCTTCAAAATCTTCTTTTAAAAAACAAAGTTTTGTGGTTTATTTTTTAAATTTGAAAACCATAAATAATTTCATTTATTGAACATTTTCTTGTTAGGTTAAACTGTATAGTACACTACAAAGACTTTTGTCCTACACCAATCAGAGAGTCTAAGGATTACTCCATATATTCCTTGTTCTTTTTTACAGCTGCATAGTGTTCCACACACAGACTGTACATAGTGTTATTTGGATGTTAGACACTTTCAATTTAAGGAATTATACCTTCTAACATGGTTAGCTGAGGTAAAATTCAAGCTCTTTTGAACAGAATGTGCCCTCAGTTCTTGTCTCCCTCCTGTTTAGTGGCTCTGCTCTGCCTATCCATTTCCTCCACTCTGACTCTTGGATACCTGCTGTAGCCTGAGTAAATGTCCCGTATTTTTCAAAAACACTTCTCTGCCCTCTAAGATTTGTCATTTTTCATTCATCCCCTTAGAACTCTTTTCTTTTTTAGGTGACAGCATATACTGAAGAAGTCATTTGAAAATATTTCCTGCTGGGGATCAAAAATTTGAGCCCCACCGGGGATTTAGCTCAGTGTTTCCGCTGCCTGCCTCGCAAAAGCAAGTTCCTGAGTTTGATCCCCGGTACCAAAAAAAAAAAAAAATTGAGCCCCCATCAGGTAACTTAGGGGGATCACATCTCAAAAAAATTAGAAAATGCTAAAAAAAATTAGAAAGGTTTACCAGAGCACTTGGCTAACATGAATGAGGCCTGGATTTCAATCAGCAGGGCTGAAAAAATAAAATAACATAAAATAGATTTAAAAATATTTACTGCTAAAGCTTTATCACCTAACGAGTTACCTCTCCTAGAGGACATGAGACCTTTACCTCAAATTGCACATATAAAAACCAGAGAATCACTAGTGCTTTATGAAGCACACATTTGAATTTAGTATTTAAACACCATGTTTTAATGCTTTAGTGCATTAAACAAACAAAGCAGCTAATACTCAGAATACATCCTGGGAAGAAGCAACCTAAAATAACCAACAAATAACAACACTGGTAATTTATGTGAAGAGAGGAATCCTGGGGGCAGAACTGTGGAAGCAGCTTTTTTTTTTTTTTTTTTTGCCTTTTAACATTCTTTCCATGGTAGCAGAACTGTAAAATTTCTGATTCTTTGCCCAGGAAAACTGCCACTTCCTGGTACAATCTTTGCACTGAAAGACAGATAGATACACACCACTGATGAAGATGGGCATTTACCCTGGAAACAGAGGACGGAAAGCAACTGGACCCAAAGTATAGACTCCAAGTCAAAATATGAGAAGCCTCAGTTCCCTCTCTCTCTCTCTCTCTCTCTCTCTCTCACACACACACACACACACACACACACACACACACACACACACACACAAGCTAGTTCATTAGAACTGACCACAGAATCCTAGAAGCTGCCAGCAAAACCTATAGACTTGTGGGATCCAATTCAAAAACTCCTGATGGGCCAGGTGAGTTTCTCAGTAGGAGAGTGTGTGTTTAGCATGCAGAAATCGCTGTGTTCCATCAAACACACACACACACACAAAGACATTAGTGTCCAGACCTTACACTAAAAGGACAGAAGTGAACAGCTTAGGAGCAATGGGCAGGACAAGAGCTGCTCAGCCACTGGCTGGGCTTCCTGGCTTGAAGGGAAGTGGGATTCATTACTACTATCAAGTAACTCTTGATTTTTCTTAAGAAAAGTCCAGACTATTACTCACATAGAACTGCTGTAAGGAGAACTAAATATGGATCTCTGAATTAGGAAATGTGAATTAGGGCATAATAACTTGCATTATGTAATTTGCCACACTGTTTATAAAGAGGAAGAACTTCAGCCTAAAAATGTCTGAAGCAAGTATTGCTTTTGGCCTCCTTGCTTATATATGTGCTGGGCACTTCACTTGGAATTCCTTTCCCTGTAAGGTCTCACCCCAGTGAACTCTTGCCCATTTTTCAAGACTCAATTCAATGTTACTTCACCCTCTCTACTTTCATAGCACTTAGTATATCTTCTCGTAACAATGTCATATCGTATCAGAATTATTGGTTTATTATCTGTTTCTATTAGACTGTGAGTTGCTGAGGGAAGGAGCCCATTCTTCCTATCTCAGTGCTTGGCATAAAAAACACTCCTTATTCACTAAGTGGGCTCAGAGACCAACTAATCCTGCCCCTTTGAGTACATGAAACAGGCCAAAGAGTTCCCATAAGTTCAATAATTCAACAAGTTTATGCCGAATATTTACTGCATTCCTAGTTCTATGTAAGTCTAAATGTCATTCTAGTATTTTAGATGTGATTCAGAGTATGATTAATTTTCATTTGTCCAGAGGTCAGAAGACAAATACCTGCATCTTATGAATCCTCAAATATTAAATTATGTTCATATCAAATTATGCTTATATCAATTTGTTTTATTCTAAGACTGCAGAATGCTAGTGGGAGGATGAGGACAGAGAGAGTGCTGAATGCCCAATTTAATTTAGGAAGCACTGGATTACATTAAATTAAATAATTTCTTCCCCGAATTTCAACATACCTCATAGTGATTCGCTAAATCTCCAAGAAAAGGATATAAGCAGTGTTTCCCAAGTTCTTTTGACCAGAGAGAGCTGCTGCCTACCTTTGTCATCTCTGTTAATCTAGTCCAGGGGTGGAGATCTGGAAAACACAAACAGAGGCAGTAATGGGTGCAGTTCCTTTCGGCAAAGTGCTCATTCAGGTGTCCTGAGGGCTCCAGGGGACATACTAAGCTCAGGAAGAAGGAAGGTGGCTGGAAAGGGGAGGAGGAAGATTTGGAGAAGGGACAATAGGGAGGGAAGAGAAGAGAAGGAATAGGTTACTGTCTCAGGCTAGTGTGTCCAGCCCTGGCTCATGCAGCAGCCCTGGACATCTACCAGTAGTAATGTGACCCCACAAGATTGAGGGCTCTTCCTATTAGGTGATCTTCAGCGATATATTTCATGATCCAGTTGTGCGTACTCAAGCGTGGACTGCATAGGAGACAATGGAGCACTGTGTAGTGCAAGATCAGTGCAGTGGTAACTCCGCCTCCTGTGCCCTCCATGCAGTCAGTCACATGGAAACCCACATGCATCAGGCGTTACACGTGCTTGTGCAACTTGGCAAGTAAAACTCAGCAATTGCTGATAGTAGTATTTCAACCTACCTACACTTGTGTGTGCTTGTGAAGACAGCAATGTTGTTAAGCAGACATGTAAGTTTTCTTTTTTATTGCACTTGGGCTTGTTATTTTGTAAAATAATTTAAAACTTAAACAATACTAGAAAATGAAGGAAATTTTGTTACTTATATATATCCACTATATTGAATATTTTATATGTGACCCAGGTCAGTTCTTCACTCATTATGACCCAGGCGAGCCAGAAAAGGTTGGGATGGGAGAGGGGCTGCATGCAGATGTTTGAGGAGCACTTTTCACTCTAAGTCCTGTGAGACACTCGGAACACACGCAGCTGGGCTTCAGGGCAAGAGACAATATGCATCACTGGCTGCGGGTCACTTCCAAAGCAGCAACGGTGTGGCCTCAGCACCCACGGGACTCCAGAGGACACCCCACGGCACCCCTAGGGCTGCCCCACATCCTGGCCACGGTGCTTGTGAAGACAAGAGAGAAAGGAAATGAGGCAGGCACAGAGGAAGTGCCTGAGTGGTTTCATCGGGAAAACCTGCCCCCAGGAGGCTCATGGATATAATTGGGGTTGGATTTAACAAGGCAGAGTAGCAATAGGAAGCAAGATTTGCAGGGCCCAGGGCAAATAGCCCCTCTTTTAAAATTAAGAATTCCATGGGCCCGGGATTTAGCTCAGTGGTGCCACCCTTTGCAAGCCAAAGGTCCCAAGTTTGATCCCTGGTACCAAAAAAAAAAAAGAATTCCATGATAGCAATAACAGCCCATTAAACCAAGAAGGCCTCTCTGAGTGCAGAGCCCATAAAAGCTGGCCCTGCCAGTGTTATTTTTCATCCTACAACACCATTTGAATCTCCTGGCTAATGTGGGCTGGAGAAACAAGCTACTCATCTTTTCGTTGTTGTTTGTTTGCGTTGTTTTTTTTTTCTTTTTGGTACTGAGGCTCGAACTCAGGACCCTGTGCTTGTGAGGCAGGTGCGGTGCCACTGAGCTAAATCCCCAGCTACGCATATCTTATATCAAGGTAGGACTTCTTTCTCCAAGATGCCCATTTATCATGGAAACCCCCTCTATCAGTTGCTGGGGCCTGAATGCTTGTGTCCTCCCCAGTATTCATAAGTTGAAACTTAATACTCAATGCAATAATATTAAGGGGTAAGGCCTCTAGCAGGTGTTCAGGTCATAAAATGAATTGGATCAGTACCCTTATGAAAGACACTCAAGGGAACATGTTTACCCCTCTGCCATAAGAGAAGTAGCAGAAAGTCAACAGACACTAAATTTGCTAGTGCCTTGATCTTGGTCCAGAACTATGGGCAATAAATTTCTATTGTTTGTAAATCATGCCTTTGACATAGCAGTCTGAATGGACTAAATAAGCCACCGTCATTCTGGGTAAGCTTGACTTTCTTATAAGAAAAATCTAAGCACATATTAAATTTCAGGAATGTATTTCACGAAAAACTCCAGGCATACCCCAGCTATTCCCATATATAGTTCTCACACCACAAGCAACATCCATTATTTCATGTTGAAAATAAAGACAGATTTGCAGCTGAACTGCAAGAAAGTATAACCTTCGACTTTGTCCTGGGGTTAAATACCAGTATTTATGTGGTGCTGAGGCAGCACTCAGCACCCGTGCTGATTTTGCTCAAAAATGAAAAACAAATTCAGGTGGAGAATCCAGGCAAGCAATGTTATTTGCTATTTTTGGAAATGAGGGAGAAAAGAAAGTTGTGGAAAGTGTTGTAATACACAACATAGAATGGCAGACCATGAGTTGAAATAAAACAACTCCCACATCCTCTTCTTGACTGCGCCTGGATAGAAGCAGCGAAGGGAAAGAAAAGCTGTAGTGGGGAGAGCTGGCAAGAGCCCATGAGCCTTTGGGGGACCTTTAAGATCCAAACTATAGAGCAGCATGGGATGACTGAGATATAAACTGTGAGTGCAGAGGACGGCGTGCTGTTCTTTGCCAAGTGCCAGCCCTGGCTGTGGGACAGGTAGGGTTGAGGTCGGTGTCTAGAGTTCGTCTTCATATCCTACAGGAAGACACTGGGACTGAAGTCACTCAGCAAGGTGGCAGAGCTGGGACTAAATTTTGGTCTCTCCTGGCTCCAGAATCCAGGGCACTCTTCTCTATTTTGGCCACTCTGGGAAAAGAACTAAAGGACCAAAGTCAAGGAAAATCATATGTGACAAATTAGAGGACACTCGTGTAGTAACAAACCGAGGATAATTTTTTTTCTTTTTGGGGGATACCAGAGATCGAACTCAGGACCTTGTGCTTGTGAGGTGGGCACAGCACCACTGAACTAAATCTCCAGCCCAAACCAAGGCTAATCTTGCAGTGGACTTGATGCTCCTCAAAACTGAGAGGTGGAAGGTTGAGATGCTAAGAACAAAGTACCTGAGACTGCAGCTTAGGGGCTCTTGAAGCTAGATCATCTATCATCCCTGAGACAAGTATATTTTTCAAATATGCATTGAGCATTCAGTGTGTGCTGTACACACACCGGGTACAAGGAACATGACAAAAAGTTTGAGGACAGCGACCTTGGGGAATTTAGTGACTTCAGCAGGGAGGCAGCAGCTCCAAGACATCCCAGTGGAGTGTTTAACAGCCACGGGAGCAGTGGTAGCCAAGATTAGGCAGAGAAGAGAGTACCCCAGGGTGGGACCCAGGGTAGCAGAATGGAAAGACAGAGGCAAAAACTGAACAAAGCTGTAAAAGGCAAAATAAAGTGTAAATTATTAATTTGAAATTTGACCTAGGAAAATTTGTAGTAAGATCCCCCATCCAAATGGAAATACATCTTGAAAACCATGTGCCAAGACTCATAGCCTCTGAGTACAAAATGTCACATTTCCTTTAAACTAAAAAATAAATAATAAATAATAAAAATTAAAAATAAATATATTCAAACCAAGAAAAAAACCTGAGCACTACGAAACAGTGTAAAATGAAGTCTTGGTGTAACCAACATCATCTCTACTTTTCTTCCCACTCTTAACAATTTATTTATGACCCTAGAAAAGTACATTATGGTTATATAAAAATATTAATAATTATCACATACACACACATAACACATACACTTTTCATGTGGGTCATACAATAACACAGTGGCACTCCAGAGCCCTAATGACATAGTAAGATATCTTGGTGCTCAATCTTCCTTTTCAAAATCCCTGCAGAGTACAGTCAGTGTTGTATAGTCTCCCATGCTTTTCTAATTAGTTCACTATTGTTGGGCATCTAAGTTGTCTGAAGTTTTTTTGTTTTGTTTTGTTTTTTGGTACCAGGGATCAAACTTGGGACCTTGTGCTTCCAAGGCAGGCGGCAGAACCACTGAGCTAAATCCCTGGCCCTGTCTGAAGTTTTTGCTGTTACAAATGCTGGGAATGTACATACTTGGCATATTTTATTCCAATGGGTTAAGGGATATTTATTTTTTTTCTTTTAGTGAGTTACACTTAAAGTTTATTATCTGAACAATTTACTTGATTTTTGTTTTTTGGGGATTTTTTTGGTACCAGGGATCGAACTCGGGACCTTGCACTTGTGACGCAGGCAGCGGAACCACTGAGCTAAATCCCTGGCATATCTGAACCGTTTGAAAACGTACATTTCAGTGGTATTAAATGCATTCATACTGTTGTGCAACCATCACCAGCAGCTGTCTCTGGGCCCTTTCATCATCCCAACTGAAATTCTGTCCCCCCTGGACACTGACTCCCCACTCCACCTTGCTTCCTCCCTACAAACCACCATTCCCCTATCTCTAGGATTTTAACTACTGGAAGTACCTCACCTCATATAAATGGGATGCACAGTGTCTGTCTTTTAATGACTGGCTTATATCGCTTGGCGTAATGTCCTCAAGAGTCATCCATGTTGCAGCATATGGCAGAATTTCCTTCCTTGAAAGGCAGACTTTAAATATAGAGTAGTAAATATTTTTAATATGTTGGCAGATATTCTGAAATTGTCCTTCTAAAAGGTGGTCCCAAACCTGCACTCTCACCGTGCACCCCAATAATGCTTACTGTCGGTCTTTCCATGTTTGCAAATATACTCCTTAGGAAATGGCATCTTATTTATTGTTGTTCTTTGCATGTGGGAATAAGGTTGGTCATCTTTTCCCAAGTTTATTAGCTACTTTTTAAAATTATTATTCTGCCTGATGATATCTTCACCCACTTTTTTCTTTCAGGTTGTCTCTTTCTTAGTGATTTGTGAGGAATTATCAACCCTTTCTTCTTTGTAAGATTCTGGGGATCAAACCCAGGGCTTCATACATTCTTGTTCCCAGAATTAGCCCTTTGATACTATCTTTACTGTACTGCTGCAAATATTTGTTCCCACTTTATCTTTTGACTTTGTATATGGATTTTTTCTTGCTATTTATTTTTTATTATGGAAAATCAAACAGATAAAAATATATCCAAATATGTAAATAAAATATATAAAAAGGAGAAAGAACAGTACCCTATGTACTCATTAGCAAGCTTCATTCCTACCCCACATCACATTATTTGAAGCAGATCACAAACATTCTAATTTCATCTACAAATATTTCAATATGTACACCTAAAGGCAAAATTTTAAAAAGTGACTATAACAGTATTAACATACAGATATGATCTAAAAATACAATGAATGTTCAAATTTTAAAACTTTATTATAATAAAAGACATATTACCATTAATACCCTGCAAAATACCTGTTCATGCTTTGAACACACTTATTCCATCATTCTTGCCACTTCCGGTGGGGAGAGGTCACTTTCTGAAGCAGTTCAGGAAGTCTGTTATCAAGCATGTCTTTAGTTGTGCTGTCATGGCTGCCACTTGTCCAGGGTCCACTCAAAATGTACAACCTTTCATGGTCATTTTGACTTTGCAGAAGAGCCAGAAGTCTCTGAGTTCACAGATCCAATGGATAAGGACACATTGTGATGTTTTGATTTGTTTGGTGGAGGTAGTAGAATTTTATTTCATTTTTTTAAGTTTTATCTTTTATGAGTACAGGTTTGGAGTACATAATGGTTACTTTCTGCACTGGGAGTTGCTGCAAGTGCATAACACATTTTAATTCTTTTTCATCTCCTTCCCCTCCCGCTATCTCTTGATCCCTTTCCCCTTTGCAAAACATCTATCTCCCTATTATTTAGTTTTTATTTTGCTGTTTATATCTATTTTGGTTTTCTTCTTCTTCTTTTTTTTTTTTTTTTTTTTTGGTACTGGGGATAGAACTCGGGTCCTTGTGCTTGTGCAGCAGGCAGAGAAACCACTGAGCTAAATCCCCGGCCCTATTTTGGGCTTTTCATTTAAGAGAAACAAGTAATACTTTAGCTTTTACATCTGATTTATTTCACTTAACATTATGGTCTCAAGATGCATCCATTTTCCACATATGACTCAAGTTTATCCTTCTTTATTGCAGAGTACTACTCCATTGTGTATAAATATCACATTTCTTTACCCATTCATCTGTTGATGGACATAGTTCTCATGTGTAGTGCGATCCATTTCTGGATTCCCTGTTTATTTCATGGACATCTCTGAAATACTTTTGAGATCATGTCTCACTCTATTGCCCAAGCTGAGCGCAAGCGATCCTCCTCCTTCAGCCCCATGAGTCGCTGGGACCATAGGTGTGCACCTCTGTGCCTACTAGCAAACTATTTTTAATTCTCATAACTTTGAAATGCATTTAAATATCTAACCTGACAAAGAAATCCAAAGTGACTGATTTTCAAATATCCCTGCAGTGATTTATCACCGTCACTGCTCCTTTTCTTTCCCAAGGCGATCATTACCTGAACTTGTGTGGTAATCATTTCCTTGTTTTTCCCCAAGGTTTTATCTCCTAAGCATGGAATCTTCAATACTAAAGTTATTTTTGGCCTATGTGTAATTTTTATATAAAGAGGATTACACAATACTTTTAGCGTTTGCCTCTTCCACTCAATAATGTTTGTAAGACTCACTTAAGTGCTTATGTATAGTTGTTGTTATTGTTTTACTTTGTGGAATAATATTTTATTTTATGAATATATCACTCTTTGTTTATTCATTCTTTTGTTGATAGACCTATTTCAAACTAGGCCAATTCCTAATTTGAGATAATTGCAAGTAGAACCACTATTAACATTCTTGTTGTCTTTTAGAAAACATGAATGCCAGGCATGGTGGTGCACACCTGTAATCCCAGCATTGGAGAGCCTGAGGCAAGAGGATCTCCAGGAGTTACAGGCCAGGCTGGACTACACAGTGAGTTCAAGGCCAACCTTTCTTAAAAAAAAGAAAGAAAGAAAGAAAGGAAGGAGGGAGGGAGGGAGAGAAGGGAGAGAAGAAGGAAGGAAGGAAGGAATGAAGGAAGAAAGAGAGAAAGAATCTAAGCACATAATTTCTCTGGGCATGTTCCTATGAACAATACAGTATAGGCAGGTCATAAATTACGTGTAACTTCACTTTGGTAAATGCTATAAAATTTTTCCAAGATTCTCTATCAAGATTCTCTATCACACTTTTCCAACAGCAAATAAAAGTCTCTGTGTCCACATGTTCACCAGCAATTGATAATCTTTAATTTTAGTCACTCTGTTGGATATTTAATTATGTGTCTATGGCTTTTGCATTCATTTTCATGATTATTAGCACTATAAGTATTTTTCATGTTTATGGTCCATTGAATATTCTTTTCCCCCACTTGTATGAAAATCAGTTTAAGTCTTTAGTTTATTTTCTCTTTGGTTGACTGTTTTATCTTATTGGTTTGTAGGCAGTAAATATTGCAAATATTTTCTCCATATTCTTTATATTTTATTGATAGATGTTCTCTTGTGTTGTAATAGGGATTAAACCCAGGACCTTTATACTGAGCTACATATCCAGTCTTTTAATTTTTTTTTATTTCGAGTCAGGGTCTTGCTAAATTGTTAAATTGCCCAATCCAAACTCTAATTGCAATCTTCCTGCCCCATCCTCCCAGAGTGCTGGGATTACAGGTGAGCACCACCACGCCCAGCATGATAAAATTCTTATATTTAAATGTTGGATTTATCAACCTTTTTCTTTATGTTTACTTCTTTTTGTGTCCTATTCAAGAAGTTTTGCCTAATCTTTAAAGAGGTTTTTGGGCCGGGGGGATTTAGCTCAGTGGTTTCACCGCCTGCTGTGCAAGCCCAAGGACCCAAGTTCAGTCCCTGGTACCAAAAAAAAAAAAATCTTCTTCTTCTAAAGAGGTTTTCAATTTTAATGTACTCAATTGTACTGACCTTTTCTTTCATGATTAGTGTTTATTAGTCTTTCCTTACTTTGAAGTCATAGAGTTGTTCTATAGTATCTTTTAGAAGCTTTATTGTTTTGCCTTTTACATATAAGTCTATAATACATCTAAAATGAATATAGGTAGTGTTCCTCCCCTTAATTATCCAATTGTCCTGGTAACATTTATTGAAAAGATTATCTTTTCTACTAGATCTCTACTAGATCTTGACTAATAATAATTTGGATATCATTTCTTGATTTCATAAGTCATTCAACAGCAAGGATATAGTGTGCTTGCCTTAAGTAAAGTAAGTGCTCAGGTTCAAAGATATTTCTAATATAAGCTGGATCTCTGACTCTTAACAGAGCATGGTGCTTTAGGAAATTGTCTAGTTATGAGAATTATCTCTAAGAGGTCATATTAAATTCCTTAAATTCCTTCTTCTCAATAAGCCCAATGGTAACTAATCTCTTGCTAGTCTTCAAAGGGCAACAGAAATTGCTTTAGAACTGGAAATGAAAATGAATAAAGGGGTACAAATTATTTACATGATAAGACTCTACAGGTACAAAATATATCTCACAAGCGCAAGTTTGATCCCCAGTACCGAAAACAAAACAAAGCAAAAAATCTACAAACTTTACTTATTCAAAGTCTGACCTGTTCGCTTACATTTGCTATTCTTTCCTCCATTTCTTTTTTTTTTTTTTTTTGGTACCAGGGATCAAACTCAGGACCTTTCACTTGTGCAGCAGGTGCTGGAACCACTGAGCTAAATCCTTGGCCCTTTCCTCCATTTCTTGATTCCACTCCCATCTTTCTTTTCTCAGCTCCAATATTTGCTTCAAACTGAGACTTTCCTCTTCCTCTGCCCACCTGCTCTCCCTCGGGGCTCTCTGTGCTTGTGTTCTCTTTGGTCTCATTGCTCAGCATCAGCAGAAGCACAGACTCTGTCTTCTGAGTATTAAAGGCCTGCCAAGTCACTGACCACAAAATATTTTAGAGTACATACCTGGGAAGCTGTTCCCAGGTAACCTTGTGATTCACAGTTCTGAATCCCATTTCAGAAAACCAACCTGAAATTTTTTATTAAATTGCAACTTATTTCTAATTTCATCATTGTGAATAACATTTATTCAGAAATCTCCATGAATGAGTGTATATCTGTATTTCAGGTTATTTCCTTGGGTAAAATGTGTATCTGATAAAGGACATGCATGCAGAATATATAAACAACTCTTACAAATAAATAAGGAGAAAGCCAACCCAAGTCTCAAATGGACAAAAATGTGAACAATTTACCAAAAACGATATACTTACCTCAAATAAGCCATGAAAATATACTCAACATTAGTAATTTGGGAAACACAAATTAAAAGGACAATGAGGTAATACTGCACATCTACTAAAATGGCTGAAAAATTTTAAACTAATAATACAAAGTGTTGGCAATGGTACAGAGCAGCTGGAATTTTCATACAATGCAGGTAGGAATGAAAATGATACAGTCCTTTGAAAAACAGTTTATCAGTGTTTTATAAAGTTAAACTACCCTCACTATACAACCCAGCAATTCTCCTCCTGGAAATGAATTGAAATTCTACTCCCAAGGATCATTGTATGAGGTTGGACCTCATACAATGTGTGGTTGGACCCTGCCCTGCAGAGGCTGAGCCAGGAGGATCATTGTATGAGGCCACCCTGGGCTACATAGTGAGTTTAAAGCCAGCCTGAACTACATAGCAAGACCCTGTCTCAAAAACAAACAAACAAAGCAACCCCACAATTCTACTCCCAATAGAAGTAAAAATATACCCTAAGATCTGTGTATGGACAATCCCAAGTATTTCATTCATAGTAGCCCCAAACCAAAAACAACACAAATTGTCTACCAACTGGTGAGGTGATAAACAATTGTGATGTTGGGCTGGGGATTTAGCTCAGTGGTTCTGCCGCTGGTACCAAAAAACAAACAAACAAACAAAACAACCCAATTGTGACATGTCTGTATAATTCATCATTTCTCAGCAATAGCAATGCATGAGCTACTGATACATGAAACAACAAGGATAAATCTCAAAAGCACTGTGTTATGACACCAGACCTAAAAGACGACCTACTACATGATTCAATTGATATAAAACTCTAGAAAAGGCAAAAATATAGCAAAAGAAAGTAGAGAAGTGGTTCCCAGGTTTAGGGAGTGAAGACAAGAACTTGATTGCAGAAGGGCATGGAAATTTTTGAAATGAAAGAAATGTTCTGTATCTTGATTGTGGTGGTAGTTTTATGACTATACATATTTGTTAAAATAAATCAAACTGAGCACTGAAAGTGAGTGCAGTCTTAGTAGGTCCCGCCTTCCTCCTCTTTTCACCTCAATAAAGCTGATTTTTAAAATGAGGAATGATTCTGAGATTTTTTTATTTTTGGCTTGGACAGCTGACCTGAAGTAGTGCTTGAGAACAGATTGGAGAGTTCAGAAAGAGATATAGGACTTGAGGAGTGCGGAGGATGGTGTCAGGAAAATGACTTCTGGTTTTGGAAGTGTTAATGAGGGCACAAAGAGAGAAAAGAGACACGTAGAAGTGATGAGTAAAAAACCCTAATGCACAAAGATGGGAAAATTAGAACGGGAAATTTGGGAAAGGAATGACTTAGTTTATATACATC
The DNA here is from genome assembly GCF_000247695.1 of Heterocephalus glaber. Next base: position 3,677,018 of record NW_004624762.1, on the reverse strand, counting down.
AGATGTGTGTGTGTTGCCTTCCTTTTCTTTTCTCTCTCTCTCTCTCTCTCTTTCTTTTCTCTCTCTCTCTCTCTCTCTTTCTTTCTTCCTCATCTTTATTCTCTTGGTCTCTCTCTTTCTTGGGGCATTTTATACACCATGTTTGAGCACTCTATGCTCTCAAAGTCTTCCAATAAACAGACCACACACAAACACACATATTCCACTGCCATCCCCTGCACGCACACCACGGCAACAAAATAATCAAGTTGGGTTGGGGATTTAGCTCAGTGGCGCCGCACCTGCCTTGCAAGGGCAAGGTCCTGAGTTTGATCCCCAGTATCCCCCCGCCAAAAAAAATCAAGTGAGAACCAAGTAAGCCAAGAGAGAAGAAGGCAACATTGGGCATCTGCCCTCAAGTGCATTAGGAGGAATAGTTCACTCTTTAGTCCTTGACATTCTGTGGAGAGAAGCAATAGAAAATTACCATGTTATTTGCTCTTATTGTAAACAGCTGAATAGGAAAATAGCTTTAAGAACACCATTAGGACTTGGGCAAAGTCCTAGTTCCCTTTGGGTTTGTTGTGACAAATTAAAGGTTAATGGTGGCACTTTTTTTTTTTCAGTCTAAGGGAGGCAAGCACACCAGTCATGATCCTGATTGGATCCAACTGGGAAGACCCAGAAATTTTCAGTAGCAAATCTGCCATAGTTCTGGCCTTGTAGTATGTATATATCTACAAAAGACAATGAGACTATACTATAATTTCTACTTAATGGATGAGAATATTGAAACTCAGAAAAACTAGCTTCTCCATTTTCTCATAAAGAAGATCCAAAAGACCAATGATAGGGGCAGGATCTCCAGCTTGGCATTGGTTTTAGATTTGCCCAGAAGACAACAACTTCTTAGACTTTGAAGCCTGGGTTCCTCATGAGTTAAGATATTGCCTAAATATTACCTATATTCTGTGGGTCAGGTTTGTAGACAGTTGTTACTATTGCTTGCAGTGGCTCAGAAAAGACAAGGGGAAGACTCTTTGGGGACAACCAAGACCCTTCATACAGCTGATGACTGGGGTGTCAGGGCTTCTATCCCAAATACACACCACAGAACTTCTCCCTTGGATCTAACTCCACTTCATACATCATCACACAGCTGGAGACTGGCAGAATGGGGGCCGAACCCAGTCTGTCTGACTTTACAGCCTTGCTCTCAACCACCATACTCTGCTGCTTTCTATTCTTTTCTAAAATCCCCAGTACGAGTATTATTATGAGGCTTTAAAAAAAGAGGAAGGAGGGGCCAGGGATTTAGCTCAGTGGTGCTGCCACCTGCCTCAAAAGCAAAAGTTCCTGAGTTTGATACTCGATGCCAAAAAAAAAAAGGAGGAAGGAGCAAAGGTTGGGGGAGCCCATCTATTTCCATTTCCACAAAGAACCTCCACTCTACCTTCTGGTGAGGAGCATTTTTAGCATAGGACGTTCTGGTCCTCTCTCCCATCCCTATCACTCATTCTCCCCAAGGAAGATGCTTCTTGTCTGAAGACCAGGTGAAATGTCACTTTTATGTTCAGTGGTATGCTGGTGAATGTTTAGCACCTGGTTTGGGGGAAGGAAGCATGCGCCAGTCTCCACGGTGTAAACACTCCCACCAGAGCAGCTTCCAAGTTCCCGTATAGTCACCAGTTTGCAAAATTCCTGAAAATTTAGCATTCCATTTCAGCAATCTGTTGTATACTGGCTCCAGCAAAACCAGCACTCTCATAACATGGTTATGTGGATCATGCTCCTTGCTATTCAAAGTCCGTGGATTTCTGCCCCCTTTGAGGGTGGCTCCTCCATCCCTCCACTGCTTCTACTTCTTCCTGAAGTCATCACCTCTCTCCCTTCTCTAAGGAGTTTAGGACTATGAGCAGTTTAGCCTTTCACAAAAAGGAAGGAAGAAAATGTTTCAGCACCTTTTGTTTTCTACTCTGCAGCACAGATTTCACCCAATGAAGGAACACAAGGCCTGACCACCTGCCTTGAATAGGAGAAATTCTAAGATAGAAAGAACTTTAATTCCCATTGCTATGTCCTCCACAAGAGAATGGGGTAGGGACAGTCTTTAGTTTGCGTCTCCATCCCAGATAAGTTTCCACTGACAGCAATGCCTGGTGGGGGAAATCTCTCCAGGCTATTTAAAACAAATTTTCTTTTTGAGGCAGGGTCTTGTTAATTGCCCAGCCTGGCCTCAAACTTCTGGTCCTCATGTCTCTCACATGCTGGGATTACTAGTGTATATCACTTTGCCTAGCTTTTCCAGGCTTTTAAGACAGCTGAGCCTGGATTCTGAATACAATCCTGGCCTCTTCTTCAAGATCTGCCCTTCTTACATGCCCTGGGTCTTTCCTGCCTCAGGTGGTGTCCTAGACCCGGCGGGTGGGGATCTGTGTGCAAACAGAGCATCATTAGAGCAGCCCCACCAGGACTTCATGGAGTAAAGACTGGAACTTTTCCAAAGGAGGACAGGGTACTGTTTCTAGAAGCTAGCAAGGGTGCCATGAGGACCAAAACCACCCACCACAGGACTTCAGATACAAATGAGTGGATAAGACACAGCATGTACTCCAAATCAGCATAAATCCAAATCAGAGTGAAGCATTACAGGTTGGGCCAGGGGTGTTTCCGTGAGAGAATCTGACTTCCCCAGGGCTAGCAGCAAGGATAGGACCAGTCTATCCAGTCTGGTGCAAGAGTGTGCCCATCGCTGCACCCACTGCCACCCCTGTGCACGCTGGCTTTATCAACATCAGTGCTTGATTTCCTGGAACTCAGGCAGAATTGAACCTGGCTGGACTCCCCCTGAACTTCCTGTGTTGTCTACCTGCCCGTTACACAGGAGCCTTGCACAGGGAGGCAGCCATGCTTCAGCCTGAGCCCAATCAGTAGCCAGACACCCCAGTCCAGAGATGCCAGAACTGGTTATAGGAAGCTGGGTCCCCTCCAGGTCTGGATTCAAAATCATAGCAGGGTTTTTTCTTTTCCTTTTTTTAAAAAAAAAAAATCTTAGAATTCCTGGGGCTTGCCTATAGCGCCCCCTGCTGCCCATCCATGTTAACCTTGCATCTTAGGGATCCCTAACCAATTTTGTTGGTGAAGCCTTGTCACTTCCAAGGTGACACAGTGAAATCAAGGAAGAGCTGTGGAGAAGCTTTGGAGAGCTTAATAAAAGACTATATAAATGCAGTGGACCATTATTATAAAGCCCAGATCGAGGGAGACAGAACTGAGTGTCTCATCCTCAAAATTTGCCGTATCTGTCTGTGTGCCCTTTCAGCATCATCCTGTTTTGACAGAAATCAATCTATAATATATTCCAGCCTTGCTATTATAACTGAATTTGTGCCCAAAGCAAGGCCCTGCCTCAAGTGGCTCATGGTTCAGAGGGGAGATAGGCAAATCTGATTGTGTTATAAGTGCTCTTAATGATAATGCCTCCTGTGTGCCAGATACTGTGCCTATATCTTTAATTCTCACAGCAACCCTAAAAGATCGTAGATGAGAAAGCAGAGGCACAGAGGCCACACAGCATCTGTAAAGCCAATAACTAAATCTATGTCTAACTCCCAAATCTGTGTTGTGCCTATGGGAACACAGATGAGGGAAAGGGAAGGAATATAAAGATGACTTAGTAGATAATTAGTGGTCTACACTCTTTTCCTGATAAAAGCAGCCTTTTGTTTTTGGTACCAGGGATGGAACTCCGGACCTTTTGCTTTCAAGGCAGGCGGCAGAATCACTGAGCTAAATCAATGGCCCAGCAGTCTTTTTTTTTTTTTTTTAATCCAAGAACTTCTTCATGATAAACGACATACCCATTCTTCCTCCCCAAGTCAAGGAAGATGTTCTAAGCTCTGGCCAACCAGTTCTATTCCTCCAGTGACAGGCCAAGTGCTGGGTATGCATCTCCAGTTGGCCTAATCATGGCTTTCTCATAATTTTTATAAGGTGAGACTGAGAGAAAGAAGCCTTACAATCTCCTGGGGTGACCAACTGCATGCAAGTGTGGAGCTCCCTGTGACCACAGTCTTCCCCAGCAGGAGAGAACGAGGCCACCTTATAGCAAGAAGCCAGAATATGTGCATGTGTGTGGAGAGAGATAGTGAGTACTAGTCTAGGGCCATACCACCCTGAATGTGCCCAATCTTGTCTGATCTCAGAAGCTAAGCAGGGTCAGGCCTGGTTAGTACTTGGATGGGAGAGAGTGAGTGCTAACAGCATCATTTGAGTGTTGAGATGCAGCCATTCCTGTGGCGATCCAATCCAGTTGTTTTATTTTTTATTTTTTCCCTGTCTGGGGTGGGGCAGGGGGTGGTTTGTGAACCCAGGACCAACACACTAAACTACATCCCTAGCCTTTTTGTTGTTATTTTTGTTTTGCTTTGTTTGAGACAGGGCCTTGCTAAGCCACTAAATTGTCGAGGCTAGGCTCTAATTTGCAATCCTCCTGCCCCAGTCTCTTAGAGTGCTGGCATTACAGGTGTGCTCCACCACGCCCGGCTACTCTATCCTTACATGAGGTAATACATGACCTTTTAATTGAAGTTAGTTTGTGTTGTTTTCCTTTCCCTTAGAGAGTGCCAAGAGTCCTGAGAAACACAATTCTGATCCAAAAGATGAGTTGAACTGGAAAAGAAGGGATTTGCCAGAAAGACATGAGAAGATAACAGAGGCTGAGAAGCAACTGTAAGCAGCTCATATGACTAAAGCTGATATGGGCAGGCGGGTAGGAGAGATGGAAGACAGCCAGATCCAGGAAGGCCTTTTACGCATGCTAAGACTTTTTATTTGTTTGTTTGTTTTGGGTTTTTTGTTTTGTTTTGCTTTGTTGAGACAGGGTCGCACTAACACTATGTAATTTGGGTTGGCCTCCTGCCTCAGCCTCCTAAGCACTGGAATTACAGGCATGCACCACCATGCCCAGTCCAAGACTTTTGATCTTTATCTGAGGACAGTGGGGAAAGAGTTTAAAGCAGTCATGTGATGTGATGAAACTTGTGTTTCAGGTCGCTCAGAAGAACAGATCTGAGGTGCTGCAACAATTACAAGGCTGCTAGATGACCCAGGTAAGAGATCAGGGTGGAAATGGTTCTCTAATTCTTGACTTGGTCTTTGGCTAGAGGAGAGGACAGGGACAAAAAGTTCCATTTTTTGGTCATGTGAAAGTCAAGTACATGTGAGACATTTAACAGGAATTGTCCAGTTGGCAGTTCGCTTCTTCTTTTTTTTTTTTTTGAGACAGGTTCTTACTATGTAGTTCAGGCTGGCCTTGAACTCACTGTGTAGCCCAGGCTGGCTTCAAACTCACAGTGATTCTCCTGCCTCTGCCTCCCGAGTGCTGGGATTACAAGTGTGCTCCACTACTCCTGGGCCTAGCATATTAAAAGAGATGTCAAAGTTGGATATTTTTTAAATTTTTGAGTCATCAATTCAATTTTTTACCCAATGCTAATAGGGCCAAATATCTTGTGAGTAAAAATGTAGTCAAACCTATGCTCCCTTGGGATTACACAGTTAAGAAACAACTAAATGACAACAACAAAAGAAACAACTAAACAAATCAAGAATCAAGGTACTAGAGAGACACCAAAACAGCATTATGGAATAGAGGGGATCCAGGTGTGGGTCTCCATGCCCACAGAATATGAATGTGCTCACGAGAGAATATCCATCCATTTTGTAAAGTTAGCTTCCTCATTCTCATTGCCCAGCTCTGCCTCTGGCTATCAGGTGCCAGGGGGTTTGGTGCTTGGGAAACTCCCACCAGGCCTCTTTGTCTCACCTAGTACCTTTATCCTACTTTTCCCAAAGCTCTTACTGGCCTCCACCCTTTAATTGTCAGGCCCACGTCACTGACATGAGCAGGCAGCATTTGATCATTATCCCTGAATCATAAATAAGGGCAACAAAGCCTCAGTTTATAGGACAGGCCAGTATTATTTTGTAAGTCCAGGGATCTGGCTTTAAGTTGAGCCAGAAATACCTGATGTCTTGTCCTTTTCTTTTCTGGAATCACAGGTTGTTGCACCTTTCCGTTATAGCTGTTTCCTCTTCCACTCCACATCTCTACCTGGAAACTCTTTTTCTTCAAGTCCCCTCAAGTTATGAAGCTTTATCCTACCTACCCCAGGCCTGCTGCCCACACCACTCAATGATTTTTCCTCAGAACAGTCTTGAAGTGCTGAATGTTATTCAAATTTTCACATTACAAGTTGTTCCTTTTCAGGATCTGGCAGAAATTTCATAAAGTAGTTAAGGCTAATCCCTGTATTTTTGCCTGGGCAGAGGTTTTCTACAGAGCTTTGTTAGGCAAGGGCTTCTCCCGTCAAAGACTGGGTGATGTTCACATTGCCATGTGGGTGCCTACTACATGGGCCAGTTGGGAAAGGATGGTACTATCCTGGAAACCTAGGTGGTATAATCAAAGACACCTTCTTCTTAGAAGGTACTTACATGCACTAAAGAAGACTGGTATGAAGTTATTCTAAATTGAGTTTATGTATGAGATGAAAATCAGGCAGCCTTAGGGACTTCCAGCTATAACTGAGTGAACAGGTTGGTAAATCCTCTTGGCAAAATACAAATATTTAACTGGACAAATTTGTTTAAAAAATAATAAAAAGTCTGGCTCTGAAAATTGACAGAGGCAGAAAAAAATTGTAGTCTTACCTAAAGATTGGACTAGGAGAAGAATTGTCTTCCACAGTGGTCCACATGGTAGTGGGTAAGCCCCTCCTCATAGCTATTGGCTGGAAGAGTTACATGGTAGTGGGTAGAATTCAGTCCCTTGTGTCTTTTGGCTGAAATAGTCACATGGTAGTTTGTGGGGTTCAGTTCCTCAAGGCTGTTGGTAGGACGGCTTTGTCAGTTCCTCACCAAATGTAGTTCTCCACCAGGTTACCACACATCTCAGTTCTCCCCACCTACCCACCCAATTAATGATCCAAGACAGAACATTTAGTGTTCAAGAGAAAACAATCTTTTTATTTTCCAAAGATGTGAATCTTATTAACTACACAACTGCTCTCCAAACAGTACTTATCTCTTCCACAGGCATAGCAATTCAGGAAGGCATCCTGGAAGAGGAGCTGGGTTATCCATTACTTCCCACTGCTGCTGTAGGACATTGGCAGTGTGTGCTTAGATTTAGCTTGAAGGCCCTGGCACTCACTGTACGAGATCACAAAGTGCTTTGATTTGTAGGCTGCTGTATGGCTCCAAGCAAGACTTTTATTCTGTCCTTGAAATCCTTGAAACCTGGCACTGACTTGACCTCCTGGTGGAAGAAAGTCCTTCCAAATCTCCATTTCCAGAATAGGGAGGTTGTATCCATATGGAAAATTTGCTCTGGTGAGTAATTTTCCTCCACCATCAGCTTATGTAGTTTCCAAAAATTCTTCAGCTGCCTTCACATCCGCACTCACAGACATACCACTCACTTTCACCTTATGTAATGAATCCTGATTCTGGGATCATTTAAACCTCCCAGAGCTAGCAATAAATTCAATGTCATAGTTGGGGCCAGCCCTCTCCCACCTCGCCCTGACACCATAATGAAACTTTGTACCTTGGCTATGATCATCATGGTGCTAACAGCAGTAAGTGTCAATGTCTGCTTTCAGTCTAGATCATTAGGAGTTTCTCCACATCTGATATAGCTTCTTCTAGAATTTCTTTTTGACTTAGTGCCTTCAGTGGAGCAGATCCTTTACCATCTTCCATCACCTTGCTGCTGTTCTTTAAGACACAGATATGGTGGAAAGGGATACACCTAGCTGGTGAGCAATAATACCACATTTTCTACTTGTAATTTCCTTTCTGGGTTAGTTATTCAACAAGGTCTCTTCCTGGTCACATTGGTAGTAAATTCTGTGGGATAAGGGGCATGGTAAACAAAACAAGATTAAATAAAGAATAAGAAAAAATGATGCAATGAGGAGATGTGGTAAAAACAGATGGTAAGGCTGCTGCTGGGGCAACACAGTATATTGTTTTATCGTGTGTGTGTGTGTGTGTGTGTGTGTGTGTAAAAGGAATACACTCTAAAAACTTAAAGAAACCGGGGTATAGCTCAGAGGTAGAGTGCTTGCGTAGCATGTGCAAAGCCCTGGGTTCTATCCCCAGAACTGCAAAAGTAATGATAATAAGAAGTACAGTACAATAAATACATAACCCAGCAACATAGTCATTTTTATTTGCTATAATTGATACTTTATGTACTATACATAATTGGACATGGAGTACTTTCATGCTAGGAGTGCAGTAGGTTTGTTTATACCTGCATCACCACAAACAAGTGAGTACTGTGTTGTGCTAAGACACTATAACGGCTATGATTTCACTAGGTGATAGGCATTTTGCGGCTCCATTATAGTCTGAAGGGACCACCGTCATACCTATGGTCTGTCATGGACTGAAAGTGAGTAAGTCTGTAACTATACCTCACTAGTGAGTAAATCCAGCCTCTGCCCAACTTTGGTTGAGAAAGGGTCTTGCTATGTAGTTCAGGCTGGAACTTGGCAGCATCTCGGTGAGTTTTGTGGTCTTGAACTCATTATGTAGCCAAGGCTGGCCTCAAATTCACAGCGGTCCTCCTGCCTCAGCCCCCCAAGTGCTGGGATTACAGGTGTAACCCACCATGTTTGGCCCTACCCAACATTTGTGACTACTAATGGCACTGGAAAGTCAAAAATTAAGAACTATAAACCATTTATGGCAAATAATTTCTTCTATAGTACCCTAAAAGCAGAGGAGGATAGGTATAAAGATAATGGATTTGATAATGACCCGGAGGTATTGGTCAGTCCTAGAGAAAATTGTGTAGTAGCCTGGGAATCTTTAAGGACTTCTCTCACTCATACACTTCTCTGGAATCTCTTGTTTCCTGTAATCCTTACCCTCAAAGCCTACCCTCAGCATCAGGTTCCCTGGGTCTCATGGTGCCCTGGACTGGTCACTCATCTGTCTGCTTGTCTCAGGCAATGTCTAAACTCTGAGTTTTCCTGGATCCCTACAGTGCCTGCCCTTGAGGCTAGGCTTCTTACCAGGTGACAGCCAAACTAAGAGGCTTATACAGCCTATGTGATTTTTCCCTGTAGGATTTTTTTTTTTTTTTTTGGTACCGGGGATCAAACTCGGGTCCTTGCACTTGCACAGCAGGCAGCGAAACCACTGAGCTATATCCCTGGCCCTCCCTCTAGGATTTTATAACAGGGGTCTTCTAGGCAAGAAAGCTGAACTCAGGGGAATCATTTTAATGGGGGAAAATCTGGCTACAGAAAGACTCTTAAGAACTATAGTGCTGTGTGCCTAGCCCGGTCAGGCAAAACTCAGCATGTTGTGCATTTCATAGCAGATGTTTTGTTTGGAAAGTCCCTTGCCTATTTCCCTTCTGGAGTCCTCCATGGGTCTCTAGGGGACTCCTCTGTGGAAAGACAGAGCTCATCAATCACATTCCCGAAATGTCAAGCTCCTGCTGTGTGACCCAGGAGAGCCTTGCTTCTATATACATAACAGAAGCAAGGACACCCCACCCCAGTCTGCTGGATAAAAGCTTGAACTGGTTGGCAGAGGCCTTCCTAGCTGGTCAGAGCTCCCAAAACAGGCCACTATCGAAAGAGAAATTCCAATATAAATGTCACCCTCATCCCCCAGATGTTTGTCATTTTCGATTCCTTCTCTTCCCCACAGTCTTTTAAGAAATTCTTGGGGGTGAGGTAGAGGGTGTAATTCATCAGCCAGGAACTAAATTATATCCAACTTGCTCAGTTGTACACTGTTCTAGCCACATTTGGGAAATGCTTAGGCAGAATTTAAAGTCACCGGAAGAGGTCATAGACTCACTCAGATTCAGACCGGTAGAATTACTGCACTTTCCAGAAACTGCTATGCCTTCTGTTGACTCCAGGACTTTGGACCTGCTGTGTCACTTACCAAGAATTTCCTCCTCTCTCACCAGCCTATGGGCAACACAGCTGAGTGGCTTCTGATTGTCCCTCAGGATTTGCAAGTCTGATCTAGCTATCCCTTTTTACAGTTTTCTAATCATTAGGTATTTCCCCTTCTTTACCATTTGAGAATAAGCTCTCTGTTGCCATTACAGTTCTCATGTGTTGGCCACCCAATACATAATCAATAAATGTTGGTGTAGTTGGACAAATAGATTGTTGGTTTGTTATTGTTGCCTTCTGCCATTCAAATAAGAATCAGTTCCTTCCCAAAATAGCCAAGCCTGCTAGAGAGTATTTCCTGAGAATATAATTTTAATTCCATTCAGAATTTTCTTCATACGCTCGGGACTTTGCCTTTGGGTAACAGAGAAAGAAACAAGCAATAATAATTGGGGCCTCTGCCTCCAAGGAACTGGTTGTATTTTTGAGGACAGTTCTAGTGTGGGGCACCACTTCAAATCCCCCCAGGTCCTTCCTCTGGCTCCACCCAGCAGTCCCCTGGTGATCTCCTTCATGCAGGCTTCTCCACCTGCACATGTGCAAAGACTCCCGAGTGAGAGTGCCGTGCACTTTGGGAAGAACTTTGGGAAGCTCAGGGTAGCAGAAGCCAAGTGCATTTGGGAGGGTGGCTGAAACAGGGACAGGAAGAGGTGATGCTGGAGAGCACAGCCAAGGTCACAGGGGAAGCATCTTCCAAGTACGCAAAGTGTCCTATCCTGGTGGTAAGGAGCAGCCATGGGAGGTCTTGGAACAGGGCAGTGACTTGATCAGATTTATGTTTTTAGAAGATTCTTCTTGCTGCAGCATGGAAATTGGCCAGAGGAGGGCAGAGCTGGTGGCAGAAAGTACAGTAGTAATCACATGCTGTCAGTGTGGCTGCAAGAGAAAACCTTGAGGGTGTAAAGAAACACACACCTGGAGGTGGGGTCTAGACTTCGCTTTTTATTCCTCCAGCTCCCCAGGGATGCGCATGTGCAGCCAGGGCTGAGAACAACTGTGTGCTGTGCTAGAGGTGTGTGTGTGGGGGGGGCATCAGTCTGGTGGGTGACCAGAGAGAGAACATCTGGACTCCTCCCTTCCCAAAAATGTCTTTGTTCTTTCCATCTCCCCTTGCTACCTGACTCATTTCCCTATTAGATCAATATTAGCTAAGCAGCTTTATTGCACTTGTAATCCTATAGGTTGATTGTAGTTTGACCCACATTGTACCCACATTGTGACTTTGCTGCATAAATCATCCCTGACAAAGGGACTCGGTGGCCATCCAATTTTGGGACCCCAAAATTAAACTTGGGACCCCAAGTTTATCTCTCAATAAACTTTCCTACTCTTAACCTCTGTTGTCCCTTGGAATTTATTTTTTGATACTTGGGGGACATGAACTCAGCATGTCTGACATCGAGCATGTTGGGTGTTATATTTCTCCTGTATCATAAATACTGGCTGCTCAAGTAGGACCCAGCTGGCACTGCCCCCTGCAGCCCCACCACTGTCTGTTCATTTCCGCCTTTGCAACCAGGTGTCAGCAGCTATTTCCCGTCTCACATCCAGCTGCCTTGCTTATTTGGTTGATTACCGAGTTTTTATAGGGGTAGAAGTTTGGAACTCAAGAGCCAGGCTCTACATGGTGGGTAGACCTATTGAGGATTTTATTTCTTATCCCAGAGCACTGCAACACCATTGGACGGTTTCACATAGAGCAGTCATGTGATTAAATCTGTGATGTTAAAAGGTTGCTCTGAGCCACCTGCAGCAGCACCATGCCTGTAGTCACAGCTACAGGGAAGGCTGAGACAGGAGAATCATTTGAGCCCAAGAGTTTGAGACTCTTGAGTTTGAGAAGGAGAAAAGAGACCACTCTGGGTTGTTTAAATTCAGGAACTGTTTTACTAGATAAGGAGGACAAATCACTCCCCTTCAGCCTCCTCCAGCTCTTTTATAGAAAAACCTTTATTATATTTCTGTGATCAACTTTCAGTAAGAATGGCTATTTCACCAATAATTTGTCAGAAATAATAGGAGGAAACAGCAAAATAGGATGAAAATAAAATTGAACTAGAAGGTGAAAGATCTGGATTAGGGTCCTAAGGGATTGGTTCCTTTTCCTTTGCTATCCTCCTCTATAAAAAGGAAATAGTAATATCAGACTCCTAGGCACCTGACAGAAGGTGAAGACCATCATGAAGACCAAATAAAAATATGCAATCAATGTTTAATAAACTGCAAAGTGATTCATAGATGTAAATACTGTTATTGTTACTTATTTACCAAGTGTATTTCTACTGTGTATTTGGCCCTTGCTAAGCCTGGGGATATAAAGTGAATGAGAGCAATCCCAGGGACCTATGGGCTACCGGAAATAGCAACGATGTAAAGAAGTAATTGAAGATATATATCCCCAAGAAGAGAGTCATGCACGCTTGCGTGCCACTGTTCATGAGCCTTTTTCACCATACCTAATGGTGGAAACAACCTAAGGCCTGTCACCAGATGACTAAATACTCAAAATGTGGTATACACATCCAACGGAAAATTACCCTTAAAAAGGAATGAAATTTTGACACATGGGACAATGTGGATGAACCTTGAAAACATTATGCTAAGTGAAATAAGCCAAAAGGATAAATATTATGATTCTACCTACATGAAATAACTACAATTTGCAAATTCAGAGAGACAAAAAACAGAATAGAGGGCATCGGGGGCTGGTGGGAATTTACTGCTCAATGGATATGAAGTTTCTGTTTGAGGTGATAAAAAATTTTGGAAATAGTGATGATAGCTATACAATATTGTTAATTTAATTAATGCCACTGAACTGTACACTTAAAATGGTTATGTTATATATGTATTTTGCTACTATAAAATAGATTTTTAAATATTAATTTTATTGGTACAATTTAGTTATACGTAATGATCACATTTAACATAGGGAATTTGTACCTGTGCATGATGTATTTTGATTCTTCTTTTTTTCCCCATTCCCCTCCCCTTTCTTTAACTCCTCTTCCCCTATTTACAAAAGCCCCATTTCCATTTTTTCCCTTCTTTTCTCAATTTTTTCTTTTTCCTTCCTTTCCCCCTTCTCCTCCTTAGTTTCCCTTTCCTTTTGAATGATTTTTTCCTATTTCACATTATCTATTATACATTTTGGTTCCTATTTACACTTTCAGTTCCTTATGTCAGAGAAACAATACAATATTTACATGTATCCAATTAATTTCACTTGAGTATAGCTTCACGGTGTATCCATTTAGCTGTAAATGTCTCAAGTTTATCCTTCTTTATGGCTGAGTGGTACTCCATTGTATAGGAAAACCACATCTTTTCATCCATTCATTGGTTGATGGGCATTTGGGCTGTTTTCAAGATTTACCTATTACAAACTGTGTTGCTATAGACATGGGTATACATATATCACTGTGGTATGGTGCTTTTAATTCTTTTGGGAAGATACCCAGTAGGGGAATAGCTGGGTCAAATGGGACCTCTAATTCTAGTTTTTGAAGAGTCTCCACACTGATTTCCACAGTGGCCACACCAGTCTGCACTCCCACCAACAGTCAAGAAGGGTTCCTTTTTCCTCACATCCTGACAGCATTTATTTTTGGTTGATTTCTTGATATTAGCCATTCTTTCTGGAATGAGATGGTATCTCAATGTCATTTTTTGTTTGTTTGTTTGTTTTGTTTTGGTACAGGGGATTGAACTCAGGATCTTACACTTGCAAGGCAGGCACAGTACCACTGAGCTAAATCCCCAGCCCCTCAACATTGCTTTAATTTGCATCTCTCAAATGACCAGTGATGTTAAAGATTTTTTTTTTCATATATTTATTTGATGTTTGTACTTCTTCATCTGAGAAGTGTCTGTGCACTTCAGATGCCTATTTTTGGATTGGGTCTTTAAATTTGGGGCTTCTTGAGTTTTTTCAATTCTTCTTATGCTCTAGATATTAGTCCTTTGTCTGAGAGACAACTGGCTACAAATTATTCCCACTCTGTGGGTTGTCTCTTCACTCTGTTGGTGATTTCTTTTGCTTAGCAAAAGCTTTTTAGTAGAATGAGATCCCAGTTGTTGACCCTTAATATTATTTCTCATGTGATTAGTTTTATTCATGAAGTCTTTGCCTGCACTTAAGTCCTGAAGAGTTCTACCTATTCGCTCTTCCAGCAGATTTAGAGTTTCTGTTTTAATATTTAGATCTTTGATCCATTTTGATTTCAATTTAGTGCATGGTGAGAGACATGGGTCCAATTTTAGTCTTCAGTATGTCAAAAGCCAGCTTTTCCTGCTCCACTTACTAACGAGGCTATCATTTTTTCCAATGAATGTATTTGGCTCCTTTGTCAAAGATAAAGTGGCTGAATGTGTTTGGGGTTGTTTCTGCATCTTCTAGTCTATTCCATTGATCCTCAGGTTTGGTTTTTTTGGGGGGGAGAGTTGCATAAAATAGTTTTTAAGTGTTTTAGATTCAACTAAAGACATTAGGAAAAGAACAAAAGGATAAACCTAAAGAAAATATAATGACAGAAATGATGAAGATAAGGAGGAGTCTTCTGGGTCGCTGTAGCACCACTCCCAGCCCAGAGGAGGTGAGCCACATGGGTGTCAGCAGCACCCTGCTGAACCCCTGTCGAAATGAGAAGACACATAAAGAAACCTCAAAACCAGACTTCCAGATCACCTACAGCAACCTCAAAGGGAAACGAGATGGAACACTCTGATATGCAACCACCTGGACTCCCTGAACTGGTAACAAAAGAGGATTGGAAAAAATGAAATCAGAAATAATTTCTCAGATAACAGCAGAGATTGTGCCCATAGTGTAAGACATGATTAACAAATCTAGAGAGGACACAGATGAAAAAATAGAGGAGCTGAGGAACATGATGGAATCCCAACATAGGAAACAAATGGAATCTATAAAACAGATGCAAACACATTTCCAGGAGATTAAAAACTCCATTGAAAGTCTAGGGCTGGGGATTTAGCTCAGTGGTGCTGCCACCTGCTTCGCAAGCACAAGGTCCTGAGATTGATCCCTGGGACAAAAAAAAAAAA
>NW_004624762.1:3631585-3657829 GCF_000247695.1 Heterocephalus glaber | reverse complement strand
GGGAAAGAGGAACCCTGCTCCACTGCTGGTGGGAGTGTAGACTGGGGCAACCACTGTGGAAATCAGTATGGAGATACCTCAAAGAACTGGGACTGGAAGTCCCATTTGACCCAGCTCTTCTCCTGCTGGGGATCTTCCCCAAAGAATTTAAAGAATCATACCATAGTGATATGTGTGCACCCATGTTCATAGCAGCACAATTTCTAATAGCTAAAACTTGGAAGCAGCCCAATTGCCCATCAACTGGAGACTGAATAAAGAAAATGGGTTTTTTAAAAATAAAATGGAGGCTCGGGGATTTAGCTCAGCGGTTCTGGCACCTGCCTTGCAAGCACAAGGTCCCAAGTTCGATCCCCGGTACCAAAAACAAACAAAAACAAAACAAAACACAAGAATAAAATGGAGTACTACTCAGCCATAAAAAATGAGAAATTAGAGATATTTATAGCTAAGTGGATGCACATTGAGGCTATACTTTTAAGTGAAATAAACAGGACACACATATGTAAATACTGAATAGTTTCTCCAGTGTGAGAAACTGAAAGTGTAAATAAGGACTAAAAGCTATAATAACGTGAAATAGGAAGAAAAGGGGCAAAGGGTAAGGGGAAGTGGGAGAGGTAGGGGAAAGGAAAGCAGGGAATGGAATTAATATGAGAAAATGTAAAAATGGAAACAAAGTTTTTGTAAATAGGGAGGAATGGACAGATTGTAGCAAGGGCAGGGGAAGGGGGAAAAATAAGACCCAAGAAAGATTATGTAATTCCAATGATGAATGTCATTATATTGTATACCTGAAATGTACTAATAAAATTAAATTTTTCAAAAAAACCTACAACTACCCTAAAAAAAAAAAAGAAATGATGAAGATAAAAGCAATAGTGATAAACCACAGAACAAAGATATAATAGAAGAATCCAACAAATCAAAAGCTGATTTGGGGGAGAAGAAAGCTTTAAAAAAATCATTGTAAGTATAGTAATGACATTAAAATGTGACTAGTGCTAAGGGAGATGCATTCACAAAGAGACGAAGATCCTGACTGTAAAGGCAGAAGGCTTCACTGAAGATGAGCTTTTGAACCTTGAGCTTGGGAGAGGAGTAGGTGTTTTCTAAGGCACAAAATGGGTGGGCGTCTCCCCAGCAGAGGGACTCTGGTCCCAGTCTTCTTTTCCTACCCCTGGGAGCATCTAACACTTAAGAAATATTGGCTAAATGAATAAACAACTTTCTTGTCTTAGTTCTGCAGTGTATCTTTTGTCTGTCCATGGAGTTTAAAGTATAAATTTTCTGTGCCCTTGAAGTACAGCTTTTGTCTAATTCCCTGCTACAGTGTGTTGCTGTTTTCCTAGAGACAAGGCATTAGAAGCTCCCGAATGTACGGAACAGGGGAAGGGGACGTTACCAGAACCTCTGCAGTAAGTCCTAGTCTCCTGTGAGCCACGGCAGCACACAGCGAATTACAGGAAAGGTAGACAAATGGGACTGAGAAGAAGCTGAGTTTTGGGTCTGATCAGTGCTGCTCTGGGCGGCAAAGAACAAGAACCCCTAGCTTGCAGCACCTTTTATTTAGTACATCAGGAGAAACAAATGTAACAAATGAATATGTAGATTTCAGTATCACATTGGGATGAACAAGGTATAACAAAAGACTGGGTGGGGGCAGCGGAAATCTAAGAACAATGAGGAACTATGCAGAGGAAGATTTAGTTCCTCCCAGGAACTATACAGATGAAGATTTGGTTCCTCCCAGGGTGTCTTCTGCAGGTGTGGTCTTGTCCTGGAGCATTGCAGCATCATGGGATCATTGAGATCTCCCTTGTGACCTGAGGCCAAAATGGAATTATGTCTTGGAGTGTTATAGCTGGCCTGTAGGCAGGAGAACTAGGCCTACTCAAATGATTTTTCCCTAGAATTATGTAGCATTGCTCCCAACACCCGAACTTTTCTCTATTTCACCTGACCTGCCTGAATAGAAAGCTAAAGTTATGGTGCCTGTTGAAAAGAAAGCTGAAATTCACGTGTAACAGTGACTGCCCAAGTACCTTAAGCATACGTATTAGGCCAGAGTGTGCCGTTTTGGGCCCTTCCTCTTTTTGAGACAAGGTCTGTCTATGTAGATCAGGGTGGCTTTCAACTTGCTATGTAGCCAGGCTGGGTTTGAATTTGCAATCTTCCTGTCTCAGCCTCCCGAGTGCTGGGATCGCAAGCGTACACATCCAGGAGCAGCGTGTGCTCTCTTTTAGGAATCAGTGCTTGCCGTTGGCAACTGGGGAGCCAGGAGAAGGCACTATTGCTCCTCTGGGCTGCGGGCTGCGGCATGCCGCTGTACAGATGTCTACTGAGAAAGGCTTCCTGGAAGAGGCTGGATGGGAGCTGAAGTGCAGCCCGTTTTCTGCTTACCCAGCAGTACACCCTTGGGCTTCAGCCACCCATCTGAAAGAAGACTTTTTTTTTTTGAAAGAAGACTTTATTGACATAAATACGGAAGGAAGTTGACTTTGACAGAGCTCCCTCAATTCTCTTCAGTTTCAAAGAATCTTTTCAAAGGATTCTTTCAAACTTTCGATGAGTCATTAACCCACCACTCGCAATCCACTGCTGGAGAGTTACTTTCTGTAAAAAGGAGACGCCAACCTCCCTCCTCCGCGTGGTTATTTTCTTCCCGCCATTAGATGGCAGCCTCGCCCAGGTACAGTACTGCAAACACTACCAGATCTAACAAGGTCAGGAGGCTGCACCCCACTCCATCCCAGTGCATTTATTTCATTTTAAAAATTAGTATATATTTGCAATACATAATAGATACATTCATATATATATATATTTATTCTTTTTTTCCATTAAGTTTATTGGTACATTTTAGATATACAATACAGTTACATTCGTCACTGGGTTTTGTACCTTTACATGATGTATCTTGGGATTTTTGTTTGTTTATTTGTTTGTTTTGTTTTTGGTACTGGGGAACGAACTTGGGTCCTTGAGCTTGCGGGGCAGGCGGCAGAACCACTGAGCTAAATCCCCGGCCTCTTGGTTCTTACTTTTTCCCCATTCCCCTGCCCTCCCTTCACCCCCTCCTCCACCCTTCCCTATTTACAACGAGTTTGTTTCCATTTTGTCCTTTTCTCATATGTTTTTTCTTTTCCCTTCTTTCCTTCCCCCTACCCCTCTATATACTCATTCTTGATCATTTCCAAATCCTCCTTTCCCTTTCCCTTCTCTAGAAGGTCTGCCTCTCTTTTACTACAATCTCTCCTTTTTTTTTTTTTTTTTGTACCAGGGATTGAACTTGGGACCTTGCACTTGCAAGGCAGGTAATCTCTCCCTTATTTTACTTTTTAATTAATTTATATTTGGGGTTTCTTATATAAGAGAAACCATGAGAAGAAAACTTCCCTGCCTTCCCCCTTTCCTTCCCCCAGAAGGGTGGAATTGAAGCCTCAACTATCTGACTTTTTCTTTGAGACTCATATTTTGTATATAACTCCCATGCTGTGATTTTTCCTGTGCATGTTAATAAATCTGTTTACATTTTCTCCTCTTAAATCGGTCTATTGACAGTTCATTCCAAGAAACTTTTAAAGGAAAAAGGGAAGCCTTTCCTTTCCCTCCAACATCTTCTTCTAAAACCTTTATCATTTTCTCTATCAGGTGTGAATCTCCATCTATAACTCATTTTTATTTAGGTAGGTATCAAGATTCGTAAGGTTTGCATGTGGTAGCCAGTTAATCTAGCATCACTTATGGAAAAGTCCATCCTTCCTCCACTATGCCTCCACTTTTGAAGTGAGGAGAAGTACTTTTTTTTCCCAGTACCAGGAATCAAACTCAGGACCTTGCACTTGCCAGACAGGTAAGATTTCACTGAGCTACATCCCTGGCCCTTATGCCTACACTTTTGTCATAAGTGAGGGTCTATATCTGCCTTCTCTCTTTTCTTCCACTTGTCTGTCTATCTTTGTGTGACTATCACATTGACTTAAGTACCATAGCATAGCATAATATATCATAGTCTTGATAATTTTATATCTCTAGTTTTTATCTTTTTCATTATGGTACATTTGGATATTTTGGCTCTCTGAATTTTGGGCAACATAGCAGAATCAGTGTGTTGGTTTCCAATGTGTATATCACAAATTGGATGAGATGATTTGATCATGATGAGTTTATAGATCAATTTGGAAGCATCACATAATTACAATATAGAATTTTCGGCGTAGGAACATAGTGCTTCTCTCCATTTAATTCCATCTTCTTTCTCTCAGTATTTTAGTTTTTTGTGCAGTTGTCTTGCACAACTTCCATTGATTTATTCCTGAGTATTTTATGTGTGACAATTTATTTTTAAAATATGATTACATAAGAAAAGAACAGAACACAGCTATGGTTCTAATGGGAGGTGATCTCTCTTCCATCACCTACCCAGGACATCTTTGGCAAAGTCTGGAGATATTTTTGTCACAATTGGATGTAACGATAACTGGCATCTAGTGGGTAGTCAGGGAGCTGCTATACATCCTATAATCCCAGAAGAGTCCTGTACAACAAAGGATTATCCAACCCAAAATATCAAAATATCATTCCCAAGACATCCTACCATAGAGTTAAGAATTTCCAGAAAAATGTCGCTTAGTATTTATTATTTTTATACATTGTTCATGGAGTTTTGTATTTCACGTGGCAGAGTGATCTATAGTGATGTTTCATGATATTAAAGTTAATCTTTATTACTGGGATGTGAATCTGACATGCATTTTCATAAGTTTATAAGATATTATAGTTACTGAGAGATAATTCTCCATGGATTTTGTGTTTCCATAGATCTGCTGAGCAAAAGGCATTGAGAGTTTAGTTCAAAGATGTTCACGTAACAGACAGACTTGGGAAACTAAAGGCAGTGATCCCTTGCAAAGAGATTTGGAGATGTCTCTCCCTGAAGATATTATAGGGTAATAAAGCTAGGGCCCTTGCCCTTCCTTGCCTGCAGATCTGCTCTCTTTCCAGGTAATAAGGCCTGGGAAGATAAGCAGGTTAATTAGTTGTCCCCTTATAGGATTAGAGATTTCTTGGGTTTAGTGTTCCTTATCTGCGACCCAGATCTTGTGTATTGCCCCATGTCCACCTGGGCCTGCCTCTGCAGGCCCCACGGGACTTGGATATGAGGGGGAACCTTTGTGAACATGAAGCTCATGCTGCTTTCTCTGCTGCAACAAACTGCATAAATCTATTTGGGTTTGTTGTCTCCTCTTGGATGAATCTACTGAAGTGCAGTCAACTTTTAGCTAGATGAGATGCTGGCCCTAAGACATTCAGAGGAGCCAGCAGCCACCATGTCATCATTTATATTAAAATTCATGGCTTAGTGTAGTCACCAGTAGGCCTCCCTTCATGTATAAGGATGCAGAGGAAAGAACGTAGGGTTGGGTTTAATCCCACTCAATAACTGAGACTTATTTCCTAAAAACTGAGTCATAGTTCTATTATTCTTAGGTACTTCTGTACCAAAATGGCCTGCAATTTCTGGGTCTTTCTTATTTAAGTTCAGCACAGCTGGGTCCTTCCCCTCTTGCTTAGGCTCTTTCTCGAACCCCTTGTGAACTTCCCCACCAGTTAGCCAGGCTTTCCTGGACCTAGCCTAGCCACAACTTCCACTTACCCTGAAACCCCTCTATAAAAATAAGTACTGCATTAAAAATGAGGTATTAAACAAAACTTTCATCCTGGACTATTTGTAGCTGCTGTGTGTTGTGATGACCAAGTTAACTGCAGTCATGGCCAGGCTATCCCCATCTGGCTGAGTATTTATGAAAACAAATGAGACCCATGTTTGTTCCTATGATCAGAGCTCATTTTCATAGCCATGGTTTTATTTGGTGAGGCTTATACATGAGCTGCAGCACTGCAGCAGGAAAAGCATAAGCTAGAACAAATTTTTTTTTTTGAAGCCCACATGGGGTAGGGAGGTAGCTTAGTGGTGGAGCCGGGCCCTGGGTTGTTCCTTGCACTGAAAAAATAAATAAAATTAAAAGCCAGCAATGGAGGGAAAATGGCATCCTTGCCAGCTGCCAAGCTTCTCAGAGGAGTGAACGGTCGGGGTGGGATACTTCCTTGAGGGCAGTGATCTGCAAATGCATTGATATTTGCTTATCAAATTATGCTGAAATATTGATATAATGCAAAAGATTAACGTGCCTGTGGTCAAAATTTCTCTTTTAGTTGAGCTGCAGTAGCTCATGGTAACCAAACAGGATTGGGTGTGAGGGGGAATATTAGGTATTACTCCTTAGATATAGGAGGAAAACTAAAATGGAAAATGCTGCTGCTTATCCTTATATATTTTCTGTAGAGGGGGATATGGCTCAGTGGTCAAGTGCTTACCTAGCGTGTCTGAGGCCCTAGGTTCCACCTCCAGTACTGGCAGGGGAAGATAAATAAGATATGTGTCTTGTGGAATCTTAGACTACCTGTTCACGGTCAATGGCCTGGCACCTTTGTTGTTTCGGGATTGACGTTATGGGGACGGGATTGGGAGTGTTGCTCACCAGTCTGTCCATTAAGCAATCATAAAGTTCTGAGATCCTGGTATCTGGAAGTGAGATAAATTGGGCAATACCTCTTTCACAGTAACAATGGAGTTCACTGACTGAAGACTACTACAGTACCACAAGAGGCCCGTATCAACAGGTTGTGCTAATTATCGGTATGCCATCCATGAGTTGCCATATTGTGCCTTACATTGCACTTGATCTTAGCCAAATGCCAAGAGATTGTGCCTTACATTGCTTAGGAGCCCAGCCTGGAAATGAAGCAAGCTATGGTGTCATTTCCCCTACCTAGGAACCAGGAAATGTGGGTGCTGATCACACAGTGTAGAACTGCTAGTACTCCCAAAATAACCCTGAATTCCACTCTATCTCTGCCCATATGCAATTTAGCAGATTGGAAACAAATTTTTTCATGAGCCTTCCCTTTGCAAACTTTGTATAGATATTTCACCAAGCCTAATGGATTTCTGTGACTTGTGGTGGAGATGGCCTTTCATATATACTCAGTAGGATTAGTGTATTCTATGATCCCTGAATGGATTGATACTTAGCAGAAAAATATACAGAAAGAGGAGATGAACAACTGTGTTCTCTCCCTTTCTCTCTGCTCTAGAATTTTTTTATAGTTCCATTTTTTTTCCTGCTTACTCATCCTTGAAAGTCAAAACTTTTATCCATGCTTTGTATTTGTTCCAAAAGAGGATGAGCTCATTCTTTCTGGCTCCCTGCCTGTCTGTTTAGATACTGCTGGAATCTTCCTCTCATATCTTTGAGCTGGTTACCTTCCAGCAGCCTGAAAGGACTGTGGAGGGAGCCATCTGGCAAGGGATGTTACCCCTGCAACGTTTCTTCTCAATGCTTTCCAAAGCCATTGATCAAGGGGCCAGTAGATTTCTGGTCTCCACCTTCACTTCCTTCCTGGCCAATGGCCAGACTGGTTGTCATACTGAGATTGCCATCTCCGGTGTCAAAGAAGAGACTTGTCACTTAGGGTAAAAATTCCTTTCTTTAGCTGCTTTGCACAATGTCAATGACTATTGGGAGGGGAGATTCAGAAGCCTGGACTAAAATCCCAACTTTATGTGGATGTGTACTGATTGTCAATTGCTCTAAAAAAGATTTTGTGGTGTGAAACAACAGTCACTTACTATTATTATTGTTGTTGTTATTATTATTTTTCAGCACTGGAGATTGAATCCAGGGCTTCATGAATGCTAAGCAAGTGCTCTATCATTGAGATACACCCAACCCACTAGCCAGTTGTTATTCTCTCATGACTCTGGTGACTGACTGGGCTCAGCTAGTTGAACCTCATCTGCTTGCCATAAGTAAGGAGGATATTGGAGTCGTTTTGAAGTCCTTCTCACTCTTGTCTCTGACATTGGGCCTGGGAAAATTCAAATAGTTTCCCAGATTCCAGGTCTAACTTTCCTATTTTCTTATTCTTTCTTACCTTTTTCTCCCCTCTTTGCCTTTTGTCTATGTAGGTGGCCCTCTGAATCCATGAATTCAACCAACCATGGATTGTGTACTATGTCATTAGGCCTAGGATATCTGCATGGTTGCACCTGTACTGAACATGTACAGATTTTGTTGTTATCATTATTCTCTAAACCATATAGTATAGAACTATTTAAGTAATATTTACATTGTATTAGGTGTTATAAATAATCTAGAGATGTTTCAAATTTTATGGGACAATATGCATAGGTTATATACAAATACTAAGCCATTTTATAGAAGAGACTTGAGCATCCACAGATTTTGATATTCACAGAGGTCCTAGAACCGATTCCCAAAGGATGCAGAGGGATGACTGGGCATCCTAGAATATTTCCTAATTGTATTATCTTATGACTATACTGAGTTTTTTGTTTTTGCTAACACATTTTTTATTTGAAAGATCTCTGTTTCTCTGAGTATTCCTTTCAAAAGAGAATCTAGAGGACTAAAAATGATGGACTAACCCCCAGCAACAAAATATAGCCTTTCCGGGATCTAGAATCAAGACATCTGGAAAACAACAATTTAGTGAAGAAAAAAGGAAATAGATCTCTGGGAATCAGGAAAGAGCTGACAGAAAAACTAGAAACTACAGAGAAACTGAACCCAAGGCAGAGAAAAGAACAAAGTAATCTGAAATGCTAACCCTGGCTCCCAGGGAGGGTGACTTGTTTCTGCTAATACAAGGTAAGTCTGGGGCAATGGACAGATGGACTGGGCTGCCAACACCACCCCCAAGAAAAGCCCATGCTTGTTAAAAACTGCAAAGCAACATGAGGTTTTATTCTGAAAAGAACTCCTTCCACATGGCAGGCTAGAGTTGGAGAAGATATCTAGTGCAAGGCCCACTGTATTTGAGAGTGTTTGATCAGTAGCCATCTTAAGAAGAGGTTAGTTGTTTAAGGCTGAGCTATAGAACAACTACACTTCAGGATTTCTGAGATTCCAGAATGATGACTGTGTCGGGGATGACCCACACAGAGACATGGGACACAACAGAGACAGTTGTGGAGAAGACGTGGGCTACGCATAGACCCCGCCCCCAAGAAGTTTAAGCTCAGGCTGAAAGGACACAGGGGTCCTGCCCTCTGTAGTGAGAAGCCAGTCCAGTTACACATGATTTGCAGAGAGGGCTGGTTCTGAAAGTGCTGGCATTAAGTCCAGCTGACTGCTTGATCCCCCACCCACATCCCCACTGCTTCCATCCAGCCCAGAATTCAGTGATCTGTTTATTTTCTCTATCTGCCAGTGTGACCAGAGATACACCTCAGCTTGGACAGTTGCCATAGCCTGGGTGTAGAGACAAAAGGGCCTCTGGAAAAGAGGAGGCACTCACAAACCCACAGGTTGTAAAGCTAGGCAGACAAAGCAATGACTTGGAGCACCCAGAGGGACACAGAAACTAGGAGCAGCTAGAGGGAATACAGTCCTAGGGCATAACTAGGCCCAGCAGGAAAGGTAGGGCAAGGCTGGGGATTTAGCTCAGTGGTTCTGGCACTGGCCCCGAAAGCTTAAGGACCTGAGTTTGATCCCCAGTACCAAACAAACACACACACACACACACACACACACACACAAAGAAAGGTAAAGCAGGACTCAGCATTCACACACAAAAATATGAGTGTGGAAATAAAATACAATTTGGTAGTGATTCACTGTCCCTCCCCCATATCTGGTAGATTCTAGTACCGCAAAACCTGGAAAGAAACTATTCATTCAAAAACATGGAGAAATTTTTTTGACTCATTCCTCTTTGTCTTCATTCAATTTTGGGGGTTTGTTTTTTCTGTTTTTTTTTTTTTCCTTATTTGTTCTTTTTTGTTACTTTTATATAATTTTATGTTACTCTTCAATAGGATTCTTTATCTCACTTACCTCTCCTCATCTTTCTTTTCTTTATTTTTCAAATTTTACTTCTTTCATTTCCCCCTTCCCTATCTCACTGTTTTTATTAGCATTATTATTAAGCTTTATTAACCTTTAAGTATTTAGTTGACTCTATGCTGTTATCATTGAATTCTTTTCTATTGCTAATGGTAGTAGAGTCAGACCTCAATTTATAAACATTCAAATTGCCAACAAATTGCAAAAGTAGCTCACTTGTCTGCAGACATTGTTACAAGTGTGCTTCAGTGTGCTTACTGTACAGTGTGATAGTGTACAGTAGTACAGTATAGTTGAGGACTTACTGTATTCTGTGTCTGTTTTATGCTTCACAATATATATTTGTGTTTAAAGTGTGTAAAACTCACTTGGTCAGACTTATGAATGAATTCGACTTATGAATGTTCTCCCAGAATGGAACTCATTCATAATTTAAGGACAAACTGGTTGCATTTAGTAGATATTTGTTGTATTTCAATACGTGGTTTGTCTTTGTATGTATATTATTCGTGCATATCTTCTTTTCTTTTTTTCTTTTTGATACTGAGGATCAAACTCAGGACCTTGAGCTTGGGAGCCAGGTGGTGGCACCACTGAGCTAAATCTCCTGCCCTCTCTTTGCTTTTGTTAAGGGTGATACAGTGGTAACTTTTATTGGTTCTGATAGTATGTCGGTATCCAGTTTGTCTTTATCTCTGTTATTGTTGCTGATTTCGTTGCTATTGCCAGAGCAGCATAGTTGTTGCTATTAAATGATTTTTACTGTATGCCAACATCTGGTTTGTTTTTGTGTCATCAATACTGAAGTTTATTTCTGGAGAACAGGGTGCTGGGCCAATTACATTGCATCCTTCTGTTTTGGTTAACTTTTCTCATTGCTGAGACAAAATACCTGACACCCAAAGTTAAGGGAGGAAAGGCTTATTTCAGCTCAGTTTATAGAGGTTTCAGTTCATAGTTGGCTTACGCCAAGGCAGGGTGACATGGCAGAGAGGCATTGCAGAGGAGAAAAATTCATGGTGGGCAGAAGGCAGGAGGGTAGCAAAGCAGCAAGGTAGTGAGGAAGCAGCAGCAGCAACCTGCGTCTCCCTTTTATCCTTTCCATGCTACCTTCCCAATGGGTGGTGCCACTCACACCCAGTGTGGGCCTTCCCATTATCCACACCCAGAGCTATGCCAAATAAATCAGTGGACTAATTTAGTAAGGATATACCCTTAATCCCAGATCACACACTCTAGATCCAGCCACCTCTAAAAAGCCCCACCTACATCTGCATGAAGCTTTGGCGGGACATCTAGACACAAACCATAACACCTTCTCTCCTCAAATTAAGGGTGAGAGCTGAATATTGAGACAGAGGCAAAAGCATATAGTTGGCTACACCCAGAACACATGACTGAAAAGGAGACACTACCAAAGAGATCTCCATACTACAAACACAGTAATTGACCTTTAATCCTCAGCACACGCACACACACACACACACACACACACACACACACACACACACACACATAGACACACAGCAATAGAAACATGAGGAAACAAGACAATAAAATGCTTCCCAAAAACTCCCAACTCCCCCAAAGCTGATCTGATCCATGGGGCATTGATGGGGAGATAATCAAAAGCCAAACAACTGAATTACATGAAGTGATAAAAAAGGAAACAAAAAACAGATCAATAAGGTGCTTGTGAGTTTGAAGTTGATATAACTAAACAGATAATAGACTTAATAAACAAAATTACCAGTAAGCTTACAGAAGACACAAACAAAAATCTAGCTGAACTAAACAAAATGATACAAAACATGAATGACTAGTTTAGCAAAGAATTAGAGTCCATGAAAAGGTACCAAGCAGAAATCAAGAAAATAAAAAATTCAATTGAAAGTATGGACAACAGAAGTAACCAATGTGAGAATAGTGTCAGAACTAGAAGACTGGGCTGGTGCAAGTGACCATATACGCAGAGGTACCTTAAAACCAGAGATCACGGACAATGGATCCAAAAGCTGCTAGATGAGGTAAAGAAGACTAAGATTAATTGGAATTAGGGAAAAATCAAACGACAGCATGAGTGGCATAAAAAACCTTGTTTACAGAAATAATAGCAGAAAATTTTTCAAATATGGGAAAAGAATTTAACGTACAGATGAGTGAGACATATATAACCCCAAATAGCCACCATCACAAAAGAATGTCTCCATAACACATCTAATCACAGAAGTCTAACGTGACAATAGAATAATGAAGGCTGTTAGAGAAAAGCAACAAATCACTTACAAAGGTAAACCCATTACAATTATAGCAGACTTCTCAACGCAAACCTTAACAACCAAGAAAGCTTGGAGTGAAATGTTTCAAGCCCTAAAAGAAAACAACTTCCAATCCGGACTGACATATCTTGCAAAACTATCTTTCAAAATTGTTGGAGAAATTAGGTATTTCCATGACAAAGAGCACCTGAAGAAATTTGTAACCACCAAACCAGCAGTTCAAAAAATTCTCAAAGATATCCTACAAAGAGACCATGAAGCCAGCAATGCCAAAAAAAATCTAGTGGAATGAATATATCAGGCAGGGTGAACAAGAGATCATGGCAATGTGAACAGTTAACCAGAAGGGGGGAAAAAGGCATCAACTACAAGAAAATGATGCAGTGACATCATCAAAATAAAAGACCCAAATCAAAAAATGGGCAACTGAAATGAACAGACACTTCTCAGAAGAAGTAAATATAGCCGATAAATACATGAAAAAATGTTTAACATCTTTGGCCATTAGAGAAAACAAATTAAAACAACACTGAGCCGCGGATTTAGCTCAGTGGTTCTGCCACCTGCCTCACAAGCTCAGTGGTTTTGCTGCCTGCCTCACAAGCACAAGGTCCTGAGTTTGATCCCTGGTACCCCCCAAAAAACAACACTGAATTCCTTACTCCAGAAAGAATGGCCATCATTAAGAAATCAAGTATTAACAAATGTTGGCAAGGATGCAGAGGAAAAAAGAACCCTTCCACATTGTTGATGGGAATGTTAAAAAGTACAACAACCACTATGGAAATTAGTATGGAGTATGGAGAATCTTCAAAAACTAAAAATAGAAATTCTATTTGACTTAACTATTTCAAGGTATCTTCCCAAAAGTGCTAAAGACGTTATATTACAGTGACACATGCTTATAGCAGCACAACTCATAATAGCAAAATACTGGAAGTGGATATACAGATGTCCATCAACAGATGAATAGATAAAGAAAATGTGGTATTTATACCCAATAGAGTACTATTACTCTATAAAGAAATATAAATTTGAGTCATTTTCTAGAAAAATGAATGTACCTTGAGACATAAGATTCGGTGAAATAAATTGAATAAACCAGACACACAGCCTAAATATAACATGGTTTCTCTTATATGAGAAGCCCAAAATATAAATAATTAAACAGAAAAATAAAAGAAAGATAGGGCCGGGTATTCAGCTCAGTGCTTTAGCTGCCTGCTGTGCAAGCGCAAGGACCCGAGTTCCATCCCCGGTACCAAAAAAAATAAATAAATAAAAAATAAAAGAAAGATAATTGGAAACATGAGCTACATCTTTTGCAAATGGGAAGGGGACCAAGAGATAGAAGGAAGAGAAAGAAAGGGAAGGGGAAGTAAAAAGAATTACAATGTGTTATGTACATGCACCAACATCCCATGATGAATGTAATCATTATGTACTACAAACATGTACTACTAATAATAATATTTTAAAGTAATATTTTATTTTTATTCTAACTGTATTTCTCAGAGGAGATCAATAATAGATCCTCAAAGTTGTCCTCTTTCCCTATTGTCTGCTTCTTTCAAACTTTTTTTTCCTGCTTATATATTTTGAGTTCTATCTTTCATGTCAATTCTGATGACATTTGGCTGTCTGCTTTTAAGTGTGCCAAGTTTAACAAAACAGAACACCTAGTTAAATTTGTTTTGTTTTGTTTTGGTACCGGGGATCGAACTTGGGAGCTTGCACTTAGGAGAACAGGCGATGGAACCACTGAGCTAAATCCCCGGCCCACACCTAGTTAAATTCGAATTTTAGATACATAATTTTTCATATAAGTCTGTCCCATGAAAAGTATTTTATACTTCAGTAAAATATTATTTATCTGAAATTTGAATTTAACTAAGTGTCCTGTATTTTTTTTAGCAGCACTAAGAGTGAGACCTACACTGCTGCCCCAAGGCTCTGTGTATGTATATGAGTAAGTGGGACCTGATAAGGATGAGGTCACTAACAGGTTGCTCCAGTTTCACTGAGTAACTGTTTACAATCTCTTTAGGGCTTTGCTCAGATTCCCCAGCTTCCCATACCAGTGAACATAATAATCCTGGCTGCCAGTGTTGTAGGAGTCAAATGGAGAAAGATTATCAAGCTGCTGAATATTCGCATTTTAATTTTCATGTGGCCTCTCAATTTCAGTACAGTATCCTTTGCCTTATGTTTATCTAATACCTTCTGTTAAAGATGGCTGTGTATTCTTTGCACGGGCACACACCCACATTTAGGGAAGAAGTCTAATTTCCCTTCCATTGAATGTGGGCTGGCCTAGTGATTTGCATGACCTATAGAATGCAATAGAAAACATGTCCAGTGACTTCCAAGCTTAGATAATAAGCCTGGTAACTCCTGCCTGGATCTCTTGAACTATTCTTTCTGGAAACCCTGAGCTTCTGTGTAGGAAATCTGACAATCCTGAGACTGCCACGTGGAGAGGGGATATGTGGGTGCTCTGAACAAGTCAGCTGAGACCAGCACTCCAAAGATCCCTACTTTGGGGCCAATATATGAGTCAGTCCTCCAGACTGGGTGAATACTGTCAGTTGACTCCCCCAAGAGACCTTTATTGATGCCATGTGGAACAGAAAAATTGCCCAGCCAAGCCCTGTTCAAATTCAGATCCATAAAATTATGAGATACAATAAAATGATCAGTGTCATAAGTCACCATGTTTTGGGATAGTTTCTTAGAGAGCTTTCAATAACCAGAGCACTGGGACTACATCTGTTGCCCCATTCCAGAGATTCTCTTCTTTAGCCCTTCCTGAGAATGTGCTTCCTATCTTCCACTTGAGGCGCAGTGACAGCTGTGCAGGCGGGGAGGGAGGATAGTAGCTGCTTCCTGCACACTTACAGAAAATCCTCCTGCTTCAGTCTACCTTTCCATCCATTTTAAGAAGCAGCTGCTACAGTACATGCCTTTGTATCCTGAAAAATCCTACACTGTTATGTTGCTTCTTGGCTTTCCCTACTTCTGGCGTAGGAGTCAACTTTCTCAAAGCTGCTAAGTCAATTATCACCATCTCTCTGCTTTCCAGGTTCTAAAACTTTTCTTATTATTTTCCCTTTCTTGTTTTCTTGTCTCTGTGAGATTAAAAACAAAACAAAACAAAAACTGAGGAAGAGATGGATCAGGAGGTCCTGGTTATCCCCTGGGGTGACTGATGTCTATCTTGACTTCATCGAACCAGGTGATAACAATTATAGTACAAGTACAATCTTCAATTTATTGCTTATCCCTTGGGGAGGCATGTAGGCCTGGTCATTCCATCTTTTATCTCAAGGCCTGGCCCTCAACAAACAGTTGGGCCTCTAGCCACAGTTGTAATGTGTTCTCATCCTCTGTACTGACTCCCTCGAGGTCCCAGGCCTGTCTGACTGCCTAGAATATCTCTACCTAATTTAGTTGCCTGCCATAAAACAATTTGGGACTCGGGAACAAAGGTGACCTAGACCTACCTAGTCAGTGGCTTCAAGAGTTTTGTGTACAGTAGGGAAAGCAGACAAAAAGATACAAAAGTGTATTACAAGGAGCGAGCAGTGTGCAGAGACCTACCTGGCAGCTCCTGCCAGGTACTACTAAACCCTAATACAGTAGTTCTCACGTGAAGAAGGATTAGGTGCTGCTGCTTCTGATTTACTTTCCTAAAGGTTTCCCCAGCCTGGTGGCTGCACCAGGAAGGGGAACTGTTTTCCCTAAGCGCTGTGAAGAACTGCTGGAAACATTTTGGAATGTCTGTGTTAATGAAACGCGCCGTTCAGATTTCACTTTCTACTTTTTCAGCCACAGGCCCATGCAAGCCTGTGGTTGGAAGCTTGCTTTCCGGGGGCAGGCGGCTTTGATTAGTGGTGGGAACATGCGCGGTGCAGTGAGCAAGCGGGAAGGTCTCCGGGCTCTGGGCCCTCCAGGGCGTGGGGACGCCCGGCATCCGAGAGGCCAAGGTCCTCTGATCCCACTCTGCAGGGACAGGACTGCGCTGGCGGTGCCTGGCGGGCTGCACAATCCAGGCAGGGCACGAGGTCGAGCCCCCCACGGGGTGCAGGCACGTGCGAGGTGCCGGGCCCTGCGAGTCGACGCCGGCTTCCCAAGGGCTGTCCGGCCCGGACCCAGGTGCGCTCACCGAGGGAGGGACTTTCCGGTCCCGTGGGCAGAAGGACAACCAGGAACTCGAGCTCAGTCTCCACCCCGAAGTGGGGCGGATCCGCCCGGGATAAGACGCGCAACAGGACCCCGACAGCGTGTGACCTCCGCGGCCGCAGAGGAAGAGCGCAACCCGGTCTGGTCGCTGAGCGGGAAGGTAAGGTGCTGGGACAGGGGTCCAGCGCCCAGGGAAAGGGGGTCCGAGGAAGGCCCGCGAGCACTGCCCGGGATGCCCAGCCTCGCGCCCGCCCGGAAGGGGGTGCTCGCGGCCGGCTGCGGGCGGCCCCGGGTGGGGCGGGCCAGGGCCGGGACTCAGCTCCCGCTTGCGGTGGGCAAGAGCACGGCCCTTACCCCCGGCACCGACCAGAGGACCCGCAGTGGTGGAGACCTGAGCAGTTATTTATTAACACCATATGCTGGTCTTGGAATTTAAAAAGATTGAGTTTAATACTTCCGGCAGTTAATTCAGTGTAACACTGCTTAGGTTTTACTTTTTCTCTTTCCTCCTTTTAAGAAACGTACATGTTTTTCCTAATCTCTCACCCCTGTCTCTCCTTACATATCTAATGGCCTCAGCACAGTGCGTGGCACATTGTAATCTTGCTGTTATGAGCTCCATGACTTGTGTTTGCCGGGAGCACAGTGTCACTTTTTCCTCGGCTTAGGCGAGCTGAAGTCTAGGAGGCTAAAGAGAATGGCTTTTCAACAGTCTGCCTACTTGCAGGGTTCCCCAAGTGGATGCAAGACTCCCGGGAGCTACTGGGAGTATTGTGGGTCTGGAGTCAGCCGTGTGCTCTCTCCAGCTCTCTGTAACTGTGGCTGCCCTCTTCCAAGTTATTCCTCCCGCTGCGCATCAATTCTAGAACACCCCACTCCCTCTTAACATTGCCAGCAACTCTATTGATAGCCAACCCTAGCTCTTCAGTTGCCAGTGAATTCCCAGATGAGAGAATGATGGAAGAGCAAGTAGGAGAGGAAGGAGACAGGAATGAGAAAATGGGTAACATCATGCCACTCAGTAGCTGCTGATGTCCCAGAGGCCTATGTGGCCAAGGCCAGATCAAATCAGATTTCTACTGATTTGGGAACATACAGAGCTACCCCCAAATATATATATATACATCAGCAGTTGACCATACATAAATGTCCAGAAGCTAATGGCCACCACTTTGAGAACTTCTTGTAATTGTAGGGGCCAAAGGTAGCTTGTATTAATCTCATGATGTCTCACTAAATTTAGTATTAAAATATTTATACAAGTTTTTCTTTTCCTGATGTACACATTTTTTTGGTGGACTCTGTACATGCATGTATATGCATACTCTCACCCATATACACACAGACACACAACTACTGGATCAGGGGCATCTGAGTTTCCTCCTAGATATTCTTGCATTTGGTTGGGACTAATTTTTCTCTGAAAGCAGTTTAGAGAGTAACAGGCCTAGTAAAGCTGAACCACACCATCCCACAACACTTGGGAGGGAGAACTTCCTGGTCACTCCAGACTCATGTCCTGTGGCAAGTCTTGTTTATGTCCAGCTGCTCATTTGTCTTTTTTCCGATCTTGTGGACTAAGTCTGCTCTTCTGTAAGAGCGATGGAGGAGAGTGGTAGGTGGTGGGGGTGGGGGCAGAGTGCCTGGGAGTGCTTGAAATTATAAAATAAACAGAAAATCTAAATCAAGAAACTTCAAAAGTGTTGATTGGCCTTTGTCCTGTGATTTTGCCCAGACCTAGCCCTGGAGGGCTTGTTTTCAGTGCAGTTAGGGCTGCTCATGAGGCAGTTTAATAGGCACTGCCATGTCCTCCCTGGAGCAACTTTGAGTAACAGTCATCCTAGGCTCTCTCATTTAATCTTCCTTCAACCTGAGATGGGGTTAACAACCTTGTTTACAGATGAGAAGACCAAGGCTCCAAGTCATGGTCCTTGGTCAAGTTCAAGGTCAGACATAACTGATGAGCCAAGGCTTAATTCAGATGTGGATACCAAAGCCTGTTCTCTTATCCTGTTTGCCTTACTGTGACTCCATCCTCTTCAGCTTCCCGTCCAGGTGTCATATGAAATATAGTTGAAAGAACTGAAGCTGGCTGGGGATGTAGCTCAGTGGTAGAGTGCTTTCTTTACTGGGACCCATCAAGATTACCACACACACACACAAAGAACTGAATCTGTTTCACCCAGAAAGGGAAGGCTGTGGGTCTGGGGTGGGGGTATACATTAGCAGCTCTAAATTCCTTCCCCCCACCCACCCGCCAGTGCTGCAGATGGAGCCAGAAATGTGTTCTACCATTGAAGTGCATCCTCAGTCTTTTTTTTGAAACAATGTCAGCAAGTTGTCCAGGCTGCCCTTGAATTTGCAATCCTCCTGCCTCAGCCTCTCAAGTAGCTGGAATTACAAGCATGCACAGCCACACCTACTCAGTAGTGACTCGAAATTCTTGAGGGATGTGGCATGTCGACGAGGGAATAAACTCACTCACTGTGACACTAAGCAGTAATAGGTAGGAATTTTTTGAATGGTGGATTCCGGTTGAATTTGAAGAAGTGGCTTTTGAAACCCATAGGCTGGGTGGCCTTTGGGTTGTGAGACCTCTTTCACCCTTTTCTGCTGGGGCTGTGAAGGCAGAAGATTAAGCTAAGATGACCTCTGAAGCCTTAGTTCCCAGACTTCTTGGTACATCAGAATCCCCCAGGAAGCTTGTACAATGTGCAGATTCTTGCTCCACTCCCCAGAATCCTCATCAAATAGGTTAGGTTGGGATCCAGAGATCTGCGCATTTAACAGGCTGCCAGGATGATTAATTCATGCTTTTAGGACCTCACTTTTTTTTTTTTTTTGGTACCGGGGATCAAACTGGGGACCTTACGCTTGGGAGGCAGGCGGTGGAACCGCTGAGCTAAACCCCCGGCCTAGAACCTCACTTTTGAGAAACTATGCTTTAGAAACATTTATACACGTATGTGCATACTTGATAAATTGAATATAACATTAACAAAACATGACATCAAGGAAACTGTCACTATGCTACAAACTCTAGATAATATAAATGCTGAAATTCTTTGTAATGGCATAAATACTAGAATCTTCTCATTCTTAAGAGTAGTTTTTTGTTTGCCAGATGTGGGGGCACACATCTGTAATCCCAGCACTCTGAGAGGCTGAGGTGGGAGGATCACAAGATCAAGCTCACCCTGGGCAATTTAGCAAATAAAAGGAGAAGTAATAGTTCTTTGTTATACCAACCAAACTGCTTTGTGATTTAACAACAGATTTTTTTCCCCTCTAAACTCAATTCAATCTTTACACTTCTAGACTGATACACTTATCACCTCTAGACCTTTAGCTCTAACTAAAAGTTTTTGTTTGTTATTTAACATAATTAAAACTGAGATGGATTAATACATTAACTCTCTTAGGAATTTAAGATTTCTAAGACATGTTATTGGTTTTATGGGAAGCAATTTGGTAGTATTTGGTTATATTTGAATTGGACTGAGAGATTTTGCTATGGAAACGTAAACCATTAGTCCTTGTTTGCAGTACATGATGATTACTTTTCTCTTGGGGAGCTGGTACATTTGCATAACACATCTTAATTCCTTTTATTTCCCCTTCCATTCCCCTTCCTCTCCTCCTTCCATCTCTTGGTCCTCTTCCCATTTGTAAAAGATCTTATCTCCCTGCTGCCAATTATCTTTTATTTTTCTGTTTAAATTATTTGTACTTTGGGTTTTTCATATAAGAGAAACCATGTGATGTTTAAGCTTGTGTGTCTGATTTATTTCACTTAACATTATTGCCTCAAGGTGCATCCATTTTCCTACAAATGACTCAAATATAGCAGAACAGTACTCCAATGTATATAAATACCTTTTTTCTTTATCTGTTCATTTGTTGATAGACATATAGGCTGCTTCCAAGATTTAGCTATTATGAATTCTGCTGCTGTAAGGTTTACATGTAAAACTTGTAAACCTACACTTCTGAAGAATATGTTTTAAAGGTTCAGATGGTTTGAGGTCACTGAATTGCCATACTGCTTCTTGGTCTAGACTGCTCGACATAAAAACTAAAGTGAACATTATATCCAAAATCAGCAATAGGGATAAAGGGCAGATTGTAGATTACTATGTAAAGACGTTCCATACTTTGTCCCCACCTCCACAGCATTTACCCTTTAGGCCTGGATACAACACGTAGCTTGAGCAGTGCAACATGTCATGGACAGGAACACCCCCAGTCTGCATCCCACCCTATTTCTGTGGATTCATTCCTCTGAGTCAAGGCACTGAAACCCCCTGGATACCCTTGGAGAGGTGTCATATTAAATCATTACCAGAAGCTAACCTACAGGGGCCCTGTGGTTACTGGGAACAATTTCTCCTGATTTGTGTGTAGTTGAGCCATCTGCCCTGGAGAAGGATACAGGTTCTTTATAAATATCAGCCCCCAGCATCTTCTCTCTTACCCCCTCCCAAATATTCTTCAAAAGTGGTGGTTTACATGTTTAGAGCAGCACAATTCAAAATACCTAAATCTTAGAAGCAGCCTATGTGTCCATCAATAAAGTGGATAAAACAATGAGGTATTTATACACAGTGGAGTACTATTCTGCTATAAGGAAGGATAAATTTGAGTCCTTTGTAGGAAAATGGATGAACCTTGAGACCATAATGTTAAATGAAATAAATCAGACACACAAGCTTAAACATCACATGGTTTTTCTTAGGAGAAACCTAAAGCATGAAAAAATCCAAGGCATTTTTCTGGATTCAACTTAGTGTTGACTTCTGCTATTGCTTCTTTTTGGTATTGTACAGGACCCATTGACTCAACAGTTTACGTTCTTAGTGATACGGACCTCTATAAGAATATGACTGAAGTGATGGATTTCCTCTTGAAAAAAATAAACACATAGTTAACATTTTTCATACAGTTGCAAGAAGTTTGCAAACACCTTTTAAATCCAATGACGGGTAGCTAGAAAATATCTAAATATGTTGAGTTGTCCTGATATTTGGAAGTGTTTGTTAAAGACAAAATGCATTTACCTTTGTTCCAGCAATTTCAATTCTAGTTTATCCTAAAGATATATTTGGATGTGTGTAGAGACATGTACAAAGATACATATGTGACAGCCTTGTTTTAGTAGCAGAAGATTAGAAATAATCTAAATATCAGTAAAGGACAGGTAAATTATAGAAATGCTATACAGTGCAATAATATATGCTGTTAAAAAGGGATCCATGGGGCTGGGGATTTAGCTTAGTGGTTTTGCTGCCTGCAGCGCAAGCGCAAGGACCCAAGTTCGATCCCCGGTACCAAAAAAAAAAAAGGGATGCGTGTTGGGCCAGGGATTTAGCTCGGTGTTACGGCACCTGCCTCACAAGCACAAGGTCGTGAATTCAATCCCCAGTACCAAAAAAAAAAAAAAGGGGATGTATGTCGATAAAGACCAATATAGAATACTGAAGTACACTTTTATTCTTCTTTTTAAAAAAAAGTAGAGTGGACCTTTGTATGGTATGCTACTATTTCTGTACATAGGATGATGGAAGTTGTTTATGTTCTTATATGCTTGATAATGCATTAAATACTTCTGGAAAGAGAAGGAAAATTATGACAGTGGTGTGGATTATGTCAGAAGTGATGTGTGTGAAAGTCTCACAGACATCACTACATACCTTTTTGTACTATTTGAATTTTTATCATTTATGTATTATCTATTAATTTTTTTAAAACAGAATTACGGTTATCAGCTTCCAAATTACATTGCTTATGAAGAGGGAGAGATTGAAATGATGGATCTACAATTATCAAGTTTTCCAACATCAAAAGTATGATGATCAAACACTTCCTAACTTGTATACAAAGAACTAATGGGCAGTTATATTTCGGTTTCCAATAAGATGGAGTAGCCACTGCTCATTTTTCCCTATGTTTTCATCAGGTTATTGATTCATTTTGTGATACTTTAGCTGATTCCAAAAGGATGTAAGGTGCTTTGAGTTGGATGGTGGGGAAAGTTTTTAAGCAGTCTGATGGGTTCCAGTATGTCTTTAGCTGCAGAAGCAGAGAGAGGAGGTAGATGGGCTATACCAGGGCCTGTAGACTGGATAAACTTTCCAGGAAAGAGAAAGTCCTTACAGTGATATCAGATCACGGGTGCCAAAGGGCCTGGCCTTAGCTTCAGAGCCTGGTTCCCCTCTTCAGCTAGACTACCTTAGTCTAAAAGTTCTATGGCTGTCTGTGTCCCAGGTGTAGCTAATGTTCACCAGCTGTTTCCCATGAGCCAAATCTGGTGCCAAACATCTGGCATAATACTTTATTAACTTCTTACCCATATGGGTAGGTGGAGAACAAGAGACTGAACCAAGGTAACCTTGATTGTGGTGGCCCATCCTGTGGGATCAGGAGTTGTGCCTGTATCTAAAGGCAGGCTCAGGGGCTCAGCACCTTAGGGACAGGTCATCAGGACGTAGGCAGGAGGTAAATGGCTCCTGCTACAGGGACAAAGGTTCATTTATTATGTGACAGGCACTAGAAATTCAAGAGTGAAACACATAGACCCCATACAAGGGAGAGAAGTGAATCAACAATTTAAAATCTTAAGACCATTGCCTTTCTTTAAAAAAAAAAAAATTGTAAGACAAGCCAGGCATGGTGGCATGAGGCAGAATACAGAGGATCCCTCGAGTCCAGGAATTTGAGACTAGCCCAGGCAGCATGCAAGACCCTGCCAAAACAAAACAAAACACAAAACAAACAAACAAACAGAAAACAGGACTGTATGAAAAATGACTCCTGTGGAATGACAGAGGAGGTGTACCTATGATCATGGGTGATCATAGAAGGCTTCCTAGATCGGAGCCTTTAGGTTGAGCATGGGTTAGGAGAAGGAAGGCTTATGCACAGACCTGGGGTTGGGAGGGCAAGTCCATGGCACACTGGAGTTGCAACGTATTGCTCAGAGCCGAATGGTCTCAAAGGGTGTAGCTGGAGGCCCCTCAGAAACCCAAGTCCTTCTGTAGGCCTTGGGGAGATGGGGCAGATCAGTGTGGGAAACAGGTCTTACAGCAGTGATGATGAACCTACAGCTTCTATCCTTTGGCCTAGCATGTGCTGAGCACATGATGGGTGCTTGCTCAGTGAATGGATGATTTCCCGTGGCTTGGAAAATTTAGTCCAGCCTCTGACCTGACACAGAATGATGCAATTTTGAAAACTGCTTTTGCAGTCTTTGTTCCACTGCCCTCTTTATAGTGTCCTGAAGCTCCAGCCCAACTCCAAACTAAATATTCTTTTTGCCAGTAAATCTTACTGTTTATATTTACAGTTGAAGCTTCATGTTATGGTCCTTTCTGCCTAGTAAACTCTTTCCTTACTGAAATTCCATTATTGTTAAAAGTCTAAGTCATGTGAGAACTCTTTGAATCTCTCAGGGGACTTCCTCTTGTCTTCTGCCACCCAGCAACTTTGACAATGGCTCCCACCTGCTGCGTTCTATTAGATTAGTTATACACCTGCTGTTTCTCTTACTGGGTTACATGCTCCTTGACAGCCAGATCACATCTCCTCCGTCTTTATTTCTCCTGCAGTATACATGAGAGTACATGATAGGGATAAAATAAATATTTAAGGAATAACCATGAGTGCCTGCATCACAGCAAGTTGCAGTTCTGCGAAGGCCACCTGAGTAAGAATCAGGGCCTAGACTGTGGTGTGAAGAGAATAATTAGGGTGCTTATTTAAACTTAATTAAGTAAGATCTATGGGTCTCGCTCAAGATTTACTGACTGAAGTTCTAGAGTTCAGGGTCTCCCCCAAAATATGTATTTCTAAATGCTCCCCAGGTGTTTTTTGTGCACTTTGAGTGTGAGAACTTTCCCCCAGATGCCATGCTAGGCACTTGATATTAATTAGAATCCATGACTCTAGATATTTTGTCTTATAATACTCAAGGCCAGAGGAAAGAGGGAACTTGCAGTTAACTTTGCCTTTTTAGACTGGGGAGATTTCTTTCACAAAAAACACTTGTTAGGTTTGAGCTTATTTTTCATGGGCCAGAATTGGGTCACATGGCTACTCTTGAATCATTCATGGCAGTTGGAATGGAGCTGCCTTGGACCAATCATTATTTCCTCCTGGGACTAGCCCCACCATCCTGGTTTACCAAGACCCATCCCTAAATAGAAAAAAGGTTCTTAGGGCCGGGGATTTAGCTCAGTGGTTCCAGTGTCTGCCTCGAAAGCTCAAGGTCCCAAGTTCGATCCCCGGTACCAAAAAAAAAGAAAGAAAAAAGGTTCTCTAAGGAGGGAGGAGAGGGTAGTAGAAGTTGACATTATTGCTAATTCTGAAAGAAATCCTTGGCCATAGTTTCAAACATCCCAGTTTTATACCAGAATAAGCCAGCTCTCAGAGATTCGGTTAAATCTGGAGGGCAGATCAGCTCTTGTTCTAGATTCTCTGCCTGCTCCCTCCATTACAACCTGTGGCAGCTCCAGTGTGTGAGGAAATAAATTAATTTGGAGTTTCATAAATACTGTAAAATACCACATCAGGCCTGCCAGGAGTAACACATATTTGCAGTGGCTGGTTTTGAGAGCTACTGTTTCCATACTCTTTGGCAAACACAACTTTTCTGGAGTCATGTTTATGCACTCCCCTCATTAGTCTAAACCCTCTCCCACAGGCCCTTACACTTCATGTAAGATCATGAATGGCAATCCATACCTCGAAAATGCCCGTGTGGTGGTTTGGGGACATATTTTGATATTAATAGTTGGAATCTGGCATCATTACCACAAAACCAAGGTTCTCAAACTTGAGAATGCACAGAATCATTTGGAAGACTTCTTAAAACCCAAAGTGCTGGGTCACACTCCCAGATGGATCCAGCAAGGTGGAAAGATTTACACTTTGAACAAGATCCCAGGTAATGCACTGAGTTGGGTGAGCTTCTTTCACGTTGAAATACTGGTCTGGGTTTATAAAAATGATAGTATAAGAGAATCTTAATCAAATATGTGGCACATTCTGCCCTCTTCAGTTTTTTTGTATGCCTTATTAAAGCTGGCCTGCTCCAGTGTCTGGTCGAGATTCACCTGGCCTCCTGTACTTCGGTAACTATGAGCTGGGTTTGTTCTTTGAAGGTGAAAAGGTAGAATGAGACCCATGTACACTTCCTCCAGGTTGGGATGGTTGTCTGGACACTAGCTGTGACCTGAAATGCTAATCTAAAAATCTTGCTTTCACTTTAAATGTGAATGAAATTCCAACATATGCTACAACATGGACGAACCTTGACAATACTATACTGAATGAAATAAATAATCCACACATAAAAGGACAAATATTATGAATTCAACTTATGTGAGGTACCTAGCACTGTCAAATTCATTGACACACAGAGTAGAGGTTACCAAGGACTGGGGTGAGGAGGAAATAGGGAATTAGTATTCAGTGGGGACAGAGTTTCTGTTTGGAGTGATGGAAAGATTCTAGGAATGGACAGAAGTGGTGCAGGACAATGTGAATGTACTAAATGTCACTGAATTGTACACTTTAAGAGAGTTAAAATGATAAATCCTGTGTATATTTTACCACCACATTGAAAAAGTAAATCTTGTTTTCATTACTAGTTGTCTCCTAGTGGTATGCTGAAGTTTCATTGTAAAGCTGATAGTTGAATTGGTAGAGATTTTGCAAGCTGACTGTTAAATACAGCCAATATTTAAAATTAAATGATATGAAATAATGATTAAATAAATTATATTAAAATATATATGTTATTAAAGAGTTATATTTAAAACAACTGATTTCCTAATTCTTTACTATCTTTT
>NW_004624762.1:3527650-3591945 GCF_000247695.1 Heterocephalus glaber | reverse complement strand
TATGTGTCTTCTCATTTCCACAGGGAGTGGGGTGGGGTGGGGGGTGCTTCTGGTGCCCACGCGGCTCACCTTCTGTGCCCTAGGAGCTTGGGATGGCAGCAGGGGAGCTTCCTTCCAGGTGCTGGGACCGGCTGAGCTTCACTCTGTAAACTATTCTTGACACACAGTAATGAACTCTTGAAAATCCATTTTGACATTAGAGATTGTAGATTTTTCTTTCTGACCCCTGATAGTCAAAGACTTATTCATGTCTGTCCTCAAGTCTATTATGCATTAACTTGAAATTCATTTCATGGGGAACATTATTCAGAAATGTCTATAGTAGCCTTACTTTGTACCAGATGTGGCATTAGGCTCTGGGGACTCAAAATGAGTGGGGCACTCTTTCTGTCTTCTGCATGTGACAACTGTAACCAAGTGACCTGTGAGTGTGCTTACAGAATTAGCTCAGTTGCTCTCATCTTTCCTCCCAGAGCCTGTTTTTCCCGTCATGGCTGTCATTTTGCTGGATAGAAAAAGGACACCTTTAAAGAAAAGAAAACCATGTAATATAGTTACAATATTGAAATTCCCAACTACTTTTCATCATTTTATTTTAGACCCTACTCATACAGAAAATGTTAAATAACAGTAATAAAAGCATAAATCATAGTTATGTATTCTGCTCCCCTCTCCCCAGTTAGTATAGGAAAATGGTTAGAATAAAACGATAAATGAAGTAGGATACAAAAGTTACATATTAGCCAGATGTGGTGGCACACACTTGTAATCCCAGCTACTCTAGAGGGTAAGGCAGAAGGATCTCAAGTTCAAGACCAGCCTTTGCAATTTAGCAAGACCTTGCCTCAAAATTTAAAAATAAAAAGGGATGGGGGTATAGCTCACTTGCCTAGCGTGTGTAAGGCCCTGAGTTTAAAAAAAAGCAATTATTTATTCACTTTAATCTATGCTAATTTATGTTTGTATAACATTTCATATCATACTAAAATTATTTACTCTAATATTATACTTATATTTTATAGCATATTAAAATTATTTACTGAAGTATATTAAAATTATTTACTCAAAATATTTTAATTTTAAAAATTCTTTTGTTTTAAAAATTTTTTCAAATTCTACAGAGTGACCATATTTTGTTTACTTGTTTTTGCTGTACTCAGGATTGAGCCCAGGGCCTTGCACATGCTAGGCAATGGCTCTAGCACTATGTTACATACCCAGCTCTTGTACAATTTTATTTTCAGATAAGGTCCTGCTGAATTGCCTAGTCTGCTGTCAAACTTTCTGCCTCCCCAGTCAGTCCCTGGGATTACAGTGTTGTGCCACTGTTCGCGGGAATAATGACCATATGTTTTGAAAGCCATTATGTTCAAGTCTTTTAAATATTTTAATGAAGGTATAAATTACATATAGTGAAATGTACAGCCTTTAAGGTTATTAGTAGAGTTTTGACAGGTGAATATACACATGCAACTGACTCCTCCATCAAAATAGGACATTTTAGGCCAGGGATTTAATTTAGCTCAGTGGTTTTGCCATCTGCTGCACAAGTGCAAGGACCCGAGTTCGATCCCTGGTATCAAAAAAAAAAAAAAGTAGGACATTTTATTCCTGCAGGAAGCTCCTACGTGCTCTTTTCAGGCCAATCAGCACTCTGTTCTCACTCCAGCCCTGAAACTCCACCACTGGTTTGATTGTTATCTCCATAGATTAGCTTTGCTTGTTCTAAAAACATCCTATAAGTAGAATGAGAAAATGTGGACCCTTTTGTGTCTGACTGCTTTCTCTGAGCATTGTGTTTGTTGCAGTTCATCCATGTTGCTGTATGGATCTGGGGTTTGTTCCTCCATTCCTTTTTAGTGCTCGTTAATATTCTGCTGTATAAAATTCTAGTCTTTCTGATGCTTATCATATTCTTGGTTAATATAATAGCAGTAATATCTCATCAATCTTGATACACTACCTATTTCTAGTCATTCACTTTTGTCATTCTTTCCTCCGTGCTGTTTATTTCCTTTGCCTGCTGCCACGGTGAGCCTCCTGGGGCTGGGTGGAACCCCTGTCTTCCCTGAGCGGATAATGGTACATTATGCCCTAAAATTTAATCAATACAAATATTTACAGGGCTAACAAAGAACAAATTTATTGAGCTTTTTCCTGGAAGAAAAGAGTCATTTAGAATGCTGAACCACATCCCTCTATCGATTCATCTTGTTAGATATTAATTTTAATCTCCTAATAGTATCCCTCAGCTGTCCAGTGTGCTATAAAGTTCAATACAGTGTTTGAATACCATCCAAAAAATTTTCAATACTTGAATTCCAAAAGAACCCTGTGGAATGTTTTACTCAGGAA
This sequence comes from Heterocephalus glaber, assembly GCF_000247695.1. The sequence goes on along the minus strand of NW_004624762.1, from coordinate 3,589,590 downwards.
AGATTTTTAGGGCTGGGGTTGTAGCTCAATGGTAGTGTTTGCTTAGCACATATGAGGGCCTGGGTTTAAGCAACTGTGTCCCCCTTCCCCCCAAAAAGGCTAAGTTAGGCCATGTTGAAATTTTAACATCAAATCAGCAATTGGACAATAAATAGTAGAAGAAAAGAGGTAAGTTACCTGTGTTAGGTTCCTACAGCTGGTGTAACCAAGTCCCACACACTGGGTGGCTTAAATAATAGAAATTTATTACATCACAGTTTGCAAGGCTAAAACTTCAACATCAAGGTGTCAGCGCAGCCCATGCTCTCTCTGAGACTTTCCATGCTTTGCTGGCAGTCTTAGGTGTTCCTTGCTTGCTGCTGTGTAACTCGTCTCTGCCTTTGTCATCTTACAGTATTTGTTGTGTGTATCTCTGTCTTCACATAGCCTTGGATTAGGGCTGTCTTCACACGTTGGCTTAGGGGCCCACTCTCCTCCAGGATGACCTCATCATAACTACCAACGCTTGCAATGACTCTGTTTCCAAATAAGGTCATATTCCAAAGTACTGAGGGTTGGGACTTCAATGTGTCTTTTCTGAGGAATATATTTAACTGATGATGGTGTCCAAGGAAGTTGATGTCACAGATCTCTATTTTCCTCTCTCAAGGATGGAGATGGTGATGCCTGAGACCTGGATACTGACCACATCTAGAACACGAAAGCCTGGCATTTCAGCAGAGACGCCCCTGCTCTGTGACACTTGAGGCCTTGAATGGGCTGATGTGGTCACTGTGGGTCTCAGAGGTCCAGGCCAAGGTGGTCTAGCACAGAGAACTCAAGTCTGGTTTGCCAGAGAATGCTAGGGCATAAAAATCCTGCATTCCTTCAGATGTGCATACTATGTCCTTTGGCCAAATTAAATTGCCAGAAACCTTTAGCTCTAGTTTACACTGCATTGCCACTTTGTACAAATGCTCTATCTAGTTTCTGCTTTGGCATCACCCCGTAGGCTTGCATTGAAGAGTATTATCAGAAACACGTAAAAGAATCTCACTATTATGTGGCTGAAGTCATATTTAAATAATGGTGATGATAGTGGTGGTGTTGATAGCAATCCAGTTTGAGTTTTTGTTTTAGTATTTACTTTTTTCCAGATTCTGTGCCAATACTTTTCTGTATTATCCTGTTTCATTATTACAACAATCCTGTGAGTCGTTATAATTATTCCCAATATCCAGGTTGGAAAAATGAAACTTCCCATAGTCCATGCAACTAGAAAAGTTTGAAGACTGGATACAAACCCAGGTCTGTCTCACTACAGTGCTATGCTTCTGTCCCCCAAAGAGGTGATAGGGACTTCAACTCACCCTGGGCAGGCTGTTGTGTGTGTGGTACTGGAAATTGAACCCAGAGCCTTTGGTGAGCTACACCCTGAGTCCATTTTTTATTTTGAGACAGGGTCTCACTAAGTTGCCCATGCAGGGCTTGAACTTGGAATCTTTCTGCCTTAGCCTCTCAGATGGCTGGGACTATAGGTGTGTGCGACCATGCTTACCTCCAGGCAGGTTCTTGACATATCACCACAGAAAAGCATTTCAGGACACATCCATGAGAGTCATAGGAAGATTTATTAGGCAGAATCAAGGAAGTATGCACTCAGAGAGAAAGAGTATAGGTACTTGATGGGTGAGGCCCACTATGGTCTGGGGTTAGGTGTATTTATATGGTCTTGGGTATCTTTGAAATGGATGATCTAGGATGTTCATTGTTTTTTAGGTAGTTATTATTTACCTAGTGTCTGTTCTCCCCCCCCCCCATACCAGGGATCGAACTCAGGACCTTGCGCTTTTGAGGCAGGCATGGAGCCACGGAGCTAAATACTTGGCCCTTATTGTCTGTTCTTTTAAGGTCAGCTTGCCCATTAGTGGACTACAGCAAAAACTGACTATCAACTAGGTTAAATACATAGTTTGTATATGTTTGGAGTTCAGACATGTGGTACCCAATTAATAGTACTATTTCTTTGAGAGTGGAAGTCTTTGGAATTTATAGATTTATAGTATCAGGAGAAAAACACAGGTCAAGTTTATAGACTTATAGTATCTTTAAGATTCTTAGCAATTTAGGAGTGAGGTGCTGAGAGAAAGACAGGCCTAAGGGTAGAAAGGCCTTGTAACTTCCGATAACTTTGATTGTGTTTTAAAATTGTGTTTTTCTGCATCTTCCTCAAAATTAGAATTTCATCATGTCTTTTTTACCTGTCTTTATTCATACTTTTTTATTTTTATTTTTTGGTACTGGGGATTGAACTCAGGACCTTGTGCTTTCGAGGCAGGCGGCACCACTGAGCTAAATCCCCAGCTTTTTACCCGTCTTTATTTCTTCTGTCCCTGCTCCCTGCTGAGTTTCTCAGGGGCAGCTGCTGACCACTCCCTTCATCCCTGGGTTTCCAGGACTGATCCTTTCTGCTCATCCTTGATGGGTCCTCAGTCTCTGCTGGACTGTAGAGTCACAAGGCCTTGTCCCAGGACCTCTGACCTCCTCATTCTTCACTTTCTCCCCAGGTCATCTTATCAAATGCCATCCAAATGCTGATGTATCCTAAACGTATAGCATTTAGGACCAGTGGTGGGGAACCTATGGCATGTGCATAATTGTGCTTTTCTTTTAAGACAAAAGATGCTAATGTAGAGTGTTTTTTCTAAACTAAAACCTCAGTATTCAGATTTAATTGCAGTGTTGGCACTCTGGGGTAAGTAACTGGGTTTTGAGTTGCAGTTTGACACTCAGTCTCTAAAAGGTTCGCCGTCACTGCTTTAGACTTTTCTTCTGTACTTAGCTGGTATGACCAACTGTCCTTTTAACAGTTGTTTAGTGGACATCCCAGACTTAACAACTTTGAAAATAGGACTTCTAATCCTCCCTTCCCCCTGCCACCCCCAATCTGGAAGTCCTCCTCCAGTTCTCCTCGTCTGGATGAATGATACCACTCTACCCAGCTACTCAGAGAAAACGATTTAGAGTTAAACTTGATCCTCTTCTTTCCTCATCTCTCACGCCAGTCCATCAGCAAGTTATGTTGCCTTGACTTCAAAACATGTGCTGAATCTGCCTGTTTATTCTGTGTTTCATCCTAGTCTAGTGTCACTTCCCACTCCATCTTGGCTCAGACTCCCAACTGGTCTCTGCATCTCCCTACAGCAGCTGGAGCGATCTTTTTAATATGTAAATGAGATTACAGGGCCCCTTCTCCTTGGTTCAAACCTGTCAGTGTCCTCCTCTTGCACTTAGAATAAAATACAGATGCCTTACTCAGCTTGGAAGGGCTACCTCGCCCATGCCCCAGCCCATTTCTTTCATTTTCTTTCCTTCTTTTATCTTTAATTTTTATTGTGGAAAGGTTTAAATGCATGCAAAAATAAACAGAATATTACATGGACCCCTTTGTGTACATACCTATCAATGATTATTAACTCAGTCAATTTTATTTCTTCTTTGTCTCCCCCCCCTCCTCCTCTTCCTCTTCCTCTTCTTCCTCCTCCTTCTTCTTCAGCAGTTTTGGTAGTTGAGCCTTGGGCCTTTACACTGAGCACATCCTGAGCCTTTTATTTTATTTTATTTTTTATTTTGAGACAGGGTTTTGTTAAGTCACTAAGTAGCCCAGGCTGGCTTGAATTTGTGATCTTCTTGCTTCAGTCACCTAGATTGTTGGGATTATAGGCATGTGCCATCATGCCTGGTTTATTTCCTATTTATCTTAATTTCTCACACCCTTGATTTGAAGCAGATTCCAGCTATCTTATCTTTTCATCTGTAAACACACTTTCCCTCCAAGCTGCTTCATATTATTCATCTCTCAGCCTAAATGTCACTCCTTAAAGCACCCTTATCCAAGACATGGCCTTGTAATGCTTCTCACCATGTAGGATATTTATTTGTTGGCTTGTTTACTGCCAACCTCCTCTCAGAGCATCAGCTCCATAGGGTGAGAGACTAGTCCCTCGGTCATTTTTGTGGCACCAGATGTAGTGTCTAGGCCACGGTAGGTGCTTAGCCAGTGTTTGCTGAATGTGATGCCTCCATGTTGGTGAGATGCTGCCTCTCAACCACATCATACTCTGTGTACTTAGGCAACCAAAGGAGGTACCGTCAAAGCTGCTTCAGGATTCAATGCTACCGAGGATGCCCAGACTCTGAGGAAGGCCATGAAAGGACTTGGTAAGTCCCACTGGAGGTGAATCCTCCTTTGTGTATTGTACACCACAGGAAGGAGGAATGTGTACTGGCAATTGGGATTAAATCTCCTTTAAGAAAACACAATGGGAACAAGTTGGCCTTTCAAGACAAATTGCATGGGAAGGTGTATTAGTCAGCTTTCTATTGCTGTAGCAAAAACACTTGAGATAATCAGTTTTAAAAAGAGAAAAGCCTCATAGTTTGGGTTGTTTCACTCCATGGTCAGTTGGCCCATTGCTTGTGGGCCTGTAGCAAGTTAACACATCACAGTGGAGTTTGGAGTGGAAGAAGGTGGTTCACATTGTGGCCAGGAATGAAAAAGAGAAGAAGAGGAGGGGCTGTGGTCCCAAGAGCCCCTTCAAGAGCAGACTTCCTTCCTCTAGGCCCCATCTCTTAAAGGTTCACCACTTTCCATTAGCATCAAGCTGGAGACCAACCCTTTAACACGTGAACCCTTGAGGGACATTTTGATCTAAAGTATAGCAAAGAGCATTAATAATTCTTCACTTTAATACAGACTTTTAAATGTAATTGCACTCATTATGAATTTCCCCAACTGTTTAAATCTGCTTTGAATTACAACATTATGAGTCTCTGCATAAAACTTCAGAATTGTAGTTGTTTTCCAGTTAATATTGGTATGTATATAGTGCCATGAGGTTTACAAAGCAACTCCACAAACATTATCTCATCAGATGCACGCAACAACTCTGTGATTTAGTGAAAAAAGCTATAACTTATTGTTATTTTAGCCCCATATTACAGGTGCAAAACTGAGACCCAGAGAGGCCCAAGAAACTCACCAAGTCACGTAGTAAGTGGCTCTGGGCCTCATCTCACCCTTGCCAGTTCCTGGTCTGCAGCTCAGACCTGCCAGTTCTAAGTGCACATCCTTCCCCTTGAGTCCCGCTGCATGGAGCTGAACTGAGATACAGCTGCAGCCACCCTAACATGCAGTGTGAGGAACCTTACATGAGAAAGCTCCTGCACCTTCTGGGGCACTGCCTTCAGTTAGCCCCTAGGGGCCAAAGGCCTCGAGCTGGGTGAGCAGTCATTCAGGGTGTGCAGCAGGCTACCCTTGCCTAGTCCCTGTCTCCAGGGCCTTATCTAGGTACACTTTTGGCCAGATATTTTTGGGTGAAAACATTTGACCATGAGACCTTATGTCTCAATCTTTCTATCCAAAAAGAGTTCATTTTACTTAGCCTCACTGCTACAAATAGTAACAATAACAGTAACAGTAATAGCACATATTTATTAAGCTTCACTACTGTGTCAGGCATAGATGCCTTACAAGGATTATTTGGTTTTTGCTTTTGTTTTTTGGGGGGGGATATATGTTTTTAACCCCGACAAGAGTTTGCTTTACTGATCAGAGGCTGAGGTTAGGGAGGTTGTCTAACTTCCCCATGGTCTTGGAACTAGTAAGTGAGAGTCAGGATTCCAGGCAATTCCAAATAGGTGACGTCAGGCAAAGTGACTTCACAGCTGGAGTCTAAGCCACCGTGCTGTCCAGCTGACCACCTCTGAGCAGAACGTTCTCCTGACTATGTATTCTTCTCATTTCTCTCTTATGTAAATAAAATGGAAAGTGTACTGGGCCTTTTTCCTTTTTTTAGATTATCCTAATTCTTTGGTATAGAGCAAGAACACTGATTCAGAATATGGACCACATATGTCCAGAATTCTTAAAACAAGAGTCAGACAACATTTGGCACAATGAACCCTTCTTCAGTGCCTGCTAAGTGAGGGTCAATGGGAAGTGAACTGTTGGAAGAGGCAGGAGACAGCCCTAGTCTTGGGGCTGAGGGTGTAGCTTGGTGGTAAAGTGCTTGCCTAACATGTGCAGGGGCTTAGGTTCATTTCCCAGCACTGCCTAACTAAACACACACACACACACACACACACACACACACACACACTAATGCCTGGTCCCGGTGGTCAAATAATCTATGAATGCTAGTACAGCGACGAAATCTCTGTGGTCAGTCTGTGATATGGTAATGATAAGAGGGGCACAGATAAGATCCTGTAGGACAGCGGTGGTGAACCTATGGCACGCATGCTGCAGCAGGCTATTTGTATCACTGAAAGCTCCCTAAGGTTCGCCATGACTGCTTAGGGGTTGAAGGAGGGGAGATGACATTTCACTTGGGAGCTTCAGGCAAAACTTGGAGAACGTAGAATTTGAGATGGGCCTTGGGCGATGAGATGAGTGGAGAATGAGTGTTTCAGGTGAATGGAGCTGAGGCACAGGAGAGACACAGGAAACGTGTGGAAAGTGGCTTGCAGCAGCAGCAGGTACTTGCAGAACAGGAATAGGCTGGTTGGGAGTTTTAAGAGATGGAAGGTACCAAAGGGAGGTCCTGGAGGTGCTACTGAGAGAGCCACCTGAAGGATCACATATGGGGGGGGGGGCGGTGCAAAGGCACTGTCCAGGCAATGACAAGTGTCAAAATATGATGATAAATGGAGGGAGACATTAAATCAATAGACTACCAATGAGGGAGGTCAGGAGACTGGAGTGCTGTACCAGTAGGTAAAGAGCCAAGTTTAAGAATTTGGTTACCTGGTATCATTTTACATGGATATTTACATGGCAAATGGGATACTGTACAGAGGTTCCAGCACCAGACTACAGCCCTACAAGAAATCCACCAGCCCACAGGGAGCCGTGGTATGTTTCTGACCAGATGAGGAACATGATAAGAATTTTTCCTTATACTTATTTATCTATTTGTTTATTTTGTGTTACTGGCAATTGGGCCCAGGGCCCAGGGCCTTTGAGCTAAATCACTAACCTTTTTGTTTTTTAAAATTTCTTTATCCTGAGACAAGGTCTTACTAAGTCACTAAGTTGCCCAAGATGGGCTCTAATTTGCAATCCTCCTGCCTTAGCTTCCCAGAGTGCTGGGATTACAAGCATGTGCCACCATGCTCAGGGAGTTTTTCTTTTTAGGAACATGAATGTTGCAAGCCTCTGGCAAAGTCATTTAGGAAGGGAAAATATTAGTGCAGATTTTTACAGTTTACTAAGAAGAAATCCTGCAGTTCTGTGTTGGAGTGGTAGCACTGGGAGTGAAAATGAGAGGATGCATGCAAAAAGGTTGCAAAGCAAGATTTTGCATCATTTGGCAGGAAATTTGAATATGGATGGAGAGCATAAAAACAATCAAAGCTGTCTTGAGGGTTCAAACTTGGCAGCTGAAGGAAGGGTAGAGCTTTCACAGAAACGGGAGGCAAGCAAAAGGCAATGAACCTTCTCCCTCAGCTGGTAGTTCTGAAGGAGCAAAGGACTCTCCTCCTCCTCCTCCTCCTCCTCCTCCTCCTCCTCCTCCTTCCTGCCCCCCCCTTTTTCTGGAACTAGGGTTTGAACCCACGGTCTTCACATTGAGCTACATCTCCAGACATTTTTAAATTTTTATTTTAAGACAGGGTCTCGCTAAGTTGCCCAGGCTGCACTCAGACTTGTGATCTTCCTGCTTCAGCCTCCCAGATTGCTGGGATTGCAGGCATGTGGATAGGCATGTACTGCCATGCCTGGCTCTCTATTTTTTTTCCCCTACAATAAAGTTTTATAGCTTTCTCCCACAGTTCACATTTTTCCAGATCGCTAATCTTGCAAAGAATATTATGATAAATGCATATTTTTTAAATTTCTGAGTATTTTAGTAGAATCCCTTCTGTATTACATCACAACTTTTCATACAGCATAAATAACAAGGAAACAAACTTCACAAAACGTACGTGAATGTCCAACTGTTACAGAGATTAGGAACAAATTGAAAAAGTCAGTGAAAACTCCCCTTGCAAAAGCTGCTGGAAGCAACAGACCAGCAAGATTTGGGACATTTCTAACTTATAACTCATAACTTAAGGTTTTGGTAGTAGGGAAAAATAGTTTGAAAATGGAGATTATGGGGAAGATAGCTTGAAAATTAAAAACAATTAGAATTTTAAAGTATACTTAATACGCTGAGCAGCCAGTTTAAACTTTACAAAATGCTAAATCAGTGAATTAGAGGACAAGTTGGAGTTGCTTCAAAACTCAGAGAAAATAATAAAGAGGGAAAAGGTAAATATGCAGAAGGTATGAGACAGGATATGAAAAGAATTCCATAGGAGAGGAAAAAGAATTATCCCAGCCAACATGTATTTAACGTGAAGCAAGTTCTGAGCTTTGGGCTAAGTAATTCTCTTAATTATTTTATGTACCACTTGCAACAGCCCAGTGAGGGCAAGTACTATGATCATTCACAATTTATAGATAAGAAAACTAATGTTTAGAGAAATTAATTATTTTACTATTTAAAGGAGAAGCTAAGATTCAGACTATTTTCCAGTAAAACAGATGCACCCTCTTTTCTTAGTAAGCTTTCAGGATTTGGTTAAAAGTAGTAAGCTTCTAGTAAGCTTCACAGAGAAGCACTTTGCCACTCCTCTCTTGAAGCAGTCACTCATTGTCTCTACCACACCCCCAGGCACTGATGAAGATGCCATCATCAAAGTGCTGGCCTACCGCAACACTGCCCAGCGCCAGGAGATCAGGATGGCCTACAAGACAACCATCGGCAGGGTAGGCACAGCCTCACCTGCTCAGTGCAGGTGACAGGGACTGGTGGGGCACCAGGGAAGCAGCACCTCTCCTTGAACAAGATGCCTACAGTGGTCTTGTGTTTTAAAAGATGAATCCTTTGTATTATTTCTGTTTGTTTGTTTTAATATATTTACATTTAAAAGAAACTGTTGACATAGATTAATGAGAAACAGTCTTAAATCAGTGGGAAAAAAGAGTCAAAACCACTGAAACAGCTTTTTTTCAATTGAACAAAACCACTTAAGTGGTGTCATTGAAAACTGACTGCTTACTTTTCTAAACCATAGTGATACAATGAAAAATACTCAATCACTTCTGTTCCTTCCTGAATATATAAAAATTAAAATACCAATTAAAGGCCAGGCATGGTGGTGCATGTGTGTAATCCCAGCACTCAGGAGGCTGAGGCAGGAGGATTACTGTGAGTCTGAGGCCAGCCCAGGCTACAAAGTGAGCTCAAGGCCAGTCTGAACTACATAGCAAGACCCTGTCTCAAAAAAAAAGGAACAATTTAAAAACTAGTATTTTTCTCTTTAAATGTTTCTTACTGATACAATTTCAATATTCTCATTTAGGGCCGAGGGTTTAGCTCAGTGGTTCTGGCACCTGCCTCACAAGCGCAAGGTCCCGAGTTCAATCCCCAGTACCAAAACAAACAAACAAACAAACAAAAATTCTCATTTAATAGTGAGACAGTTTACGAGATTTTTTTTCCATTCACAAGTTAAGCAGTCTACCCAATGGGAACTGGTAGTCTATAGGCTCAGAGTGCAAATAAAAAGTTTAGGAATGTAGCACCTGACATTTCTAAGATATAAAACATAAAATCTTTAGAAGGTTCATGCAGAAAGCTTTGCTAAGCAGATGGTCACAAAACTAGAACATCTGATAATTTTGTTGGCAATATCAATGGGACTCCCAGAGTTTCTTGACTCAATTTGAACTCTCATCTTAGGCTTTGTATTTGGCTTTTCCAGTTTCACTAATGACACAAATATGATTCAAATCCCTGAAGTAGTCATTATAGCCAACAACAAACTTGTCTGGAATTTCAAATCCAACAAAATCTGGCCTAATACTCAACACTTCAAGAGGTCCTTTTCACTAACAAGCTTGTGATCTTGGCCATCTTTGGACTCTACTGCCTGACTAAGGAAAGCAGTGTTTGCATTGTTTTGCCAGTGTCAATTATATCCTCAACAATCAAGACATTCTTTCCACTTAAAATGGAGAGCTAGGGCCAGGGTTTAGCTCAGTGGTTCCAGCACCTGCCTTGCAAGCGCAAGATCTCGAGTTCAATCCCTGGTACAAAAAAAAAAAAAAAAAAAAAGTGGAGAGCTCATCTCCACCCATTACTTTATGTCCCCTATTGACTGGTCATTACAGTAGCTCTTGAGTCTGATAAAATCTGCAGCCATAGGAAAGGATATATCACAATTTCTATCCAGTGCTTTAATGTAATCCAGCAGGTCAGCAAAGAATTTATAGCCCTTCTTGAGAACACAGAGAGCTACAGTGTGATGGCTTCCCATCTCCTTCATCACATTTTGGGCAAGCTTTTCAGTCTTGTCCATATTTAGTCCATGAGGAATAAATACCTTTTAAAAATCCTTGGTGTAATGATTAGTATACATAATAAATGTAGGTCATAGCCTGGTTCATTGACCCTAATCACGACCCTAGAGTTGAGAGCTGCCATATCAAATCCAACTTTCATGGGTTGGTGTCGGTAGGAGAAGGAAGCTGGCAGAGGGGCAGAGGAGCAGGCAGAGGCCCTTTGTCTTGTATTCAGCTGTTCTGGAAACAGTGGTTACCTGGGGAGAGTGTGGAGTAGGAGGGTGAAGAGAGGTTGGATACAGGGAACTGTTGGATAAGGAAGAATAACTTTCAGTGTTCTCTAACACACAAAGATAAGTATGGTTGACTATTAGTTGACTATTTCAAAAAAGCTACTAAAGATTTTTAATGTTCCCAACACAAAGAAATGATCAATGGCTGAGATGATGGATATACCAGTTAACTCGATCTGATCATTATACATTGTGGACATATATTGAAATGTTACATTACACTCCATAAATATGTACTATATATCAATTAAAAATAATTTTTTTGAGACAGAGTCTCAAGTCCCTCCTGGCCTTGAACTCACCATGTAGCCAAGGGTGACCTCATACATACTCATGGAAATCCTCCTGCCTCAGCCTCCCAAGTCCAAAGAGTGCCAGTGTATGGTGTGCTACCATATCTGGGAAAAAATAAAAATATTTGAAAAAAAATTTTTTAAATGATGCTGATATTCTTTATTATACTGTAGGTCCAGAAGTGATTCAAGTAGCTGTTGTTTCACAGATTCAAAGTCAAGCTTGATTCCTTCCCTCCTAAGTCTTCCCAGGGGCTAGGTTGTTGTGTGGGCTCAACTGTTGCCCTTCTGAGTGTTAGGCAAGGCTGAGCTTAAGCTTCTCTGGCCCTATGATGAAGACTTGCTAAAGTGACCCAAATATTTAAATCCAGTTTATTTCAAATAGGCTTTTCTAGGATTTGGTGTCCTGACTGCCACATAAACACGTTTGTAGTGATTTTTTTATCTTGTTTTGAGGTATATGAAGAGAATCTGGTCTTGTACAGAAATGTAATTGAAGAAGTCGGGGATATGTTAATAACTTTTTTACCTACCATTTATAAATATGTACAGATATGTTGAATAACTTTAGGAAAACCACTGTACCCTCTTGAGAGCATAACAGTAAAAAGGCAAATAATGTCTTACTGTTATTGTGAAGATATTTGGACCTTGCCTATGGCCTGGAAGGGTCCTGGAGACCCCAGACCTCCCTGGACCACACTTGGGGAGTGGCTCCTTTAGGTGACTGTAGACGTTTAAGCAGGGCTGGTGTTTTTGTTGCAGGAGCTGTTAGATGACTTGAAGTCTGAACTGAGTGGCAACTTTGAGCAGGTGATCATAGGGATGATGACACCCACCGTGCTGTACGATGTGCAGGAGCTGCACAGGGCCATGAAGGTGCGTGTTCCCCCCCTCGGCTCAAAGAGCAGTTGGTGAAAACACTGAGGTGCTGACCAAAGCCCTTATGAGGGTGGAAAGCAAAGTTTTTCCTTAGAATGTACAGAAAAAGGTTTTCTACTCATGATCCCATGATGACAACTTGGAGACTTTCTAGCAACTGACATTTAAAATTTGTTTTCCAAAGTGTTATGGAATCATTTGCTCCTGTGGCTTAGTAAGGATTGATGATTATAACTAAGGATTGATGATGTAACTATGATTATAGTTGTTCATATGGAACCAGATCCTCACGCATGCAGTGAAGCATGTGCTCTGTGGCTGAGCTACACCCCTGCAGGAGTGATCATAGTTGTGCTTTTGGTGTGGTTCTAGACACTTTCTTGTTGTGTTAGTTACTTTATGACTGCCCCCTTGGGGCCTCCCGATATGTTGTCAGTTTAGAACTGGCAGAAGAGTTCCTTACAGGTAAGGCCCCTCCACATGACCAGTCATCCTCTAGGCCCCAATTGGGGTCAGCTGATTTTCAGTGACTCCAGCATGACCTGTAAATGCAGTTACCCTCCTCAGCCATATTAATAATGACTCAGCCTTGTGGAAGGCTCTGGGCTAGGCTCTGAGAAAGCAAAGAGGCAAAAGGTCTTTGCCAGAAGATTCTGCTCTTCATATAAAGAGAACAGAAGAGGTTATGGAAAGATTAAGTCCCCAAAGCACAGAAACTCTACTGAACCTGGCACAGTAAGCCACACAGGTTAAACAGTCTCTACATGTTTGTTACAACTAATAATGTTTATGGTAAATATTGGATTTGGGGGAGGATAATTAAAAGTTAACAAATCCTATTGGTAGGACCCAGTGGGTTGTCTTTATCTTCCCCAGATTTGTGGCTATATTCCTTCTGTATCTGGGACCCAACTTAAAAAAATGTTTTTAACTGCTACAGAAAAACATAAAAATATATACCAGCCTGGTACACTGGTTCACATGCCTTTCCTCTGGTTTCCTGTGCAGGGAGCTGGCACAGATGAGGGCTGCTTGATTGAGATCCTGGCCTCCCGAACCCCTGAGGAGATCTGGCGCATCAAACAGGTCTACCAGCAGCGTACGTAACAGGCTCAGTGGCCTGGGTGAGGTTTTGCTGTGATTTGAGCACGAGCTTAGCAGCAGATGGTTATCCACTGATTAGTCTCTCTTCCTAGGCCAGCTGACCACAAGGGATCCTTAGCACCAAGCTCTTCTTGAGGCAGATCCCAGTCTAGGCAGATGTTTGTCAGTCAGCTTCTGCAGGCTTCTTAGGGGAAGACACCACTCTGCTAAGGCTGCCCAGTGCAGTATTTTATTACCCTTCAGGTGGGAAAGTTGTTTCTTATAACCAAGCAAAGAACCAAAGGTGCTTGTTCAACATGCTGGCATCAACAGTGATTCTTAGGGTTTCAAGGGAGGCCCTGGAAGGGCTGTCTGGCCCAACTTTTTACCTCCAGTATGGCCCATGTGTCCTCCAGCCTTCTCAAAATGATAGCCACTAATCCCTCTTAAAAGCCTCCAGAGAATGATATGTATGAAGAAGCTTTTTTTAAAAAAATACTTAGGTTTTTGCCCTAAGAATAGAACAAAAAATGTACAGATGTTTAGATCCCATAGTGTTTATTTGGCATTGTTTATATTAGCTAAAAATGTCCAATGGTATTAGTTTGGCTAAACAATATATTATATAGTCACACAATGAATTAGTAGTCATTAAAACATATTACAAAAAATTACTGTTACATTAAATAGTATGGCATATAGGTAAGTGAAAAGAACAAGTCAAAAATAGTATGCTAGGATAAAAAAACAATAGAGAAAAATGAAGAAAGATATTCACAAAATGTTATCAGCGATTTCAGTTATCAGTATTTCTGAATGATTAGATTACAGTAGAGTTTTCTCCCCTCATTTTACTTACTTTTCCTTTAAGTTTTCTACAGTCAACAGGTATTACTTTTGTAGAAAGAAAACAATTCAATATGAGATACGGCCAGTGTTTGGGATGGGAGATTCAATATGAGATATGGTCCGTGTTCGGGATGGGAGATTCTAGCCCTCGGAAGCTTGAACTAAGCACCCTGACTCCTGCTCCTGGCCTACAGCTTTCTCCTGAGGTCCGGGGAAGCTGGAGCTCCTCACAAGACCTCCCAGAACCTCTCTCGGGAGGCGCTGCTCTCATCTCCTTTGTTCTTTTTTTGTGTGTGTGTCGGAGATCGAACTCAGGACCTTGAGCTTTCGAGGCAGATGGCGGAACCATTGAGCTAAATCCCTGGCATCTCATTGTCTCCTTTGACATGACAGTGGCCATTTAGCCACTTTCAGAGCAGAGCCGGGACAATGAGAACCAGAGAGAGGGTTGGACCCTGTCTTTTCAGCCTCACATCTTCAGGGACAGGAATCTCCTGTTCCCACTGTAAAATGACAAGATTGACTATCTTGAGTTTAGTTTTGAAAAACTGTATGCAGGGGAAAGTCTCGTGTGACCTGCTGCAGTAAACAGACTGCTTGTGGAGGGACAGAACATGTTGGAGGGTGACACCGAGGTGGGCAGGACTCTGTATTCTGATGTAACTAATTCCACTTCCTTGCTAGAATATGGACGGAGCCTTGAAGATGACATTTGCTCTGACACTTCGTTCATGTTCCAGAGAGTGCTGGTGTCTCTGTCAGCTGTGAGTCAATGCCTCTGTCCCTGCCTCTGGTGGGGGATGGGTTCTGTTGAAATGCTCACTATCCATCCCCTTCACCAGCCTCTCATCCTTTCGGCCCCCCAAATATGGATAGTTCCTAAGTGTTGATCTTGGGCCTCTCTGTTCTTTTACCTTATTTTCTCTACAGGGCCCCTGACTAGTCACATATGCCCATTTGTTCAGTACTCACAAGTCCCTAATACATGCCAAGGACCCCTATTCCAGTTATGAAGATGACTCATGGGGGTTCCTGTGCTTTAAGGGTTTATATTATCATAAGGGAACATATCAGATACACAAATTGCTATAAGGCATGAAAAGATTCAGTGCCCAAGGAGAGCACATAGCAAGAGGAAGATTTGAGGAGAGACTTTGGTTGCAGAAACAAAGCAAAAGCGTCATGGTAGAGATGCTGGTTCAGAGAGTACTTGGAGAATTGTAGGATTCCAAGAAGCTGAGATGTGGGTGGGCACATTCCGGGCAGGAAGAACAGCAAGAACAAGGCGAGGAGGCGGGAAACAGGGGATGTGTTCGGGGAACACTTGGCTGAACAGGCAGAATGGTAATTTTGAAGCAAGCTGGAAGGATAGACTGGGATTCTGTGTTGTAAGGAGAGCAGTAGGGAGCCACCACAGGTTTGGGAGCAGCAGGTGATGGTGATGGTGATGGTGAGAATTATGTGGTTGGGACTGAATTTTCAGAAGAGGAATGTGATAGTGATATGTGTGAAGGACAGCGGCAAGGAACTGAGGACTGGGAGTCCAGATAGGAAGCTTCATCAGGGTTCCATATGAGAACTAAAGTAGGACTGGGTGAGGGTGGAAAGAGGACTACCAGAGAAGAGAGAACGATGTTCAGGACACTCCACGTGACCCCCAGCTTTGGCCCTGACCTCCCTCCTGGGCATGAGACCTGTGTTCTCAGTGCTTTTCAGATATTTTTTTATGGATAATCTGCCATTACCTTAAATTGCTCCTAAACTGAACCTGAACTTCTTTTCTCTCCCGGCCAGCTTTTCCTCCTGCCCTGCCTGTGTCTGTTACTGTTATTGCTGCTATGCCCGTGTCCAGAGCAGAACCCTGGAGATATTTCCAACTTTCACCCTTGTCTCTGACAGTCACTTAAATAATGCCTGCATGTTTCTCTTATTTCTTTCCCATATTTCCTTTCCTCCCATATTACTATCCTGATGAGCCATGCCTACACCACAGAATATCAAGGTAGTATACAATAAAAATAGCAAACCAGAGGAAAGTAGCCTGTTCTGTCACTCTTCAGTATTCCTCTGAGGCCTCAACTCTGCGTGCCCTGAGTTGGAGTCATTGTTGAGCAAGGAGGGGATTTCATGGGTTCCTCAGGTCCCACCTTGGGCCCAGATTCTCTTTACACTCCCAGCTTCCAACCCCTTTCTGGCTCAAGCTGATCACTGGAGGTTGGCCAGTTGGGAAAGGATGAGTCTGCTGGGAAGATGCAGTGTTGGGGGAGGGGAAAGTGGCAGGAGCAGGGACTCCTACTCCCCTTCCAATGGCAGAGACACAGGCACAATGTCAGGGGTCATGGTGGGGCTCGTGCTCTACTGGCAGTGTCCTCCAGAGCCATGGTAACCTTGTGAGCACTTTCAGAGGACTATTGTCCTACTTCCCTAAGGCCCAAAGTCGAACCCTTTTGGCATTTTTGTCTCATTATCATGTCCTTGGGTTCCCAGGCCTTCTGTCTTAACAATGCCCCAAATCTTCATGGACACTCTTTTACTCTCTTGGTTTGTTTTTCTTGTCCTCAGGGTGGCAGGGATCCAGGAAATTACCTGGACGACGGTCTCATGAGACAGGATGCCCAGGTTGGTAGAACTGCAGCTCCTTCTTCCAGTTTTCTTCCATGTTAGTCAGACTGCCTTCCCTGGTGGGCAGCCTTCCTTTCCTACTTCAACGCCTATTAGCCAGGCTGGGGTGTTATAAAGAGATTTCCACAGACAACCTTCAATAGCAGGTGTCTTGCAGGGGTACCCGGGGGCAGCACTAGGCACCATTCTATTTCCACTTCTGGGTCCCAAACTTCTTGATATTGGGATAATTGCGTGGTGAGCTCAGGGAACCACTGACTGTCTTCTGAAGTAGGGTGCTGCCTTTGCTCTGTTTGCTGTGCATTTTTTTCCCCACAGAATATTTAGTAAGACCTGTGTAAAATAGCTTGGAACAGCATATACCCTGCGGGGTAAAATTACTACCAATCCCAAGAGATGGTTGCTTCCCTGCACCCACCCATGGATGTTTTTTCCTGGGCCACTCCCTGTAGCCAGATAACACTAATAATAATAGCTCATAAGCCAGGCGTGCTGGTGCATCCCTGTAATCCTAGGAACTTGGGAGCCTAAGGCAGACAGATGACAAGTTTGAGACCAGCCTGCCAACTTGGCAAGACCCTGTCTCAGAATAAAAAATATGAAGTTCTGGGGATATAGTTCAGTGGTAGAGCACCCCTGGATTCAATCTCCAGTACTGCAACAAAATAATATATGATAATAATAAAAGAATAGCTCATAAAAGTGGGTACCAAATACTGTCCTAAGATTTTATGTTCAGTACCTCATTGAATTCTTGCAATAACCCTATGAGTTAAGTACTGCTATCCGCATTTTACAGACAAGGAAATTGAGGCTGAGAGAAAAGTTCCCTGTCAAGTTCAGACAGATAGTAAATGGAACAACTGAGATTTACACTTGCATTCTTTTTTTTGTTTTTTGGTACCGGGGATCGAACTTGGATCCTTGTGCTTTCGAGGCAGAGGTCAGAACCACTGAGCTAAATCCCTGGCCCAACACTTGCATTCTTAACCAATATACAACCATAGTGAAGGACTGGTTCTACTCAGTGTGGTGGCATCACTGAGCTAAATCCCCAGCCCCTAGGCATCAGGATTTTAAGAGAAGCACCCCAAGAGCACGGATTCCTATCAAACCAAGAGAAGCTGTGTGACTGTTTATATTCCAGCCTCAGAAATTGCAGAATCTCTTCTGCCTTTTTTTTTTTTTTTGGAGACAAGGTCTTGCTATGTTTTCAGGCTGGTCTCAAACTTGTGGGCTCAAATGAGCCTCCCAAGTAGCTGAGACTCCAGTTGTGCCACTATTCCCAGGCATGCTTTATTCATTGAAGCAATGTATTAGGGGTTTTCCGTAAGCAGAACCAGTAGCATGGAGAGAAGATGATGATGATAGATAGATAGATAGATAGATAGATAGATAGATAGATAGATAGATAGATGCCCCTTGACTTACAGTAAGATTTTGTCCCAATAAAGCCCTTAAAAATTGAAAATTCATTTATTACACCAAACCTACTAAACATCCTGCTTACCAACACAGTACGCAGTAAGGTGTAAGTATTTTTATCCTCACGATTTGGGGACTGACTGGAAGTAGTGGCTTCCCAATGCCTCCCACATTGCAATAAAGTATCACACGGCATATAGATAGCCTGGGAAAAGATCAAGATTTGAAGTATGGTTTCTACTTACCATGCATCATTTTCTCACCATTGTAAAGTTGAAAAATCGCAAGGCAACCCAGTGTAAGTCAGGAACCCTCTGTTATCCATGCATGTGTGTGTTTTCCTTTCCAGCCAACAAAATAAAACTAAGCAAATCAGCTCTTGGAAGTTCTGGAAATATTTGTCCTGGCACGTCCTCTTTGATGTTGTAAACTTGTGTTTTGCTTGGCTTCAGGACCTGTATGAGGCTGGAGAGAAGAGATGGGGAACAGACGAAGTGAAATTCCTAACTGTCCTCTGTTCCCGGAATCGAAATCATCTGTTGCATGGTAGGCACTTACCTCACTTCCTAAAGAAACTATTTCAAAGATAGTGAAAATTATATTACCCATAATAAATTTCCCTCTTTTCTTGGTGCAGAAAACTGATTGTACTGAACTGCCTTTGATTCTTACCTTGGAATGTATGAGTTCAAGATGTGAATAAGGGATAATTTCTAAAAAATTAATTATGAATAACTACAATGTAGTTATAAAAGTTCGGCAGGAAATCTACCCTCATAGTAGGTCCTTTTTCTAAAGCAATCCTAATACTTTTCATTTTCATTTAGTTATAATTTTTTTTAAAAAGTCTTCAGTACATCAGGAAACAATAAAATAGAAATCTTAGTTTATATTTATTCCTCTTTGATATCCAAACTGTGAAGCTAATAGAAGTGATTTCTTTAGGGGTTATGTTGAATTAGACTAATAGTGGATAAGTTCAGATTTTATTTCCTATGTGTGGTGTTTCCAGTCTGTTTCTGATAATTCTAAACTTTGTAATGTGCTTTTAACTTCTTTGGGGAAAAAGACACTATACAATTGTAGAATTTTTGTTTTAGGCTTATATTCTTGTACACAGAAATAAAGATTTAATAGGATATTTCAACTTTTATACAAGCTCTTTAGGTTTTTACATATATCACAATTTTATAAATCCAACATACTCTTGTCACACACAGATTTACGAATGAGTTTGCCAAATTGAAAACATAAACTAATTGAAAAGTACAACACATTTTAAAGTTGTAATTATTTCAACTATTCCACAGGGACAAAAAAAATCAATTACCCCTATTAATAAATTTCATGGGCTACCAGCAGACACTTGAACTTGCGGCCAGCTCTTTATTGCTTTGCCTTCCTTTGCTTGATTTCCAAATAATATAAATCCCCCCCCAGTGGCACATTCCCAAAACTGCAGTCTCAGTACGAATTTTCACTTTCCAGACACAAATCAATAGGCAGTTATAAAATATCTGTTTGTAAGCCACCAAGAGAAAGTGTTTTAAGCACTGTTTGGATAAAGAAGACTTCATAATGTTCTTGCAGCCAACAATAATGGTGAAGATTCTCAATTATAGTTTTGTCAATAGTTTTCTAACTTCTAGATGTGATGTTAAGCATATCATAAACATTGTTTCTTGCAGTATGCCAGCGGAGTAGTCATTATTTCCCCCAGTTGACAGTGGAGAAAGCTGAGGCTTAGAGAGTGTGTTGATTTGATTCCAAGCAATATACACTGACTCCAACTCAAGAAAGAAAAGAGGAAATAATATGGAATGGGCAAAGAGAGAAAATGAAAAACACTGATGGCACATAAAATTAAAGGGAAAGTTGAGTAACTTCACGAAGAACAAAAATCAAGGCAGTTTTGGGCATCTCCCTAGAAGCAAGTCATAGCTCTTATTTCTAAGACAGAGTTTGCTGACTGATGTCTGGTCTCCATTTTAAAATGCTGATTTTGGGGTTAGGTATGTAGTGTGGTGGTAGAGCATTTCCCTACCTAGGTGAGGTCTTGGGTTCTGTCCCTATCACAAAAAAGTCTAATTTTTACACCCCTACTTCAGACTGTCTGAAGTAGAATCTCTGAGAGTGACACCCAGAAGTTTGACAGGTTTCCCACATGAATTTTTTTTTTTTTTGAGTCAAGGCCAGCCTTAAACTCACTGTGTAGCTCAGAGTGGCCTCGAACTCATAGTGATCCTACTGCCTCAGCCTCCTGAGTGCTGGAATCACAGGCATGCACCACCACGCCCAGCTTCCCAGGTGATTCTTATGTTCATTGACGGAAAGGTGACTCCATGGTTTGGGCCATCCCCATGATCTGCTCAGTTTAAAATTCCCAGGAAGGCGAACCTAACTGGGTGAACTGCTCACTTGTTTGGTAGAAGTTATGATGTATGTTGTTGGATATGGGTGTCCCTTCATGGACAACCCATGAGAATCACCTTGACTTAAGTAAGACAGGATACCAGAGGAGGAAATGGTAAGGAGATAAACAATACAGATGTCTCCTCTAAGAAGCCTCCAGAAGATGATAGCAAGAGAGGGAACATATTCCATTACATTAAAAAATACTTGGCAAAAAAGCAATAGAAATTTAATTATGTTAAAGTCTATTAAAAGATGCAAACCGGCTGTTATCAAATGTGACTCAGTTTTGTGGGGTTTTTTTGGTACTGGGGATTGAACTCGGGACCTTGTGCTTATGAGGCAGGCGGTAGAATCACTGAGCTAAATCTTCGGCCCATGACTCAGTTTTGAAGAGGCTGAACTGCTTTAGTTTTGATGAGCCAGAAGGAAGCTGAACACATAGGTGACTGCTGAGGCCAAAATTGCAAAAAGACATTGTGCTTATTAAGGAAACAAGGAGAAAAGAAAGCAAGTATCTCCAGAGACTGTCTCCACTTTATTTGTGAGGAAGCAGTGTCCCAGATAAGGGAAGGAACTTACCTGATGTCCTTCAAGAATCACAGTTCTCTTTCCTCCTTGCCTCTGGCCCATTCTGCTGGGCCAAAATATCCTTCTATATCTCAGCCACGTTGCTAGTTACTGTGCTCTTGAAATATGCCAAAGAACAGTGTAAAGTAGTAAAAAGATGCTCATTCTGTCCATAAATTTTAGTTTCTTTTATTCTTTTATATTATTATTTTATTTATTTATCTATTTATTTATTTTTGGTACTGGGGATTGAACTCAGGACCTTGCACTTGTGAGGCAGGCAGCAACAACCACTGAGCTAAATCCCCGGCCCTCTTTTATGTTATTGATAATGCTATTTTGTTATTGTTTGTAGTGTTTGATGAATACAAAAGGATATCACAGAAGGATATTGAACAGAGTATCCAATCTGAAACATCTGGTAGCTTTGAAGATGCTCTGCTGGCTATAGGTAAGCTGGTAGGAAATGGGGAACAGAGAAGCAAATGTCTATTGACTTTCCTCTGTATTATCAGTTTATTGTCAAGGGGTCTAGAATTCTGATTTTCAGAGATCAGAGTTGTTTAAATCACGTATGTTCCAGGTTTTTTATTGGTGTTGGTTTTTCAGATGAGGTCTCACTGTGTTCCCCAGGCTGATCTTAACTTCTGGGCTCAAGTGATCCTCCTCCCTCAGCCTCCCAAGTACCTGGGAACTACAGGCACATGCCTCAATGTCTGGCTAATGTTCCGGAATTTTAAGCAAGAAATTTTATATACAACTTGGTTGCTATTGTGCCTTATTTTTTTATATCTTCTATGCTTTTATATCTCATTGTATGAGAAAGATAATACTATACTAGCTGGATCTTGCAAATCTCAATGGTTAGAACTAATAACTGTCTCTCATGGCAGACATAGTAATCATTGTGAAATTATATGTCTCCCTTTGCTTTGATGACCTTTATAAATTACTTCTGTAGGAACATGATAAATTAAGGATTTACTTTCCATGTGAGAAAATGCCTATAGTATAGTTTATGCTTATGAAATATTATATGCTAAAATTTCTCTGGCAAAGCAATCAAGAGATATTCTTGATACTTTGTTTTTTCCTTGATGTTTTATAGAAACGGAATATCTGACTTTTCTCATAGGTTTTTGCTGTAATCTTTTTTTTTTCTTGACAGTAAAATGCATGAGGAACAAATCTGCATTTTTTGCTGAAAGGCTTTATAAATCTATGAAGGTAAATGGCCTCATTTTTTAACATCTGAGAGTCTTTGATTTATCTGTGTCTACCTTCTTAGTTTGCTTATACCCTCTACCCAACTTTCAGCTGAAATATCCAGTTTACTTCACCATTTACTTTACTGAGTACTGCTAATAATAATACTAAGCTAATTTTTATTTTTGGTCATACTAGGGATTGAAGTTAGGACCTTTGTACTGAGTTAATCCCATCCGTGTTTTCAAATTTTTTTATTTTGAGACAAGATCTCACAAACGTGCTGTTGCCCAATCTGGGCTAGAACTTGTGATCCTCTTGCCTCACTGAGTGATATTTATTGAGTATTTATGATGTGTGGATCACGGTTCTTAATGTTTATATGTATGGGTTAACTTTATCCTTAAAACAGTTCTATGATACTCTTATTTGGGCATGGGGAAGATACTATTATGAATCCCCATTTTACAAATGCAGAAACTGAGGCATAGAGAGGATATACAATTTGCCCAAAGTTCTCAGTGAGAAATAGTGGAGCAAAGATGCAAATGCATCTAGTTCCAGAGCCCATCCTCCTACCTGGATTCTATTCTGCAAGCACCCAGGCAAGGGAACCGTGAGAGGTTAAGGAAAGATCGAAATGTAGCCCTTGTTCACATAGACTGTCTGGCCTTCTAGGGAAAATAGGCATGAGCAGACACCAAAAATATGGTAGAATGTAAGACAGTAATTGAGGATTCAGATATTATAGGGACACAGAGGAAAGAGTTCAACATTTGTTTTCTTTTTAGGGGAGTGTGGGATCCACAAAGAATATACTAAAAAAAAATTGGAGGCTAGAGGTATAGCCCAGTGGTAGAGTACATGGTGTGAGGCCCTTTGTTCAATTCCAAGCACCCAAAACAAAACAAAAACAAAAAGCTGGCGTATTTGACCAGGAGCTTCAGGGAAGCTTTCCATGGAAGGGAAGGAGGCAGGCAAGCCGGACCGTACCAGGCACGTCTCTAGAAGACAAAGCAGTGTCTTCTGGGCAGAATGTAGAGCGTTAGAAAAGTAAGCCATGGAGAGCCTTGAATCCTATGGTAAAGAGCAAAGATATTCCTTAGGCCTCCAAGGTTGTGGAGGAAAAGACACCATCAGAAGAGTTGTTGTGCATCTTGCCTTACTAAACTGAGGAAGAGCACCCCCAAAAACAGCCAGCCTCTCTTATACAGGGATCCTGTTTTCTTCCTCAGGGCTTGGGTACCAATGACAACACCCTCATCAGAGTGATGGTTTCCCGAGCAGAGATTGACATGCTGGACATCCGAGAAAACTTCAAGAGGCTCTATGGAAAGTCTCTGTACTCTTTCATCAAGGTGGGTCACAGCAGCCTTACCTCCACCAGGGGGAAGCACCAATGAAACGGGCCTCAGCATTTAGCATTTCTGGTCCCCTCCTGCCTGGCATCTAACACCCCTCTAGAGATGGTCCTCTACTTCAGGTATTTCCAGTCTCTCTCCTTCCACACAGATCTTTAAATCTATGGCAGGCTATAAGCTGGAAATGTTTGCCTTCCTAAGTACAAATTCTACTTCATTTTTACTCCAGACAGAGAAATATCACATTCTAATGAATATTTTTAAGAGCACAGTTTCCATGTCTACCTAATAATAATGAAGGAAGCAGCTGGATTCAAAATCCTGTGCAGTGCCAGCTGACGTCTGCTGGAAATATGGGAAAACAATTTAGTTTTCCTGGATTGCTATTCTTTACCTGGTACCAGACATCTAGGAGTCCTAAAATGGCACGGGAGGGACGAGAAATGATTCAATTCTCAAAACCCCTCATTAGTGGGATTTTGCTTCTTGAGGAAGCCAGGACAGTCTTGTAAATGTGAAATCGAGACCATTTCCATGGAAGCTGGAGTTGTCTGCACAATAAACTTCATCAGGTTTTGATTTGTAAATTAAATATTCTGAAAAATAAAGAATACATTGCCTATTCAATAACAATTGTCAAAAGAAACAGGATAGAAGCATAAAATTGGTAAATGGAAAAGTGACAAAAGATAAAAAATGTGAGTTATAATAATAAAAGTAAACTCTCAGGTTAGATAAAAACATAAAATCCCACTTTATATTACTTATAAGGAATAACTAAATCCTCCACACACCTGTTATCCCAGCACTCCAGAGCTAGAGGCAGGAGGATCGCCATGAGTGCAAGTCCAGCCTGAACTACATAAGTGAGACCCTCTCTCAAACCACTCTCTCAAAAAAGGAATAACTAAAATACAATGACATATAAAAAGCTTAAAGAAAAAGACCAGAGAACAAGCATTTGACCAATCAAAACAAAACAAAAGAGCAGGGATCAAAAGAGAAAATTTTAAGGAGAAAAAACATTGCAGAAAGTGATCACTTTATATTAATAAAGACAACAATATACAATAAAGATTAAATTGTCATGAAACTTGGGGCGTCAAATCATATTATATCCAAATATAAATGAGAAACTTGAGGCTCCGAAAGAAGAAAGACATTGACAAAATACTATTCTAGTAAGAAACTGTAATATTCTTTGGCAGATCAATAAGTCAAAGTACAAATTAGGATATATTTAGATTGATTTTAACAGATACTATTTAAGTTTTGAACTCTATAGACAAAGACTTGGCCTTTTTCAGTGCCCATGAAGGACTAGCAAGAATCGATCTATTGAGCTAGGAGTGTAGCTCAGGATACACACAAGGCTGTGGGTTCACTCCCTAGTATTAAAAGGAAAAAAAAAGATTTATTATTGGATCATAAAAATTTTCCATTTAGAAATTATAGAACCTTTCTGGAAGGCTATCCACAGCCTGTATCAAAAGGCATAAGAAAACACCTGCTCTTTAATGCAGTGTCTCATTTTATGAAAATTTATTCGGAATAAAGGATGAAGAAAACACTCAAAAACTTAGCTACAATATGCTTATTGCAGCAGTGTTTACCATAGTGAAAAACTGGAAACAATATAAACATTCAACAATGGAAAGGGTGAGGGCATGATCAAATAAATTATTTTTACCTATGTATAATGGAATACTCTGTAATCATTAATGTTGTGGAAGAATGTTGAGTAAAGTAGGGGCATATTGAGGCTATATTGTTTTAAAAAGCAGAGTACAGGAGCTGGGAATGTAGCTCACTGGTAGAGCTCTGGTCTAGCATGTGGAAGGGGAGATTTGGGAGCTTGGGGACTGCAGGATACAAAAGAAAACTATGGTCTCATCACATAGGTATCTATATGCATAGAAGAAGGACTGGAAGAATATGCATACGCCAAAAAGTTAACAATAATAATCTGTAGATGGTGGAACTATGGGTGATTCTTATGTTGTTCTTTTATGTCTTTACTTTCCACACTGAACAAGTGTGTTATTTTTGTAATAAAAAATAAACAAATTTTTTAAAGAGTTGCAAAATAGGGCCGGGGATTTATCCCAGTGGTGCCTCCACCTGCCTCGCAAGTTCAAGGTCCCGAATTCGATCCCCAGTACCAAAAAATATATTAATAAATAAAAAAAATTTTAAAAAAGAGTTGAGAAATACAGGGAACCCTTGACTTACAAACTTACAAACTCGATGGTTTTCCTAGGGCTGGTTGTAACTAAGTCAATACAGCTGAGATCTGGATGTTTGCCTAGGTACACACTATAGGTAACAAGAGGCAGATGAATCTTCCGTTAACCTAATTAACTCAGTTGTGACTTGAGGGTCCACTTTATTCAGCCAAACTTGAAAAAGTTAAATTAGATGACTTTGAACTGTGTATTCCATTTAAAAAACCATTTATTTGACTGCAACTCTGCTTCCTTTGCCCCCAGGGTGACACATCTGGAGACTATAGGAAGGTACTGCTCATTCTCTGTGGAGGAGATGATTAAAATAAAATCCCAGAAGAATAGGAGGATTCTCAACACTGAATATTTTTTAACTTCATTTTTCTACACTGCTATTAGCATTATCTCAGAATGCTTATTTCCAATTAAAACGCCCACGGTTGCCTCATAGAGTTAGACTATATTATTATCATCCAAAATTAGTCATTCTGATGCCTTAAAGCTGTACTTGCATTTCAAAGCTTATAAGACCTAAATGGAGATTTAAAATTAGAAATTAAAATGTACTTCTTGTTTTTAACAAGTTATTTCCCCATTTGTGTCATGGAAATTGAATATATTAAATGTCTTCATATTTCTTTTCAGTAAATTACATTTTTAAATGGAAGATTAGAAGACTGTTATAAAACAATTTTTTCCCTAATCCTACCTGTAGAGTGGCTGATAATTTCTTTATTCAAAGTTGTGAACATTCAGTTAGTAAGAATAGCCATTCAGTCCTTGCTTCAGCAACACATATATTAAAAAAAGAATAGCCATCCAGTTTTCTATTTTATATTGTCATAGATGGAAAACATCCACAAATCTCATTTTGGTTGTGTCTATGGTGTTAGCTGATCTTTAAGTTTGGTATAGAAGACTGCGTTTATCTTGTCATACACTGAGATCACTTTCTTTTGGTTGAAGTGTACCAAAATCAACTCATCTACATTTTAAGTTTGGTTAAGCAGATATGTGTCTGGTTATCAAACATGAATGCCGAACATTCCGGGATATTATGGTTAATATCTTAATCTAGCTTAAAAGTGAATGGGAAAAAATAAGCTTCAAATGAGGTAATTCTGGTAATAGTATAATGCTCTGAATTTTGCTTGACTTAAAACATTTTGGCTAAAATTTTTTAAATCTTTTTGATTTTGTTGATTTGTAGTAATTTACATATATACTGTGCCTTTTCAACTTTACTATCATTCTGAAAGCGTACTTGGATTTAATTAAAAAGTTCAGGTTGTATACAACATGGAAAAATAATTTTAATAAAAAATGATGGCTTTAAAGTGAAGTACATTCTTTTTCTGGTTGAGTTTTCCCCTTCTGAGATTTTTCATCCTGGATGTGTTTGATGGGAGCTATTTTTGAAGGAACTGTGATACTCAATTTCTATTTGGAATTACAACATAAAAAAAAAATGTAGTCATGTTTGCCTGCTGCCATAAAACTAATGTTTATGCTAAACATTACTCAATGATATTAAATAATAACTTATTCTCTAGAAATGATTGATTCTTTCTGTTCTACTAAGTAGAACATTTATATTAAATGGGGCTGGGGGTGGGTACCCCAGTGCTTAATGTGTGCCAGGCCCTGGGTCCTGTCACCAACCCAGAGAGAGAGAGAGAAAGGGAGAACAGGAGGGAGGAAAGAAGAAAGGAAGGAAACAGGGAAGAAGGAGAGAGACAAAAAAGAAAAAAACCCAAAGTTATAAGAAACATTTATGTTATAATTAGAATACTTGCTTTCATTCTATAATATCACTTACATTTTGACAAAATATGATTTGCTTTTCCCCATTTCAGTTAGGTGCTTCTTGTCAGTCATAAGTGCTGGAGCCATTGGTGAAATCTACACAAATACTTTGACATTCCAGTTAACTATAGGAAATAATACTGCCACTTCAATACCTCCTCAGAAGACCATGGAATTTCCAAATCAACTTTATTTGGCTTTGGAAGCACTGTTAAATTGTGTGTGTGTGTGCTTGTAAGTTTCATCTTTAAATGATATTTATAGCTTAGCTGAATTTTTTAAACAGATGGCAGTTATTAAAACTTTCAGGAGGGCCGGGGATTTAGCTCAGTGGTTCCAGCGCCTGCCTCGAAAGCGCAAGGTCCTGAGTTTGATCTCTGGTACCAAAAACAACAACAAAAACTTTCAGGAGATTTCTAGAAGAAAGGATAAAGCTACCCTGGAAGAATGTTTGTTTGTTATATTAAAACAAGCATGAGTTTGAGATACAATTATGAAGCAGCCTTTTCTTACTCTCAATTTACATGTATTCAATGGGGCTAATTCTTCTGTGCTTATATGTAAATTCAGATACTTTTAGGTTTTAAAAAGTTCTGCTGTGCAGCCTCTTAAGGTTGTAAAATAGTATCATTTCAGTAATCAATATATTCATTCAGAACCCTAAACTTGATGTACAGTTGAAGCATCTTCTCTTATTCATTTTTGGCCTACCCCAGTGGGAGGCTGGCGTTTGGGGAAGGAGAAATGGTGGACTTGTCTTCTTTCTCCACTGAAGCTTTCTCCCACACTGCCTTTGCCCCTCAACCTACCTTCCTTCGGCTCTAGCAGCAGGAAGATTAAAGGGGTGTGGGGAACTTGGTTAAGGAGTAAATTGTTAAATTGCAGGGTGAAAGCACACAGACTCTGTGATGAGTGAATCAGTAAACAAAAAGAAGTTTAGTGAAGCATGTCATGACTGGCCATTGTCCTTCCCCTTTCCCCAAGAAAGCCTTGAGACAGTTCCTTGCACAAACTGCTTTTCTTCTGCTTTTTTTCTCTTACATTGATATTCTAAATAAAAGCCAGAGAGTTCTAGGGTTTGCTGCTACTCCTGGGAATCTCCCTAATGTTGGGTGCTTTCGATTGAGATAGACATTCTGGGCCTCTCTGTGGTTGAACTAAGTTTCATCTCCAAGTCATCTTTCATTCTCTGCGCCACCACCATGGTCACACAGTGCAACAAAGGGGAGCAGCAGTTGTACCTGTTACTACTCCTACTGTAGAAGATCAGGCCTCCCTAACCTTGGCAGATGTTTAAAGCTGATTCTTGTGGGCATTCTTATAGGTACCCAGGTCAATCCCATCACCAGGGAACCACTCACCTGCACATCCTTTGGCAAGGCAAATGTAGTTCTTTAGCCTCTATGAATTTGGCAATGACTTTAGGTTCTCTGTGCTGAAGTCTATTTGCCCTTGTACCCAGGCCTCTTGTACAGGATCTAAGATGATCTCATGCTGGCTAACTCAGGGTGGCCCACACATGCTCCATGGGAAATACCTATACATCCTTTGTGCTGACAAATTCTGTGCATGCAGTTGATCTCCTTTCCACCATCATTCTCTACCTCCTACCTCCATTTCAAGCTGCCTCAGTTATGTTCTCTCAGTTCACAGTTCTAGTGAATGAGTCAGACACCAGTCCACTGAGGCCTCCAAAGTACATATGCTATCAATGGAAGTGTAACTTGGTGCGTTGATGCCATCGATTCAGAGAGCAATTTAGCATTGGCTAATAAAATTGACAACTGCCCAGCAAATCCACTTCTGATCTGCTTGAATCTTTTGCACATAATGTTCATTTCTGCTCCATGAGACCATTAAAGTAGAAAAACTTTAACTCCCTCAGAAAGAGTGGATAAATTATGGGTCAGACATACAATAAGCAGTGAAAATTTAACTAGATATTTAACCAAAAGTATAATTTTGAGAGAGAAGAAAGGTACAAAATGAGAGGTATGGTATGATTCCATTTAATTATATGTTTAAATGTGCAAAAGAAACAACATTGCACACAAATGTGCATATAAGGGCATGCCTGGGAATGATACACATCATTCTTAAGACAGTCATCACCATTAGGAAGACAGACAGATGGAGACAGAGGGCGGGTACCACAGCAGCCTGCTTGGTATTTTTACTGTTCTATTTAAAAACACGAATCATCAATTATATCTCAGTAAAGCTGGGGGTGGGAAGAATGAATCAAAACAACCATAACACTTCAAGCCTTTAAAGGATCCCCAGGTGTTTGTATTACCAGGTGTTTGAAACATAAACATTTTATGGAATCAGGGACTAAGAGCAAGCTGTCTAGAGTCTATGGCAAGCGTTGCTACCCCAGGAGAAACCTGTTAATTCTGCTAGGACTTCGTGAAGGCACTTTAAGCCTCTAGAGTCCAGGCCTTATTGAGGTCCCACTGGTGCTGAGAGGAAAGAAAAAGGATACAGGCAATGTTCACCAGTGGATTCATGTCTGTAGCAGAGGAGGAATGAAGAAACCTAAATCTCTTCTTTCTAAGTTCTCCTTACACATGAAGCCGAGCACCAAATCCACCGCATGAGGCCCAGCATGTGGGAGCACCTTCAAGGATGAGCCCAAAAAGCATGTTTTTGCCCCTTTCCTAGCACAAGGCCCCATAAGCATCTGGAGCTCAAGCACCTTTGTAGAATGAATGAATGACCTGGACCTCCAAGTCTTGCACAAAGAGGTACGTTAACTACCGCTAAAAATTAGGACTGCTCACAGTTCATAATAGCTAAAACTTGGAAACAGATAAAGAAAATGTGTGGTTTTTTTAATAAAATGGAGTACCACTTAGCCATAAAGAATGAGGAACTAGAAACTTTTATGGCTAAATGGATGCACATTAAGACGATACTCTTAAGTGAAATAAATAGGACACATGTAAATACCAAATAGTTTCTCTGGTGTGAGAAACTGAAAGTGTAAAGGATCAAAAGGCATAATAGGTATTGTGAAATAGGAAGAAAAGGTCCAAAGGGGAAGGGGAAGTGGGAGGGCTTGGGGAAAGGAAAGAAGGGAATGGAATTAATATGAGCTAATATGAGAAAATGAAAAAATGGAAACAAAGTCTTTGTAAATAGGGAGGGGTCGAGGGGTTGAAGGGAGGGCAGGGGAATGGGGGAAAAATAACCAAGATAGATTATGTAAAGGTACAAATCTCCAATGATGAAGGTCATTATATTGTATTCTTAAAATGTGCCAATAAAATTAATTTAAAACAAATCAGGACTGCTTTAAAAATGAGTTTGGCAGGGAGAGGAAGGGAAGCTTCGGGCCACGTTCTGCGCAGGACCTGTCCTCACACCGCCCACCTTCCCCGCCCTTTCCGGCTCGGCTCGCTGCGCGCTTGCGCCCAGAGGCCCGCACTGTGTGACGAAAGCGAGGGGCGTGGCCCTGCGGTGGGTGCGCGCTGCGGGCGGGGCGGAGGATGGACGCTGGAGCGCTCGCTGCAACGATTGAGGCTGCGGGTGAGAAGGTGGCGGTGTAGGCACCTGGGCGAGGGGGAGGCCGGTGGCGGCCGGGTCATGGCGGGAGACCCTCTCCTCTGGACTCTCTGAAGTGTCCTCCCTGAAGTTCTGGGGAGCCCGGTCCCATGGGCTCGCTGAGCAGCCGAGTGCTGCGCCACCCGGGGCGAGCCCGACCCCCGCAGGAGCCGGGTCCCGGGGTGGGGGGCTCGGCTCGGCGGCCTGAGGCTGGCGGCGACGCGGCGGGCCCGGGTTTCTGTTACTGCCCGGGCAGCCGCAAACGCAAGCGGAGCAGCGGGGCCTTCTGCTACTGTCACCCCGACTCCGAAACAGACGAAGATGAGGAGGAAGGCGACGAGCAGCAGCGGCTCCTCAACACCCCTCGAAGGTACGTGAGGGGGCGCGCCCGGGCTGACCAGCACCTGCACCTGTTGGGCCCGGGGATGAGCTGGCGCTCCCGGCCTTAAGGAGCAGACGTGCCTTGACTGTGTGGATGAGGGAGTTGGCCCATGCGGAGCAGATCAGGGAGACGCTCGGTATTGTGCACCGTAAACCACAGACGCCACCGCCGTGTTGTTACAGTCCCCAAGTGACACTTAGAAACGCCAAGCATGCGTCTCTTTGATCCCTGGAGACGACTGATCAGCTGGCCTTTCTTGGTACACCTTTGCCCTCTTGAGTGTGGGTAGCCGCAGAATAAATTGTTTTGCATCCGGTTGCCTTAAATAGTACTGAGAGGTACAAGTAGTGTGTGAGATGGACACCTTTGTTGTCAGCGAAGGGGAAATAATTACCCACAGTTGTTCTTAACTGTAAAGGTGAATTTATCAGTGATGTGCATTTGTTCCTAATAGGAACAGTCTTCCAAAGTCTGTAGCAGTTGAAGTCGTTGACCGGATTTGCAGAAGGTTGCGACAACTTGCTTTACCTTTTTTTTGCGGGGGGGGTGGGGGGTGTTGAAAAACAAAATAATTGTCTCTGAAATAGTATGTAGTTTCCAGTAGAATATAGTTTCACATAAACAATCTGGTTGCTGTCTGTTTTTTTCTTTTTTTTCGGTCGTTGTAGTCATAGATGGAATTTTAAAAACAAAACATTAAATTACTCAAAAAATTTTGCTGCACAAGTGTTACGTATTTATTATTGAAAAAAAAGTACAGGCGCTGAGAGTGTAGTTCAGTGGTAGAGCTAGCTCTTAACGATAAAACTGTTAATAGTTTGGTTTACAAAACTTTTAATATCACTTTTACCCGTGAATGTTTGTGTTTATTTACAAAAGTGGACCCCTACTGTGAATATTTTTCAGTAACCTTTTTATTAGAGTCAATGCAGCATAGTTTTTTTTGTTTTGTTTTGTTTTGTTTAATTAGCTCAATGCAGCATAGTTTTTTTTTAATGCAGCATAGTTTTAAGAGCTCAGATTAAGTTTTTATCTGAATTGTTCGCTTGATATCTTTCTTTTCCTCATATGTAAATGAATTTATTAATACTGTCTTATAAAAGTTGCACAAATCTGAGAATGAACACAGTGCCTGGAATGCATGCCTTCAGTAAATATTATATCTCTTTGATGAATCGATCCGTTTATCATTATAAAATGTTCATACTTCTTTATTCCTGGTAACAGACATACTGCATTCTTTTGGGGGGGGGGGACCCGGCATCAAACTCGGGACCTTGCGCTTGTGAGGCAGGCATTGGAACCACTGAGCTAAATCCCTTTCCCTATATCACTTTCTTTTGATATTTGTGATTTTTTTTTTTTTTTTCCGTACCGGGGATCGAACTCGGGTCCTTGCACTTGCGAGGCAAGTGGCAGAACCACTAAGCCACATCCCCGGCCCTGATATTTGAATAGTGTACCTTTTCCCATCCATTCATGCCTATCTGTCTTCATATATTTAAGGTAGATATCACATAAACATCATGTAGTTGGATTTTGCATTTATTTTATCCAATCAGACAGTCTCTACCTTTTGATTACTATTTCAAACACATACATTTATTTACTGAAATATATGTCACGACCCACTTGAAAGAGAAACTAAACAGTAATTTGAACAGAGAAATTTTAATATAAGCATTATTAATGGAATTAACTATTAAGGGCAAAACAGTAAGGTAAAGAGAGCTCTAAAAAAACATACAGGAGGGGCTGGGGATTTGGCATAGTGGTTCCATCGCCTGCCTCTCAAGCGCAAGGACCCGAGTTCGATCTCGGGTACCAAAAAAAACAAAACAAAACAAAAAAATACAGGAATAGAAAATACAAGCAGCCACTACATGTAGAGCTTAGGTAGGACATCTAAGGTTCAAATTTGAAATTGGGCCCTCCCATCCCAGTCTGAGATTCACATGTTGTTACAGGAGTTATAGTTATAGCCCAGTGGGTGGTGAAAAAGTTCCCTAAGTGTGGTAGGTCTAAGGCTGGCAAGCAGGGGTGCAAACAAAATTCTTTGGAGGCCATCTGGGCCACATTAGCTGAAGATACTACCTAGACCAGTGATGGCGAACTTTTTAGAGATGGAGTGCTCAACTGCAACCCAAAACCCACTTACTTATTGCAAAGTGCCAGCACTGCAATTAAACCTGAATATTGAGGTTTTAGTTTAGAAAAAAACAACTCATACGTTAGCATCTTTTGTCTTAAAAGAAAAACACAATAACAAAGCTTTTAATGGTACAAATAGCTTTTTATTGAAAGGTAAATTTTGCATTTGATGTGACTACACAATTAATGTGATCTTTGCTGTTGAATGCATGCTGCTAATTTGTTGCTGATAATTTGTCAAACCTTGGCTAGGGCAACTTGGCTTGCACACTGACATAGAGAACTCTGTGCCTGCTGCAGCATGTGTGCCATAGGTTCACCACTGATCTAGACCTTCACAGAAAGATTTGCCAACCCTGAGACTACACTGGTGAACCAGAATAGAAAGTTTTAAAGCAAAACATTATTGGAAAATGTGTGTCAGAATATAGTGTATGTGTATTAGTGGAAGATAACTGACTTATTCAGCCCTGCATAGCTGAAGGGTATAAAAAAAATATTAGTACCTGTAATTTTGTGTGTTGACACCGATATATACTTCCTAAGGTTATCTGTTGTGCTTTTTCACCTCAGCAGAAACTTTAACTTCTAGGCTTGCCTTCCACTTCATACCTTTTGTTAACTGCATGTCTTACTTTTTTTTTTTTTTGCATGTCTTACTTTTTACATTAACAGAACCTGTAAAATTCACTGTTCTGCAACCATATCTTCAGTATTTTGTTCATAGATTGGCTCTAAAAATAGAAACTAGTAAATAGTATTTATTATAACTATAAAGATTGTTCACTTCAGTCAAGTAGTGTGCTAGAATTAAAAATCATATTTAATGGGCCCAGTGTTAGGAAAGGGAGAAATTTCTGTTCAAAGGGAGAAATTTTCTAACCTCGTGCTTACGTGGACACTTCTTAAATCTCATCAAAGGCTTAAAGTTGGGCCATTTTTGTTTGTGTTTTATTTGTACAGTACCTTTTTTGTGTTGCTTTTTTATTGTCCTAGTTTCTGTCTTTTTCTCTCCTGTTGACAAAAGAGTATTTCTTCATTGTATCTTCAGGCTTTTCTATCTTTTGAAATACACTTGGATAGAATCCATCTCCTCCAAACCCTGGACCTTTCTCTAGGGTTTCTCCATCTTCTTTTTCAAAACCATTTGAATTTGTTCTTATTCTGGGACTTATTTTCATCCCATGTCTAGGATTGGATCCACTGTTTTCTGTGGCCTGTATCTTTTTTCTCATTCATTTTAATGAACTACGTCTTCCAATATTTTCTCATGAAAGAGTACAAAAAGGGACAATTTATGTATACAGTATCTAAATATAAATTTATTGTCTTACTTTATTCATCCTTTGACTGGATGGGGAACTCTATAGTAATTTTTCATATCACTGATGATATTCTTTATTGTCTTCTGGTATACAGCATGGATGAAAGATTTGACCCTAATCTAATTTTCTTCTAGGTGACTTTGTCTCCCCTCTCTGGAACTTTTGGAAGCTTATTCTTTGGTACTTTTGAATTGAACTAAAATATACCTAAGTGTGATTCTTTTGATGGCCTTGGTAATTGATAGATCTTTATAATCTAGAGACTCATATACTAGTCTCAAAGGGCTCTTTTTCTGAGTAATCCTCTATCATAGCATCTTATTATTTTATAGATGCAATAATCTGAGATCTCTAGATATATGAATGAGAAAGATTTTTAAGTTTCCCGTAAATTACAGTATATATTTCCTCTGAGGTGGGGTCAGTTTCCCTCCCTCTTTGTCTCCGTCTGTCGGTCTCTTTCCCTCCCTCTTTGTTTCTGTGTCTTCCTTCCCCTCCTCCTCCCCTCTCTGTGAATCCTTCCTCCTTGCCCTCTTCCTTCCCTCCCTCCCTCCTGATTTTCCTTACTTTGGGTGGTACTTGGTTGTCCTCTTATATTTAAGGATGAGTAGCTGATTATTTTGAGTAGGAAGACTGCCTGAGTTAGATTTGGTTGGGGAGGGGTGGCGGTATACTTCGTTTTAGAACAGAGAGTACCAGATGCTCTGGGTTCGTAGCACCCTTAGTGTTTCTGTAATTTTTTTCATGTTACCCTTCATGGAAAAGTAATAACCTTCTTTTAGGTTCACACAACTTAAAGGTAGTAGATTATGTTGTCTGAAAGATTTTATATGTCTTTCAGATTTAAAATAACATGGCCAGGGATGTAGCTCAGTGGTGCTGCACCTGACTTGCAAGAGCAAGGTTCTGAGGTCGATTCCTGGTACTGAATAAAATAAAATAAAATAGTCCACATAAGCTGGGCATTGTGGTATACAGGCCTATAATCCCAGCACTCTGGAGGCAGAGGCAGGAGGATCAGTGTGAGTTTGAGGCCAGACTGGGCTACTTTGTGAGTTCAAGGCCAACCTGAACTACATACCAAATCTTTGTCTCAAAACAAAACAATAAAATAGTCCACATATCTCTCTGAGTTTGCTGTGGTGCTGCAGATGTTTGTGTGTTGCTAGGGATTGAACCCAGGTCCTAGCACATGCTAGGCAAGTGTTCACAGAGCCACATCCCCAACCTCCAATTGTTTTGGTGCACAGAATAGACTCCTAAAATGCCAAAATGAGGACTCCTTTTTCTGGAGGACCAGCAGCTATACAAAAGCCTTAGGTCTTCCTGGTAGGTTTGTTCTATTTCTTTGTAGAAAACCTTGGAGTCTTTTTACCTGGGTGTCTGTACTCTGTGTTCATAAGAGCCTGAGGGAGGTCATTAGGTGAGCAAATTTCCCTATTTCCTGCCCCACTTTTCACTTCCATCTTTTGTTTCCCTGAAACCCCACAGTTCTAAAGGGCACATAGGCTTAACCTCTATCCATATTTTGGACTATGGTTTTTTCACTGCTCTTTTTCATTCCAGTCTATTTTCTAATTTCTATATCCCTTGAAATCTCATCAGGTGATGGGCCTATTCTCACATTTTTGCTATTGCAGACTTATTTCTTTTATATTCTTACTCTTTAATGTGATTTGGGGAGAAATGAGAAGGAAACATGTATTCATTTTGCTATCAAGAACCAGAAACTACATTGTCTCATTTATTTCTCATAATAGCTCAATGAAATGGATACTGTTATTATTGATCCTCCTTGTACAGCTGGGGAAACTGAACTATGGGGGACATGGGACTCCAACTCAGATATCTACAGCACCAAACCATGTGCTGTTTATTTATTTATTTATTTTTCAGTTTATTTTGGGACGGGGGCTCGCTTTGTTGCCCAAGCTGGCCCCAAACTCCTAGGCTTAAGAAGTTTTCCTATACCAAGCTCCCAAGAGGCTGGAACTATAGGGGTACTCTACCATGTCTAGCTTACCTGTGCTATTGTTTTTAACATACGTTGGGAAGAGGTAGTAAATATGCTGGTTTAAGACTCCATCTGAAACAATTACTACTTTATCTCTAAAAAGAGATCTACAGGCTTTTTTAACC
The DNA here is from genome assembly GCF_000247695.1 of Heterocephalus glaber. The sequence continues at coordinate 3,552,648 of NW_004624762.1, read as the reverse complement.
ACTAGGAAAGGTGTCAGAATTGGTCAGGAATTTAAAAAATTAATCAGCTTCTGCCCACCCTTTTCTTATTTGCTGAATCATTTTACTCAGTGATTTCCAGATTTTTTAAATGAACTCTTGCTTTCCGTTATATCCTTTGCAGAAATCCAATAGGTTCATGGATGTAGTAGGTGATGTTTGTGTTGCAGATAATAATTATATAGTATAATAATTTTACATAATTATTATGTATAGTTACACTGAGATTTTCCATAGTGCTGGTTTCTAAATCAGAAAAGCAAAACCCACCATGCTGACTTAACCATCTTAGTTTATTGACTGTGTAATTAAGTTAATTCAAAAATAAAAAATTTATAGAAAGTATATAAAGATCTCTCTCTCATGCTGCTTCCATCTATCCATTGTTATCCCTCCTGTGAGTACCCCTGAGATCACCACTGTTATCTTATGTACTCCTCCAGTCATTAACACATGTGAATATCTGTCTCTATCCTTTTGCACAGTGCATAAGCTGGCTCTAATAGAAACTGAACAAAAGGAATATTTTGTAATTTATGCAAAATCAGAAAAGCACTCAGTTTTGTATATGTAACTTTTGCATTTCTTTTAACAGGAAAAAATTAAAGAGTACATCCAAATATATTTATCAAACATTGTTTTTGAATGGTGAAAATAGTGACATAAAGATTTGTGCTCTAGGAGAAGAGTGGAGCTTACATAAAATATATTTATGTCAAGTAAGTATTTTATTCTTCTATTGACTAACCAGGTAATTACTTTAAAAAAAACTCAAAATTCTTTTAAGTCATGATCTTTCTCATTGCCTTCAACAGTAATTTTTTCATATATCTGATAAAAAGTCTATTGGAAAGAGGCAAATGTTATTAGTGAAAATTTAGTTTGGATAGAAAACATTTAAACTTGTTTGTTATAATAGCCCAGCATCATTTCTTTGTCATTACTTGAATAAAGTGCTTGTTTTGGTGCTTTCTATTTATGAAATGGGGAAGCTGGGAGAAAATGTTTTAACCTTAAAGTTAAGATTGCTGAATTTCTTTCTTGATGATTATTCACATTGAATAAATTCATCTTGAGATGTCACTTCATAGTTGAAGTTGAATGGAAAGTTCTTGACATTTTTCCTTCTCTCCCAAATAATCTTGTTGAGTTAAAGACCACAAATACAGCAACTAACTTTCTTTTTTTTTTTTTGGTACTGGAGATCGAACTCGGGTCCTTGCGCTTGCGCAGCAGACGGCGAAACCACTGAGCTAAAATCCCTGGCCCACAAATACAACAACTAACACAGTTAGCTGATATACCTATTTGACTTTTGTGTTGAAAATTTTTCTGCTACCCATGTAAGAGATTCAGACTTTCAAAGAATGAAAGTGTTGCTCTAATGGTTCAAATATTATATTCATTTATTCTCTCCCTACGTGTGTGTGCTAGGCATTGTTTTAAGAACTGGGAATAAAACAGTGAACAGTCCTAGTCCTGTGGAAGTTATGTTTTTTCCTCTCTACTGTCTGAGAATAATTACATAATTAAGGCATTATAGTATAGGATTTTTTAGGAAAAACATTTGAAAAGGAATTTCTCTCTCTCTCTTTTTTTTTTTTGGTACTGAGGATCAAACTTGGGACCTTGTGCTATTGAGGCAAGTAGTGGCACCTCTGAGCTAAATCCCCAGCCCTTCTCTCTCATTTTAATCATAAGGTTTTTTTATTCTTTAAACAAGTTTACTTTGACTTGAGGAATATATGTAGTCCAAAGAACATATCAGATTGTTGGCCTTAACCTATGGATATGGTCCATATCTTTTAAATCTCTGGAAAAAAACTCTCAGTTTTGCTAACTTACGGGTGAGAATGCCTCTGTTAAAACTTTACCTCTTACTGAGCACAGTGGCACATGCTTATGATCCCAGCTACTTGGGAGGCTGAGGCAGGCATATCACAAGTTAGAGACCAGCGTGGACAGTTTAGCAAGACCTTATCTCCAAATAAAAAATGAAAAGGGCTGGAGATCTAGCTCAGTGGTAGAGCACCCCTGGACTCAGTACTCAGTACCACAAAAAAATAAATAATAAAATAAAAATTAACAAGAAACAACCACTTTACCTCTCATGGAAATGGAGTTGATTTTAATTCAAGCCACATGGTACAATATAAGCCCTCATAGGACAGAAATATCTTTTATTTTCTCCTGTATCATAGGGCCTTCTATGTACAGTTGGCTGTCCATATCCATGGGTTCATATCCATAGGTGGAACCAACGATGGATTAAAAATACTCAGAAAAAAGAAAATTGCATCAGTACTGAACATATACAGACATTTTTTCTCATTATCCCCTTAAAAATCATAACCAGTGATTTGTGTAACATTTACATCATATTAGGGATTATAAATAATCTGCAAATGACTTAAAGTATATAAGAGGATACGTATAGGATATATGCAAACATAAGAGACTTGCTCATCTACAGATTTTGGTATCTGCAGAGTGTCCTGGATACAGTTCCCCCACAGATACAAAAGGGTGACTATAATAAATATTTAGTAACATTTAAAAAGTAAATTTCTTAATATTCGTTCCATTCTATAGTACTGTAATTCTAATTATGAGAGATGCTATCTAGGAAGTAACTAAGGACTTAATCCATTCTAGGACCTTTCCTGGGATTCAAGTCCACTCTGGATATTTCTGATTACAAAAAACTAAATTTGGTTTTCTTCTGATTTCTTTGGGGAGTATCCTTTTAGTGCTGACTTGGGTCTGGTCTGAAGCCTTACTGAGGCACAGTAAAGATTTAGCAACTTGAATACTTTTGGTTCCTCTTCCCTTCCCTCGGTTCATTATTGTGTATCCACTTTGTGTATTGTCATATGTTTGTAAGAGATACTTAAATATATAATACAGTTTTTAAACTTGAATTTAGAACTTCATTGAGAAGGAAAACCTATATATAGTATACTCAGAAATTGTTTAAATAAAAAGCTAACCAGATTCAAATAGTAATGTGAGAATTCAATTTGGATAGTAATAAGAATTTGCTTTATTGTTAAAATATTTCTAAACTAAATGTATTTTGATACACCTAATAATAAACTTGTCTTAATTTCTTTCCTCCTATACACATATTTAGCAGTTCCTTTTCTCTTGAAATAATATGGTGAATCAGTTTTGATAGAATAGTTGCTTGAAGTTAGAAATGGGAAAATAACTTGGAAGACAAAGTACTGGATAATCATTGGTGCTTTTTTTTTTTTTTTTTTAAAGTCAGGCTACTTCTCTAGTATGTTCAGTGGTTCTTGGAAAGAATCCAGCATGAATATTATTGAACTGGAGATTCCTGACCAGAATATTGATATAGAAGGTACTATCTATCTCCTTTTATGAAAAAATCATAAAAAACGACCTTTTTATTCCTTTGGTAGTACATGCATATTTTAACCTCACTGGCTAGGGATAAAGCTCCATTTAACACCTGAAGGTGATAATTTTGTATTAATATACACCCATAGTTTATCAGTTCTGTTCTTCATCATCCTATTCTTTACTCATGTGGGCTTTGTGAATCTGTTTACTTATCTTTGTAAATGTCTGCCCAGGATATGGTTTAGGTTGTAGGAGGAAGGAAGAAAAAGTATCACTTACTAAAATTATGTGATCTTTTAAAAAATTTTTAAATTAATAGATCTTTCCTGAATAATAAAGGAATGGTCATGTAACCGATGTTATTTTATATTACTGAGGCTTACAGGAGTTAAGGGACTTGTTTTGGATCTCCAAGCAGTTAGTGACTCCACAATCAGACTGTGGCTGTCCTTATTCCTAATTCAGTACTTCTGCTCTCCTCATTAATAGAAGTACCCAGTGTCCAGTACACAGACAAAGAGAAAACTTGAGTGTTTACAGATATTGAGAATCATGAAGGACATTTTTGAGAGGGCAATGGAGAGGAGAGTGACCAGGTTTGGATAGCTGGGGGGTGGAGGAAGGGGGGAATAGGTTTAGGGAGGGATGCCGCGAGTGGGTGTGGGATAGACAGTGCTGTAGCTGTGTATTACATTACTCCCTTACTATGTTCCCCAGTGGCAAAGCACAAAAGAGGCAGAATTAAGTTTATCATTGAGTCTGTATGGCTGGATTTAATGATTGCTTTACTTAGGGCCATCTTATAAAACTTCTTCCAGGGTGTGTGAGTTCTGATCCTAACTACTGCCAAGATTTGATGTAGAAGAATGCAATTAGATTTGGTAGAATAGAAAAAGTTATAACATTGTTATTATATTAACACCATCAATCAATAACCATTACTACCATTTTAATGGTGACATTTCTCTGATCCTTTTATGTACATACCAGATTTAGACAGATGTCTTTGTGTGTGAAAACAATTATTGTTATTTTTACAGTAATCTTTTCTATGTAATTAATTGCTTTTATTTCATCCTACATGTGTATTTTGCTTGCAGCACTGCAAGTTGCTTTTGGGTCACTGTATCGAGATGACGTCTTAATAAAGCCCAGTCGAGTCACTGCCATTTTGGCAGCAGCTTGTATGCTGCAGTTGGTAAGTATCACATTATTCAGAAAAGATTACAATAGTGTCTTTGTTAATAATCTCTTCTAAAAACAAAAATAAAGCTTATCTTTTAGAATTTTTAAAGTAAAAATGGAATGCATTAATACCATTTACTATAAATCACTTAAAATGCTTAACCAAAACTAATCTATTACTGAGGGGGTTATGATGTCTGCAAAATGAATGCAAACTATTTCTGTGTAGTGTAGTATGGCTATAATGTAGAAAACATTTACTCAAGTTCATTTGCAAATTTCTATTAATCATTGGTCTTGACTGTTACACGGGTGGTTTATGATTACCAGTTTAGTTCATGAGTTCAAAAAAAATCAGATGCTACTATGTAAACTTTCTTAATTATGAATAACTTTTTTTGTACTATATGTGCATTTTAATCTACTAGTAGAATGACAGATTTATTCATTCAACAGAAATGTATTAAGTAGTATGTCAAACTAGGCCTAGAGAACCAAAGGTAAATTAAGTTGTGGTTCCTAAATCTGTATAATTTTTACCTGTGAATTTTTCAAAAATCATAATCCCTATCTTCAAGGAGCTCTCAGTATAATGTTTATGGAAAAGTGGAATGGGAGAGTTGCTGTACAATCCCAAAGCTAAAATAAGTGCTAGCCAATGTTATATGTATGATAATATCATATGTATGAAGTATTATATGTATATATAGGGAGAGAGCCAAAAGACAGATTATGAAAGTTCCTCTATACCAGTGATGGTAAACCTTTTAGAGCTTTCAGTAATACAAACAGACCACTGTGGCACATGTGTCATAGGTTTCCCATCAGTCTCTATATACATCGCTAGGAAGTTTAGCCTTTATATGTAAGTACCATTTGATGATTTTAATCAGAGGAAAGACAATGTTATGTTTCAGAATAATACTTCACGATCAACATATGCACAATGAATTGAAAGAAAGGTGAGTACAGGATTAGAGCCAAAAATCTATGGCAGTAGTACAGTGGAGAGGATTTTTTTTTTTTTTTTTGGGTACCGGGGATTGAACTCAGGTCCTTGCACTTGCAAGGCAGGCGGCAGAACCACTGAGCTAAATCCCCAGCCCAATTGCAGTAATACAAATGAGGTCTAATGTAAGGTAGTATAAATAAACTTGGAGAAGAAAGAGTAGATACCTAAGATATTAAGGAAGGATAATTCACTGGATGTAGTGACAGAGGAAATGTTAAAGAGGAAATAGGAGGGTTCTAGAATCACTTCTAGGTAAGTTTAAAAACCTTGTTTTATTTTAAACAGCATTTTCCTTTTATCAGCATTTACATACTGGTTTACTTGAATAATTTACTAAGTAATAGCTTGTTAAATATCCTTGGCTGAGATCATTTGATTTTTAAAATATTTTGATCTTTCAGTATTTAATTTAAAATAAGTATACCTTGGGTCCTTTTAGTTTTAATGTTCTATATCTGCTTTCTGGCTTATTTTTACAATTTACTAACTTAATAATATACTTGCATGATGAGTATATTTCAGAAATTGCAATAAAAAGTGGCAGTATTCTTTCATACATTAAAGATAGTTCATTTGAAACCTGCATGTTCAATTTAGAGTAAAATGTAGGTTGTTTAGAACTATAATGTAATTATTTTAGGGGCATCTCATATTGAGTGCTAATTCATATTGTTGTAAAGCTCATCACTTAATTAACTGATTATGTAGAGAGTTCTTAATTTAAAGACTAGACACAATGCTGCCAGAGAAATTTGCAAAGGTCCCAGAGGTCAGAAAAATAGAAAATAAAGAGAATAGTAATATATTCGCCCCACAGAAAAAGTCCATTTCCCAGTTACAAGTATTTAATTGAATACTTGCTGAATTCTTTCCATATTTTTATTGGATTATTAAAAAACCTTAGGCTTGGGCCGGGGATTTAGCTCAGTAGTTCTGCCGCCTGCCTCACAAGTGCAAGGACCCGAGTTCAATCCCCGGTACCAAAAAAAAAAAACAAAACAAACTTTAGGCTTGCTGCACTTAATCAGTTTTCTTTCTAGCTTCCTTTTTTTCCTTTTTAGTATGTAAAAGCACATATCAAGAGTTAATTTTTCACAAATGAAATGGGCCTTTCCAGTGCTTATTTATATTTACAGGATGGTTTAATACAACAATGTGGTGAGACAATGAAGGAAACAGTTAATGTGAAAACTGTATGTGGCTATTACACATCAGCAGGGACCTATGGATTAGATTCTGTAAAGAAAAAGTGAGTTATTACCCTTTCTTATTTTTCTTCCCATCTCACTTCTGGGAATTTGGTTGCTTTGATTTCTTAAGAGAATGTATAGCTATAAGAAAGAAAGAAGGAGAAAAAAGAATAGGGGATAGAATTTTATTATTTAAAAAGTCCCTTTTTGATTTTGGACTAATTAATAAATTCCTCAGAAATGTTGTTTTTGTAAGTGACCAAGGGTGGGTTAAACATAAAGAGTAGGTATAATTTACACCTGTAATCTCAGCACTCTGGGAGGCTGAGGTGAGAGAGTTGCAAGTTTGAGCCCAGCGTGAGCAATGTAGCCACTTAGTGAGACCCTGTCTCTATATAAAAAATTTTAAAAGGCTGGGATGTAGCTCAATGTGAAGGCCCAGTAATGAAAAAAGAAAGTAGGTATAAATAGGCATTATATCCATGTAACTACTGGCAATTTTTTATCTATTAAGAAGTAAAGGAGTCGGATTTAGTTCAGCGGTTCTGCCGCCTGCCTTGCAAGCGCAAGGTCCTGAGTTCAATCCCCAGTACCAAAAAAAAAAGAAGTAAAGAACTTATTTTCAGATTTTAAATACAGAAATATGTAAGCTCTTTCATAAACCATTTAACACCAACTTGAATGATGCTTTCTTAATTAGAAATGATCTTATTAATATAAAGGGAATATTCCTTTAATAACTACTGACAAAAGCAATACTTAATTTCAGATTACTATGCTAAAACTTTTGAGCATGTCATAGCAAGATTAATGCTATTTTTTATTAATAAATTCAAACTACATAATAGATAATGTAATAATTACTTTTTGTAATTTCAGATGCCTTGAATGGCTTCTAAACAATTTGATGACTCATCAGAATGTTGAACTTTTTAAAGAGCTCAGGTATTTGAATTTTAAATAACATAACATTTTTCATTTGGTAAATTATGCAAGTTTTTTTTATAGAACATGAAAAGTATACAGTTTAATGAAAGATACTGTGACTATATCCATAAACTAAAGAAATGTAGCATAAATTTCTTTGTTGTAAATGATAAAATGTATAATATTGTATTAACCAATTTTAACAAAAATATGTTGCTGTTATAAGACTATTTAAGTTTCAAGTGCTTCCTCACTTTTGCTGGGCTCTTGGAAAATCTAAAGGTTAAAGATACTCTATTTGGGGTTATGAAGGATGCAGAAGTGATTGTGTCATGCTTTCTGGTGTCAGGGAGCTTTTCATAATAATGAAACTAAGATATTTGAGATAGATCTGAGAAACTCAGAGTGGAAATGAACTTTTGAGGGCTTTAGAGTACGAACATCAGGAGTATGTGGCATTTTGAAGGGAATATCTAAAACCAAAGATTTAACTTGCATTGCTTCCTGAGATGTCAGTTTCATTGTTTTTATAGTGAGAAAGGTATGAGAGAGGTATATATTTTTTATGTTTAAATACATTATGGAATAAAATATTCAGATTTCTTTTAATTCTCAATATAAAATACAATTTATAATTTTTGATTTGGTTTTGTTTTTTGAGACAGAGTCTAGCTATGCAGTTCAGGCTGGGCTTGAACTCACTGTGTAGCCTAAGCTGGACTTGAACTCAGAGCAGTCCTGCCTCAGCCTCCCAAATGCTGGGATTACAGGTCTGCATTACCATGCCTGGCTTGGGTTCTTTTGTTGTTTTTTTTTAATGGTGAGACCACCTTGTGGATTTTTTTTCATTCCTCTGCCTTAAGAGGTACTTCAGTAGACAAGTTTGAAAACTGTCCATCACCTAATGATGTCAAGGCATAAACAAATCCCTGCAGTATGTTTGACTTGAAAATAACACTTGTTTCTTTCCATTCATAATTTTTTTCTTTTTCTCTTTTCTTTTTCTTTCCTTTCTTTTCTTTCTTTCTTCCTTTTTTTTTTCTTGGTGATACTAGGGATTGAACCAAGGGCTTTGCATTGAGCTACATCTCCAGCCCTTAGTTGTCTGAGTTGAGCTAAAACTTGCAATTCTCCTGCCTCAACCTCCAGAGTGCTGGGATTAAGGCATGCACCACCACACTGAGCCATAATTTCCCACTGAGCTTTTTTTCAAAAGAAACCTAGACTGAGGCAAAATTGCAAGTCCAAGCCTGACGGGCAATTTAACAATTTAGTGAGACCTTGTCTGAAAGTAAAAAAATAAAAAGGTGCTAGAGGTACAGCTCAGTGGGATGGCCTCAGATTCCATCCCCAGCATTGAAAAAAAAAAAAATCACTGATCATAGGGGAGTCATCTTAAAAGTTCAGAAGCTTCTCCACAAAAAAAAAAAAAAAAAGGCTCAGATTCCTCTGAGCCCACTGGGGCTCCCAAATGTAATAAAGGTTTTTTCCTCCACACACACACAAAAAAAGTTCAGAAGCTCCACATACCTTATAATCCCAGCACTCTAGGAGGCTGAGGCAGGAGGATCAAGAGTTCTGGCCCAGCCTGGGCACCTTAGTGAGACCTTGTCTCAAAATTTAAAAAAAAATTTAAAGGGCTAAGGAAGTAGCTCAGTGTGAAGGCCAGCCCTGGGTTCAGTCTCCAGAATTGGGAACACACACACACACACACACACACACACACATTACTAAACAAAAAACCCAGAAGCTCTTCTTTTTATGGCTTAAAGGAAGAGGGAAAAAAACACTGATGGTATCATTTCCACTTGAAATTTAAGCTAAAACACATTTCTTTTCTTTTTTTTTTTTGGTACCGGGATCCAACTGAGGATCTTGCACTTTCGGGGCAGGCAGCGGAACCACTGAGCTAAATCCCCAGCCCAAAACACATTTCTTGATCTTATTCTCTTTAATAGTAATAAAAACATTTTATGACTAAGCAGTTCTTTTAAACTTAGAGATGAAAGATCATTGTATGTGCTGCTGAAGCTAGCACATAGATAACTTTAAAGATAAAGCTGTTTTAGTGAATTTTGAGGTATCTTTTTTTGTGGGTTTTTTTGTTTGTTTTGGGGGGGTTTTGTTTGTTGTTTTAACATAGAATTGTATGCAAGGAAGGCCACAGAAGGCTGCCACTTAACAGTGCATACTGAAAGTTGTATTACTGGGACCTTGCTGTAATTGGTTTAACAAATCAAAGCATATCATTTCCCTATCAGTGTAAAAACAGACATTTCACAGCACACTTTGCGAATTAAAAGTATTGCTAACTTCCAGAATATTAATAACTAAGACTCATTGTCTTGGGCAAAAAAGCTTGTCATTTTTAATTCCACATTTTCATTTGACAAAAATATATTTAGTATGTTCAGAGTTATTGAGCCCATTCAAGAAGATCGGCTCACTCTTCTGTTTTATCTTTTCCAGTATAAACGTCATGAAACAGCTCATTGGTTCCTCTAACTTATTTGTGATGCAAGTGGAGATGGATGTATACACAGCTCTAAAAAAGGTATTGGCGTGGCCAGGGATTTAGCTCAGTGTTTCTGCCGCCTTCCTGGCAAGCGCAAGGTCCTGAGTTCAATCTCCGGTACCAAAAAAAAAAAAAGGTGTTGGTGTAATATGATGTATACAAAGGTATCACCCCAGCATTGCTCATAATAGTGAACAATTGGAAACAGCTAATAGTGTCCAGTGATAAAGGGTGGTTATGTATGTAAGAAAAGGAAGAGGAGTTACAGGTGCTCCTTAACTTACGATTGGGTTATGTCCCAATAAACCCTTAAGTTGAAAATGCACTTAATATATCTAACCTATTGAACATCATAGCTTAGCCTCACCAACCCAGACACTTATATTAGCTACAGTTGGGCAAAATAATCTAACACAAACCTTATTATATAATAGTGTCACGTATCTCATGTAATTTATTGAAACCATACTGAAAGTGAAAAACAGTGGTTGTCTGAACACACACAGCATCATGAATTAGAAAAATCCTACAACAAACCGTGGTAAGTTGCAGAACTCTCTGTCAAAATACTATATTTAAAGATTTATGGTTTCCAAAATATAGCTGTTATGTATGATTTGTGCTGCTCTAAATGCGAGTATGCATGTGTCACTGTAATATGTCTTTAACTTTTTCAGGATTTTCTAGAAGGGAATAGCTGGGTTGAATGGATTTCTATTTTTAGTTTTTTCAGGAGTCTCCACACTGATTTCCATAATGGTTGTACTAGTTTACATTCTCACCAACAGTGTGGTGTAGTGTTCCTTTTCCCTACAACCTCCCCAGTTTTTGTTGTTTTTTGAGTTCCTAATGATAGCCATTCTTTTTGTAATAAGATAGAACCTCAGTGTTGTTTTTATTTGCATTTCTCTGATGGCCAAAAATGCCGAACATATTTTCATGTATTTATTGCCATTTATACTACTTCTTCTGAGAAGTGTCTGTTTCTTTCAGTTGCCCAACTTTTGTTTTTGTTTTTGTTTTGTTTTGGTACCAGGGATCAAACTTGGGTCCTTACGCTTGCAAGGCAGGTGGCAGAACCACTGAGCTAAATCCCTGGCCCAGTTGCCCAACTTTTGATTGGGTCTTTTTATTTTGAGGGTCTAATTTTTGAGTTCTTATATATTCTAGATATTGGTCCCCTGTCTGTTGGTTGTTTCCTTTGCTATGCACAAACTTTTTAATTAGCAAAACAATTTATAATTACTAAGTGCCGGGCTGGAGGCAGAGGACTGGTTTTATGAGTCCTCCTCTACTGTGTTCTTCCCACTACATAATTTTGCCTTTAGCCTTTTGTTTCTGACTTAGAGCATTGTGTACAAAATTAATACAAAATTACTAATGTATTTTAAAGCTTTACCTTTTAATACAATAAGATGTGTTTGTGACTGTAAATACTTTTCAGGGATTGATTTCTTGATGCATATTTATTGTTGGACTATGTATATAGTTAATGCCATGATGAATTTAAAGTTTGTAAGCATGTTTTATAATAGTGCTACATTTTTCTTTTAGTTGCTTGTTAAATGGAAATTAAAACTTTTCAGGTATTATATTTAAAGGTAGGAGCTATTTGAAACATAAAGTGATGAAGTCTTGTAATTTTTTTCTTACTATTTTTAACCTAGTGGATGTTCCTTCAACTTGTGCCTTCTTGGAATGGATCTTTAAAACAGCTTTTGACAGAAACAGATGTCTGGTTTTCTAAGTGGAAAAAGGGTATGCCTGAAATTTTTACTGAGAACTCGTCTTTTTTAAAATGAAATTTGTTAGAACTGAGACCTTAGGAAAAAAAGAGAGAAAAAAATATTGTAATCCCGCATGGACAATCTAATAGTGTACTTTGATTTAGTACAATTGTCTTACGTGTTTTATATGTTCTTTGGCCTGTTGGTCGGGTTTTTAGTCTGTATATAATAATTAGCTTTATAAGGTCTTATAAATGAATTTGATGCTAGAAAAATAAGAGGGGTGGGTGGAGGGAAGGAAAAAAAAAAGAATTGAGATGTGTTATATATGTGTACCAATTTCCCATAGTGAATGTAACCATTGTGTATTGCAAACATGTACTAATAAAAAAAAAAAAATCAGGTCCTGTCTTAGTTACAGAGTGACTTTTAGATCTAGTGAGAACCCTTGCAATTATCCAATTCAGCCTCTCATTTGCAATGAGAAAATTGAAATAAAAATGCCTTAGCTAGGATTATCTGAATTGTTGCTCTTAAACAGTCACCATGCTCTGATCCTCCCAAGTTATTGTTTCTCCCAAAGTCAGATTGGGACTCTGGAGAGATAATTGTCCATGTATTTTTCTCAAACCTTCCTTTCCTACCTTGTTGCACTATGAGCTTCAAATTCTCAAAAAAGTGTACAGCTAGGGAGGGGGGAAGGGCAAAGGACAGAAAGGACAAGAAAAAAGCGAATAGAAGGAAAAAATGGAAACAGTGTTTGTAAATAAAGAGGGGAAGAGAGGTTAAAGGGAGGGGAGGGGAATGGGAAAAAAAGCAGTAAGATATTATGTGTAGGTACATATTCCCTATCTTGAAAGTTATGTGTATCTAAAAGATACTAATAAATGTTTTGTTTAAAAAAAAAGTGTACAGCTGAATTCCCAGTCCAGTGGTCTGATTAGCACCAATTTCTAAATCTCCCTGTTTTTTGTTTTTTTTGTTTTTTTTGTTTTGGTACCAGGGATCGAACTCGGGTCCTTGCGCTTGCGAGGCAAGTGACGGAACCATTGAGCTAAATCCCTGGCCCAATCTCCCTGTTTTTATCCTTACACTTCAGATTTATAAAATTCTTCAAAATCTTGAAACTAGTTTATTTGTATTCTAGTGGAGTATTGTGTGTGTGTAATCATAAAAACATTTAGGAATACAATAATAATAGATTTGAAAAATGGCTATTTGCTTTATTTTTTTAGATTTTGAAGATGTGGCCTTCCTTGAAACTGAACAAGGAAAACCATTTATGTCAATATTTAGGCATTTAAGGTTACAGTATATTATTAGTGATCTGGCTTCTGCAAGAATTATTGAACAAGATTCTTTAGTACCTTCAGGTAAGAGAACATGATGAGATCATGATTCTAAGGTATGTTTTTCTGATTATAACAGTAATATATATCACAGAAAAGGATAATGGAGAAAGTACTTGTCCTTAATCCTCAAAAGGTATACATTTTTATGCCCAAGTGGACTCATACTACATAGGTAATTTTCTGCCTTTATGTTATATGTGGCAGCTATTTTCCCATATCATATTTCATAAATATTCTCTAGAATATTAAAATAGCATTCTGTAATACAAATGTTCTATAATTTTATTTAGGTTTTTTTTTTTTCAGAACTGAGGATTGAACCCAGGATCTTCACACTGAGTTACATTCTCTGCCCATTTTTTATTTTTTATTTTGAGATAAGGTCTCACTAAATTGGTAATTTGCCCAGGCTGGGCTCAAATTTTCAATTGTCTTGCCTTAGCATCCAAGAATACTGGGATTACAGGTGTGCACCACCACACCCATTCTTTCATTTTATTAACCAGTACACTATTTTGGATCAGACTTTTAAAAATGACTTTATGTAGTGCACACTTAGAATCCCAGCACTTGAGAGGCTGAGGCAGGAGGATTGCTGTGAATTGGAGGCCAACATGAACAATATAGTGAGACCCTGTCTCAAAAAGACAAAAAATAAAAATAAAAGTCATAACTGCCTTTTCTATGAGTACTCTTTAAATTCACTTATTTGGTTTTTCTTATTCTCGACTTTTTTTGTTTTTGTTTTTGTAGTACTGGGGATCAAACCCAGGGCCTTTGCACTGAACTACATGCCCAGCCCTTTTTTATTCTGAGACAAGCTCTCACTGAATCACTAAGTTCCCCAAGCTAGCCTCAAACTTACAATCCTTCTGTCTCAGCTAACCAGAATGCTAGGATTACAGGAGTGTGCCACCATGTAAAATTGTTTATTTTTAATAATAGTATCCAGGTCTGATTTTTCAAAATTATTTCTTGAGTGTATAGTCTTCATCTACTAATTTAGAGATAGCTTATTTCCTAAAAGATGAATTAATTGCTATTTTCAGATAACTTAGGGAAAATCCATTATTTAATTTTCTGTTAGAACGTTTATAAAACCTGAAAATATTGTTTTAGGAATGTTTTTCACAAGATGAAATTAATATAAACTATTAAACTCAAGAATGTGCTTTTAACTAAGGACTTAAATCCTAATTGAATCTAAATGTATGTAATCTAAAGTCTAGTTTGAGACACAATTGAATGACCTTTAACACCTCAAAGATCATTAATTCATTATTATTTTAGCATACTTATAAAATATAAGCTACCTGCTTTTTATATTGTTATTTTAAACTTAAAATTAGAAATGATAACAATTTTGGGCCAGAGATGTAGCTCAGTGGCACAGTGCCTGCCTGGCAAGTGCAAGGTCCTGAGTTCAATTGTTGGTACCAAAAAAGATAAAAAATAATCACAATTTTATCAACTACTTATAATGTTTAAATCCTCTATATTCTCCTATTTGTATCTATTATTAACTAATGTTTATACTTCAGAATGGCTATCTTCCGTGTATAAACAGCAGTGGCTTGCTATGCTGCGGGCAGAACAGGACAGTGAAGTAGGGTAAGTATATTACATTATAATCTGCTCATTAAATCAATAGCTAATTTTTTTGATTCTGGGGATGAAACCCAAGGCTGCCTCTCACCTGGTCAGCAAGCACTTTACCACTAAGCTACATCTGTCATCCAAAAAAAAGAAAAAATTTGCCATGATTTTTTTTTTTTTGGTACTGGGGATCGAACTTGGGACCTTGCACTTGCGAGGCAGGTGCCAAAACCACTGAGCTAAATCCCCAGCCCTGCCATGAATTTTTAAATGCAGTCATTATATTGAAAAATCAGTTCTAAATTTAAAACTCAAGCTATTAAAAATAGAAAAATGATCATGTAATCAACTTTTATTGTATTCTTAAAACATCACTCTTACAAATACCTTTCTGGTCAGTTAGTGTAAAAAAGTGTTTAAATTGTGACTTGCTGTATTACTAAAGTTGAGTAATTCATATACTTTGTTTCACCTGGTATTATGATTTGCTTTCAACATATTGAAATATTACTTGGAATAATGCTTTTATAAAGAATGATTTTCATATTTACCTACAGGTAAAGCTAACTTTCATATTGTAGTATTGTCAAATTCTGAGTAATAGGTTGTTCTGAAGCTCTTTGAGTCTAACATGAATGAAACATGCCCTTTCCAAAAGCATATGATACCCTTACAAAATATTTTTACAGTTCACAGAAGGTACTCTCACATTTATTATTTGATCACTGTGCTAGCTCCTTGAAATAGGCAGTATAAATAATCTACCTGTAGGGCTGGGCATTTAGCTCAGTGGTTTCACCGCCTGCTGCGCAAATGCAAGGAGCTGAGTTCGATCCCCGGTACCAAAAAAAACCTACCTGTGAGTGTATAGAAGAGGCCTTAAGAAGTTTAATTTTTCTGCCCCCAATCTCTTTTAATCCATTTTATACACCAAGGAATTTCCTAAAATAATGGCTAGTTATGTTTATATCTAAACAGTGAATATATGAAAGTGTTATATAAATTCATGATGATTATAAAGTTATTGTTATCCATGGTTTTTAGTTTTTTGGTTGTTTTTTTTTTTTTGGTACTGGGGATTGAACTCAGGACCTTGCGCTTGCGAGGCAGGCGCTGGAACCACTGAGCTAAATCCCCAGCCCTCCAGCACAAATATAGTAAAATAGTTAAAATACAAATAGAAATAAAAAACAAAAATGAGTTAATGGAATTCAGATTTATACCATTTTGTGAATCATTCTACATGTTTTCTATTCAGCTTTTAAAATTTTGGATGTATTTTATTTTTTAAGATTTTTCTCACTTTACCAAGGATTAATATATAATCTTACCTAAGAAATTGAGCTAGAGGAAGTATTTAGCTTTCTTGACCTCAGAAGTATATGATTAAGGCTGGGTGTGTAGCTCAGTGGTAGAGTACATTCCCACCGTGTGTGAGGCTCCTTGGCTTCAATCTCCAATGCTGGAAAGAAGAAGGAAGTAGTAGTAGTAGTCGTCGTCGTAGTCATAGTTGTAGTAGTAGTAGTATGATGATATTGCCCTGATAAGATATTATGTTAAAAAAAAAGATATTATGTTCCATGATATTGAACATGTAGTCACAGCTAGCCACAGGACTGCTAAAGTGAGGAAGACTGCGTATGTGCTGGCTACTAAGTCACAATCTAGCAGAATTTCCCTCCAAGGTTCTCATCCAAGCTCTCTTCCACATTGCCAAAAGGCTTGTCTTTCTAAAACAGAGGTATAGCTGTGTTACTTCCCTGCTTAAATATGTTCGAGGACATTTGATGATAGTTAAGGGAGATGACTGCTATTCAAGATTATTGAGGTTAGATGGTGAGAAGATTTGGCTCATTATACTATACATTTTCTCTACTTTCATATGTTTGCAATTTGTCATAATAAAATTTAATAGTAACAGAACACATCTGAGAACTGTCACCTATAGGAAAAGTTGAAACATGTTAGCATGGCCTTTGGAACCTTCAGCAGTTTGTCCCAAATGCCTTTAATTTCATCTCTTCTCATGCTCATCTTACACTCCAGCTGCCCTAAATTCTTTGTTCATTTGACATTCTATTATTATTCACTCCCTTTTTGATAGGTAAAAAATGAATAGTAAACTATTCCTTCTGCATGTGTCCCCTCCCCCTGTACAGAATACACCTCCCACCTCCATCCACCAAGCTCCCATTCAGGTGCAAATAACATTTTCTCCATGACAGTCCCCCTCCACTCCAGGTGATGAATCTGTGCCTTCTTCACTCTTCTAACATTACCCCTCTTTCCACATTGTCATGGTCACTATTTCCATCTTAATTTTCTACTCACCTGAGCTCTTGGATATCAAGGACATATTTTATTTACACTTATTATTGTTATTATTACTATTATTTCCCCATGTTTGGGCATGTCATATTACCTTATCCCCCTAAAATTATTTTTAAATCTAGAAGCAAGATTTTGTTTTTAACTTGCAGGGTTTTTTTCAATAACAAGTTGACTATTTTCTCTGAAAGTTCATGATTTAATGAATATTTTTAGGCCTCAAGAAATCAATAAAGAAGAACTAGAGGGAAATAGCATGAGGTGTGGTAGAAAACTTGCCAAAGATGGTGAAGTAAGTATGTGTTATTGACAATATTCTCATATAAATTGTTGAGAAAATTTGGCTATTTTCTCTAGTTTCATGTTTGCAGTTTTTCATAGTAAGGTTAAAAACAACATAATATCTGAGAACTCTGTTACCAGTTAATACACTTTACATAGTAATCATGACACTTGTCATACTTCAGAAGAGCTTATTTAATGGTTTCTGTACCATGATGTCCTGGGCAAGTTATAGCCACCATGTCCAGTGTAGATTGATTACTCACCCTTGTATAAGACTATTGAACTTAAAATTGGAATCCAGATAAGAGATTTGAGATCATCCCTCACCAGTCCAGATGTCAAGATAAAGAAGTTATATGGGAGCTATTAGTCTTAAAAGTGACACATTTTATAATTATCCTAAATCAAAGACATTCGAGCCCTTTATTTGCCATCCGCATGAGTTACCTTTTTCCTTTTCCACCCAACATACATATATATAAATAGAAAAATATGTAAAACAATTCTTAGCCCTGCTGTGTCTAGAGAACTTGTTTTCTAATTGTTTTAAAAAGCTGATTGTGAACCATTAAATTGATGTTATAGCCTAATCATAATTTTCATATTTAAAGAAATATCATCCTAATTTAGGTAACCATTTGGTTCTTTTTCTCCCAAATTTACCTTTGTTTAGCTTTTTAGAGGTAAGTTATTTTATGTTTCCATTCCCAGTTGTGGTAAATATTCAGAGTATGAATTACTTTTTTTATTGCTCCTTCTTCCTTGTTGCTGCTTCCAGATCTTGTTCTCCTTCATCCCACATTGAATCCCAGTGCCTTTTAAAGCCAAAGTGTTTACTGCACTATCTTCCACCTTACAGTGGCTGTCACACACAGAGCTCACTGTTTTTTTCTTGTCACCACTTTTGTTACCAGTTGTGGTGATTTCAGCATGTCTGTTCCCTGACCTTCCTTCCCTCAGTGATCTTGTGTTCTACCCTTCCTCAGGCGCCCATTCCCATGAGACATCCTCAAGTTTTGCATCACTGATTACTACCACCTTCAAAATCTCCATTTCAAGTATTCCATTTTGGGGCTCCACTTCCTCTTATCCTTCTAGCTTTCTTTCTAGTACCTGGATTGCAATATTTTACCCCCCCCCTGGAATGTACAGTACATTGTTCTTACTGCCTTTTTTTCTGATCACCTTTCTCACCACATCCCTACTTCTTTCTTGACTTGACTTTTATTTTATGTCCCATATTAAAATTGGCCTTTTTAGCTTCCTTTTTCCCTCATTGACTTTTCTGTACTCATCTGGCTAAATCTCAACTCATGTTAAATCTTCCCTTTTCATACACTTCATGCCTACATCCAAATAGGTGAATATGACTAAATACTTAGTGGGTTTTCCTTAAATGTTGTAGCCATATATAAACATCTTTAGTGCTGCATGGTGATTCTCCCACATGTCTCTAGTGAATTTATTCTCCCGCTGACATAACTCATACCTTCTCTTATCAAAGGAGGAATGGCCTTGTTTCTACTGCATGATACCCTTGTTTCTTACTGCAGTAGAAAGAGAATCTGTACATCTTATCAACAGTTACACCATTTTACCTGCATCTCTGGCTGTGCATTGTTATTTTCTCTTCTGAGTATGACTGCACTGTTTGTGTTTTAATCCATCCTCTCTCCTTGCACTAAAAGTTCTGTTCCTATAACCATCACCTCCCTTTTCTGAATCATTGGGTTTTTTCTCTTTGAAATATTCTTGTTTAACATTTAAAATCTTGCAGTATCATCTGTCTTAAACTATACCTTGACTCCCCATTCTTCTCTAGCTGCACTCCATTTCTCTGCACCCCTTTTAGACAAAATTCATTTTTAAAAAAGTCGCCTGTGTTTATTCTTTCTACTTACTCTTTTCCAAGGCCAATGTAGTTGTGTTATTTTGTTTTGTTTTTTTTGTAGCCTCTTGACTATCTACGATTACTAGTGTGCATCACTGCACTCAGCTCCAGTGCCTTCTTGAATCCACTCCAAGTTCATTTGCACAACTCCACTGAAACTGCCAAGCCAGTGTCAGCAGTGATCCCCCGTTGCCAAATGCAGTAGTCAGT
Source organism: Heterocephalus glaber (assembly GCF_000247695.1). The sequence goes on along the minus strand of NW_004624762.1, from coordinate 3,533,046 downwards.
GTTCTGTCTTCTTCTGGCAGCTCTTAGCAGCACTGACACATTTGTTCACTGTCATTATTGAAAGATCTCCACTTGGCTTATAGGACAGCATACTCTGCTGGTTTTCTTCCTACTTCATTGACTGCTCCTTGTAAAGTCTTTCTTAGACCATTTCTTACTAAGCAAATGTTGCTGTGACTGGAGGCTTAGTTCTTGCACTTCATCCTTATGTATGCTTACTTCTAGTCTTGTGATATCACAGCCCATCTCCACACTGGTAACTCGTAACTCCAAATTTACATATCTAATTATTCACTTTACATCTTTCTTGGATACCTTATCACATCTCATATATAACATTCCTGGAGGGTGGGAGTATAGCTCAGCGGTAGAGCACTTGCCAAGCATGTGGAAGGCCATGGATTTGATCCCTGTTATCACCAAAAACAATCAAAAAAAAAAAAAAACAAATAAACGAAATCCCACAGTCTCAAGCAGAGCACTTGAGTTTCATCCCTGAATAACCTCCTTCCCAAATATTCAATGCACAAACAGCCCCTTCGTTCATCCATGTATAGGCTTCAAACTTTGGATTCATTTTGGACTCCTCTTTCTTTCATACCACTCTTGGTGTCCGTGAGAAATTCTATAAGGTTTTATGCCTAAAATACATTCTTAACATGCCTACCACTAAGTCCACGTCACCTTGTTTCCCTGACTGGGATATTGAAGTAGCCTCAAAACCGCTCTCCTGTTTTACTTTCTTTTTTTTTTTTTTTAACTTTCTTTTCATACAACAGCCAAAGTAGTCTTTTTAAAATGCAAGTTTTATAATGATTAATGATTATATCATTTCCTTCTATAATACCTTCTGTTCACCTCCCACCACACTTAGAAGACATCTGAAATCTTCTAATAGTGAACTACTAGGCCCCTGACTGTCTCTGTGAACTCATCTCCAGGTTTTATCCCAGTCAGTCATTGCCCTGGCCACATAGCCCTGCTTGCTCTTCTTTAGATATGCCAAGCATGTTCTTAACTCTAGACCTTTCTACGTGCTCTTCTCTTTCCTGTGACAGCCTTTCCCCAGGTAACTACCTGGTCTACTCCTTCATTTAGCCTTCTCAGGACTTTCCCAAGCACTGTATAAATTAGCAGGCTTCCCAACTACAAGCTGCCCTCCTCTACCCTGTGGCTCTCTCCTGACATTCTCATCTTCTCCATTCTATGAGCCTTATTCATCGTTTCTCTTACCACACAAACATATTCATGTGGTAGAATATAAACTCTACTAGAGCAGAAATTTCATTTTATTTGCCTCTGTGTTTCCATTGCCTAGAGCAGTAGCAATGCCTGGCATATTAGTTTAACACATATTAGTTAAATATTGAATTAATGTTATAATTCATGAAGTCAAACAAACCCTTGAAGTCCTAACTTTACTTCCCTGTACTACATTTCTTTATCTAATACTCTATCATTAATTATTCACTGATAGAAAATAACAAATTTGGAACTTCATGATGTATTTAAAATAACCTAATTGTAATATTTCTGTTGGGTAATTACTTAAAGATATTTTAGAGTGTTTTAAAAGTAAGGTGAATTTTAATGGGTTTTTGTTACCTTCATCTAGCTATACTTAGAATTGGAGTGAAAACATTATTTATGATAGAATTGCTATGTGGAGAGCTTGAGGAATTCTGGTCATAAAGGCTGCTTTTCCAGCTTAGGTGTATAGTTTTGTGTGGGAATCCTTAAAGGGAAGCACTGACAAAAAGGAATCTATGGGCAAAATGCTTGGAATGAGAGAAAAAAACATTTTCAGCTTTTTATTTTTCACGCTAACATGGTAAACTAAACTAAATCTTTCTTTTGTATCTTTTAGTACTGCTGGCGGTGGACAGGTTTTAACTTCGGCTTTGACCTACTTGTAACTTATACCAATCGGTACATCATTTTCAAACGCAATACACTGAATCAGCCATGTAGTGGATCTGTCAGTTTACAACCTCGAAGGAGCATAGCATTTAGGTAGGATGAGATTTCCCTAGCAACTCCTTCTCACTCCAAAGAAAATATAAGAAATAAAATTTGATAATTTACACCACTAATAGAACTTTGGTAAGATACAGAATATATGAATGATCTATGAACTGATAAGGCTTATTTCTGTGAAATGTATGGTATTATTAATAAAGTCAAGAGATCTAGTTATGTCAGGGAAATGGATAAGCTCAAATATGAATGATAGAACATTGATACTAGGCTTGAAGCTGTTGCCTTGTTGCTATTTTTACCAAATAAAATGTCTTAACTAGAAATATGGCAAGGTATTTTTCAAGGAACACATGTCTAGTATTATTCTTAACTTTGTATAGAATTTGAGATGTCCAGCTTTACCTGATAGTTGAGGTGGCAGTGTTTTTTTGGAGAGGATGCTATAGGCCAGCAAATGAGAAAGTAGTTTATAAACAAATTATTTTAAAATCATATATTAGCCAGGTGTGGTAGTGCCCACCTGTAATCCTAGCATTCAGGAGGCTGAGGCAGGAGGTTCACTGCGAGTTCAAGGCCAGCCTGGGCTACATAGCAAGTTAATGACAACCTGAACTGCCTAGTGAGACCCTGTCTCAAAAAACAAAAATCATATACTTATACTATATGTAAAAATATATAAAATATTAAAAATATATAAAAATTAACTCAAAACTGCAAAACTCCTGGAAGAAAATATAAAGACTTCATAACATTTGATTTGGCAATCATTTCTTTGATATGACACCAAAAGCACAGGCAACAAAAGAAAAATAGATAAATTGGACCTAATAAAACTAGAAATTTTTTATTGAGCAACACTGTCAGCACTGACTGAAAGGCAACCCTGGGATAGGAGAAAATATTTACAAATCATGTGTGATAGGAGTTAAAATATCTAGAATACATAGAAAACTCCTAAAAACCTATAAGTTTTTTTTTTGTTTTTTTTTTTTTGCTTTACTGGGGATCGAACTCAGGACCTTGTGTTTGTGAGGCAGGCAAGGTGCCACTGAGCTAAATCCCCAGCCCAAAAACCTATAATTTTAAATTTAAAAGACAGGTGTGTAGTTTCAGCTGTTTGAGAGGCTGAGAGTCCAAAAGTTTGCAACTAGCCTAAACAACATACCAAGACTTGTCTCAAAAGAAAGGGGGTGAAAAAACAACTGGATTAAAAAATGAGCAAAGGCAATACTAGAGCACTTGGCTAACATACATGAGGCCCTGGGTTCAATCCTCAGCACTACCAAAAAATAAAAATAAAAAGAGCAAAAAGACCTGCATAAAATTTCCCTAAGAAGATATACAAATGGCTAGTGAATACATAAAAAGATACATGATATCACTAATTATTAGGAAATGCAAATCAAAACCACAGTGAGATACCACTTCACACCTATTAAGATGGCTGTTATTCAGAACAAAGCAAGCGTTGGCAAAGATGTGGAATAATTAGAACCCTTGTGCACTGCTGATAACTATGTACAGCAGTGCAACTGCTGTAGAAAACATTATGATCCTTTCCCAAAAAATTAAACATAGCATCAACATACAATCCACCAATTCCTCTCCTGGAAATATATCCAAAAGAATTGAAAGTAGGGACTCGAGGTATTTGTACACTCTTGTTCATAGGAGCATCATTCATAGTAGCCGATCGGCAAAAAAACTATGTCCATTAACAGATAAATAGATAAACAAAATGTGGTAACACATACAGTGGAACATTTTCAGTCCTAAGGAAGGAAACTCCCAACACATGCTACACTTAAATGAACTTAAGTGAAATAAGCATGTCACAAAAGGACAAATATTGTATAATTTCACTTCTGAGGTACATAGAGTAGACAATCCACAGAAAGCCAATTGGGGCTGCTAGGGCTGGGGGAAGGGAAAATGGAGAATTAGTGTGTAGTGAATACAGAATTTCAGCTTGGGAAGATGAAAATATTCTGGAGTTGGGTGATGGTGATGATTGCAGAATTTGTGAATGTATTTTTTTTTTCTGGTACTGGGGATCCAACTCAGGACCTTGCATTTGCAAGGCGGGTGCAGCACCACTGAGCTAAATCCCCAGCCCCTTGTGAATGTATTTGATGCCATAGAACTGTACATAAAAATGATTAAAATGTAAACTTTATGTTCTGTATATTTTAGCATAGTTTTTCAAGGTCATTTATAAATTTTTTTGATATTTCAGTTGTGTATCATAGCACAGGATTATAAATCTGAATGGAATCAATTTACATTTTGAAAAGTCTGTTTGAAAAGAAAATATGGATAAAAAATATTAAAGTGAGTCAGATCTTGTTTAATCTGTGGTTTAAAAATTGTGCTTTTTTTTTTTTTTAAATCCTAGACTTCGTTTGGCTTCTTTTGATAGTAGTGGAAAACTGATATGTAGTAGAACAACTGGCTATCAAATACTTACACTTGAAAAGGATCAGGTATGTTTGATTACTTTTCTGTTGTTTCATTATATTTGTGTTTTGAATACTCTCTGAAAATTAAGTGACTTGACATTTAAATGATGATATTTTGATTTAAAGGTTGATTTGAAAGTACCATGTTCACTTCAGCAAAACTTACCTGATCCCACTGCAGATCTACCATCCTTAATCCAAAAATCTGATATCTGAAATGCTCCAAAATGTGAAACTTTTTGAGTGCCTTAGACAAACAGCCCACATAGTTGTTTCATGCACAAAATTATTTTTTAAACTGTGTAAAAATTGCTTTGGGTATATGTATGTATGTATGTATGTATGTATGTATATAAACAAATTTTGTGTTAAGACTTAGGTTCCAGGCCCAGGGATGTAGCTCAGCTGTGCCACGCCTGCCTGGCAAGCACAAGGTCCTGAGTTTGATCCCTGGCATGGGATGGGGGGGGGAGACTTAGGTTTCATCCCCCAAGATACCTCTTATGTAAATCCACGCACATATATATCTCAAGAATTTCAGATAAATTATACTCTACCCACAGCCTTACTGAGATGGGGGAAAAAATCCCAATTTGATTTCTTATTACATTAAATGCTGATTCGTTGTGTACGTAAGTACATTTACAAGCAGACATCTTGAAGACAATACAATATTTCTCCATAGCTCCTGAATATTAAGAAAACTTTTTTCTCTAGCATATTAGATTTGTAAGGTGACAAACATCTGTAATGTTCTCCAGGTTATTTCTAAAGTCATTTGTTCCTTCATACATCATGTTCATATAAAAGTTTCAAAATGAGGCTGGGGATTTAGCTCAGTGGTTCCACTGCCTGCTGTGCAAGCACAAGGACCCGAGTTCAATCCCTGGTACCAAAAAAAGTTTCAGAATGTTGGGATGAGAAAGTAAACTATTTTCAGTAAATAAGTGTTAAAAA
>NW_004624762.1:3512818-3527550 GCF_000247695.1 Heterocephalus glaber | reverse complement strand
TATATATATAGTCATGGCTCAGGCAGCCCTAAAGTTAAAGAATACCTGGCCATGCACTTGCCTAGCATGTACAAGGCCCTGGGTTCTATCCTCAGCACTGGAAAAAATAAAATAATGTCTGTAAAAAGTACCAGGCCAAGATAAAAATTGTTTTTTAAATGTTGCTTGATTTTTTTCATTCTGCACACATTTATCTCTACTGTGCACTAGGTTCTATGCAAGGAGTATTGGAAATAAGCACAGTTTGTGTCGCTATAACCTAGTGCAAGTAAGCTGTGAATGAGCTCTAATGTGCAGCATTGAGGGAGAAGTCTCTAATCCAGCCTGTGGAGTTCAGGGTGGGTGTAGTCACTGAAGAGAAATGAAGTCAGCTCAGGGAAAACCTCCTCTCCTGGAAAAGGTGAAAAGGGAATGGATACCTGAACCAGCCTCAAATGAGTGAGATGGAGGAAAGGAGTGCATGAGTCACTCACGAAACTGAAAATCAGATGGGGGAATTCGGTACAAATAGAGCCAGGGCATGATGGACTATCAGTGGAGTTAGGAATGGTTTTAGTTGGGGAGTTGTATATATGTGTTTTATGTAGGTTATAAATGTTTGTTGTGGGAAAATCAGAAAATACAAGCTGAAACAAAAAGCATATGTATCAGATACACCTTACTGATATTTTTTCTTTTATCCATTTTCCACAATTAGGTCTTTCTACCAACTTGCTTATTTTTTATGGTGAAAAAAATTGTATTTAGAATTAACCAAGTAGACTCGATTTAGCTGATCCCAGTTTTGTTGGAAATATTCAAAGCATCATAGTCAGGAGCCAGACATGTCTTCTCTCATCAGGCCTGAATGGGATGTTGGCCTTGGCCACATAGGTGTCACAGAGCTTCTTTAAACCTATTTGATCTGGTGTTGGTCAGCCTTGGCATCCACAGTGAACACAGCTCTGTTGTTTTCTGACTTCTACATGGCTGACTCGTTGGTCTCAGTGTTCTTGGTGATCACCTGCCCTGCGCCTAGTAGAAGAAAGTATGTGCCCCTTTTGGAGACCAAGGGCAGGAGAGCCTGGCTGTATCAGATGATATGGTAGCAATTGTAATTTTTTTTTTCTTTTCTATTTGTTATAATAGCTTTTAAAAAATTATATATTTACATCATCATTTTTATTAACTGCATAATTTTAGTCGTTTTAACTATTCCATAATTCCTATGCATTGAATGAAGATGATTTTTTTTTTGTTTTTTGGTACCAGGGATTGAACCCAGGACCTTGCACTTGTGAGGCAGGCGCCAGAACCACTGAGCTAAATCCTCAGCCCAAGATGATTATTTTTATTATGAGAAATATACATATAGTTTATACATTTTTAAAGATAAATTCCAAAAATTTGAATTAATTTCAAACAGCACATACATTTTCTAATAGTCAAGTTCCACTAGGAGAGTATACCCAATATAATGTATTAGCATTCTTCCTAATCTTTTCCCTGATGTAGTAAATGAAAACAAATATTAGTTTTAATTTTCATTTCTTTGGTTACTGGTAAAGTTGGATATTGTTTGAATACTATCTTGTATAAATTGACTATATTGTTTGATTTTTTATTAAGGTGTTCGTTTTTTTCTTGATAATTTTTAACAGCTTTTATAAAGAATAACATTTGTGATATATTACAGTTTTTCATTATCATTTGCCTTTTCAGTCTTCAAAATGGTCTATTAATCTTTTACTTGAATAATTTCTTTGCCTGCCTTAGGCTTCCTTATTCTCATGAGGACTATACAAATAGTCATCTGTATTTTTTCTACTTTTATGGTTTAATTTTTTACATTGGAGTATTCAGTAATAGCTCTGAATTACATCAGGTGTATCAGTGTATTTGAGATGCCTTATCATATGTAAATCCTTTCAAACTTAGTTCCATTTCAGTACTGTTTCATTGACTTCTTTCTTATAAGAATTGATTTTTTTTTTTTTTGGTACCAGGATCGAATTCAGGACCTTGTGCTTGCAAGGCAGGAGCCAGAACCACTGAGCTAAATCCCAGGCCCTCTTATAAAGACAACAATACATTGTTTTGCTTTACTGTTAATTTATTGTGGTACTGGGGATTGAACCCCAAGCCTTTACACTGAACTACATCCCCAGGCCTTTAAAAACAATTCTTTTTTTTTTTTGAGACAGGGTCTCGCTAAGGAAGAGATAGATAGCACCCAGTAGTTGAGGGTTTGAATTTTAGTTCTGTATCTTAAGTGAAGGTTTCCAGTAGCAAGTTGGATTTATGGATCCCGGAATTTAGACCTATAAGATAGGATTTGGAGGAAACCATAGAGATATAGAGTAAGTAACATGGACCTCAGAGAAGAAGGGATTTATATAAAAAGATGAAGAAATAATTATCTGAAAGTAGAAATGGAACACAGGAAAATGCTACTCTGTCTGCTGCTATGATACATGAGTTCCACAACTTCCACTTCCACAGTGGAGTGAGGAAACTGGAACTTTACTCTGAACGTGCTTCAAAACAAACATAGGTGTACGTTAAGCCCTGGGGTAGAGTTAAAAGATTTGATCAACCAGATTCTTGTTTAGGAATGGAAAGTGGGGATTCATGCAGCTTAATATTCAGAAATTGGTGTGTCCGTTCAGCCTGTGGTGTCCACACTGACTTCCTTCTAGCCAAGAGTTAGCCCCACCCCGCTCCAACCTTAACTATACTTCAGTTCCAGACTGCTGATCTTCCTTAAAGCTTTTGTTTTGTCATGGTATAGAACAGTGGTAGTGAAGCTATGGAACATGTACCGCAGCCGGCTGTTTGTTATCATTGAAAGCTCTGAAAGGTTCACCATCACTGGTATAGAATCTTGATTTTTATCATTAGGTATACATATTGCCAAAGTGTTTGTCCTCATGAGATACAGTAAATATGCCTTCACCCAGAATACTAGTACAAATTTTGACTAGGCTAGGGTGATGTAGGCATCCAAAGACCCAACTATGCTTTAATGTCATTCCTTTCTGGTGACCCTGTTAGCACCATCAGCTTAGAAGAGAGCTTCACCTGATTTTCTTTGCTGATTTTTTAAACACCACTTTCCCCTGTGGGGGAGATATAGAAAGAGCCTCTGTGTGTGTGTGTGTTTTGATAAAATTTATCTAAATTTGTCTTCCTGCTCCTCCAACACAGAAGCTGTGTCCAGTTAAGTCTACTTAGTCACTCACATATTCTAGTTTAGTCCTTCTTCATTATGAGAACACAAGCTTCAGTAAAAAATTAGCTAAATGGATGCACATTGAGGCAATACTCTTAAGTGAAATAAATAGGACACACGTGTAAATGCCAAATAGTTTCTCTGGTGTGAGAAACTGAAAGTGTAAATAAGGATCAAAATGTATAATAGATAATGTGAAATAGGAAAGTTGCAAAGGGGAAGGAGAAGTGGGAGGGGTAAGAGAAAAGAAAGAGAGGAATAGAATAAATATGAGCAAAGGAGGGGCCAGGGAGTTAGCTCAGTGGTTCCACCACCTGCCTTGCAAGCTCAAGGTCCCGAGTTTGATCCCCGGTACCAAAATATATATATGAAAAGGAAAAAATGGAAACAAAGTTTTTGTAAATGGGGGGGGGGGGGTTGACAGGAGGGTAGAGGAGTGGGGAAAAAATAAGAATCAAGATATATTACGTAAAGGTACAAATCTCCAGTGATGAATGTCATTATGTTGTATACCTAAAATGTACCAATAAAATTAATTTAAAAATAATAAAACTCTACCATTTAAGGGTATAATCTCCAAAATGTATAAAATAAAACTACTGTATATTATTGCATAGAATGTATTGCAAGTATTTAAAAAGTAGGAATTCTCATTTTACTGCTGCTGCTTTAACTGTGAGGATTGCTCTCCTCACTAAATGTTACTGGTTAAAGGATATGTGAGGTTCCAAACAGCAATATGTAGCATCAGTGGTGGTTATATTTGCAACTCTCGGGTATAGCAGCAACATCTGTCTTGGTGGGAGTTCAGAGCATCCTCACATGTACTGATGTAACTGAACCTGAAATTGCTTTTACATGATATTGTATTTTATGTTCCAGGGAACAAATAACATGTTTGTCATAAGACAGTGGGAAATCTTAGGATTAATGGTAATAACCCACTTAATGCTAGTAATAATGACTGCCTACTGTCATCCCAATAATTTGCTGTACCTAAGGGCCTGAAGCCAAGTGCAAGGGTTAGTGTACCTCTTTGCTGCATCTGTTAAGTAAGGAAGCTGCAGTTGGCAAGGTTACAACGGGCAGGAGTTTTGAGATTTGAGCTGCTGTGCTCAGACTCTGGGTATTAACTCTTAATATCACACTAACCTCTTTTGGTTCCCTCCATTCAACACCTTGTTTTTTTATTTTAATTTTATTTTTAACATATTGCTTTCTAGTTGTCAGTAAATCTACAAAATCTGTCTTACAGGAACAAGTGGTGATGAATTTGGACAGCAGGCTTCTGATCTTCCCTTTGTATATCTGCTGTAACTTCTTGTATATGTCACCAGAAAAAAGAACTGAAAATAATCATCACCCAGAAAATCCAGAAAACTGAGGATCTCCCATTGGAAACAGCAGCACTTTGAAAACTTTTTAGGCTCGTTTTTACGGCCCTACTGATATTCATGTCTAAGGTGACTAATAATGACACAGGCCTTATGAACTGTACAGACAATACAGAAGATGTTTCTTACCCTCATTACATTTCTATGCATATGTGCAAAAGAATTTTAAAGCCAAGAAAATATCTGTCAAACCATGCAAGTTGTCATCTCATGCTTTTAATTTAGCATTAGAAGAAAATTGCTGTAGGTGAATTTCACATTCTTTGCAACAGAATACATAAGCTTAAGTTTTGATCCTGCCTAATGTTAGTGAATTTCATCTATCTGTGAATTTATTTTTAATTTGCTAAAAAGAATGCTAAAGGGATTATTTGAATGGCCAACTATAAATGTTCTTTCAATTGGTGCCTTTAAAGCTGTCTTTTAATCTTTTCAAGTGCTCATTTTTATTCCTCCATTTAGTCCAGTATTTTTCCAGTCTATATTTGTTTTTTTTGTTTTTGGGGGATTTTTGAGGGGTTTTTTTGTTTTGTTTTGGTACCAGTCTATATTTGTTTGGGGTTTTTTTGGTTTTTTTTTTTTTTTTTTTTTTTTTTTTTTTTTTGGTACCAGGGATCGAACTCTGGACCTTGCTCTTGCGAGGCAGGCGGCAGAACCACTGAGCTAAATCCCCGGCCCTATATTTGTTTTTAATCATTAAATACTTTTGTCACGGTTTTGGATGACTAAGCTGAGGAACATTTATTTTTTAACTTAAGCATTTTCATGTTTATTTTCGAATTTAGCTTTCTTAGGCTTTTAAAAACAACAACAAAAATCAGCTTTAGACCTTCAAATGAACTCGACCAGGGAAAAATCAGTTTGATTTGAAGACATTCCTTTGCCTTACATGGTCTTGTCTTTGACATTCTGTATACCTTTATTATTAGGTTATGAATTATTTATGTACCAAATATTAGACTTTTAAATATTTTCATGTTCTCTGATCTTTAGAATTATTTATGTTAAAATTTTAATTGGAAATCCCATTGCCTACTTAAGCTCAGGACTTTATAACCTCAGAATGGAGTGCCTTTGAGTTCTACATGCTAATAGAAATTTCATAGTAACTGTACATGAGGTTGGAGGATCTAATATTGAAGCTGATAATAAAAGCATTAATGTAAAAACAGAACTTATTTTTGTCAAACATGAGATGTATGCTTGTCATGATTTACGTATGTTGGCCTCTTGTGTTTATTGCTATTTTGAGACATGCCCACTTTCCTTCCAGTCAGAGTAAGTACTTTTGTGGTTAATGTATATTTTTAGTATGTTTCTAAAAATGGGAATCATTTTTATGTATCTCTGCAAATAATAAATGCCCATTTGGAAAAAGAATAAATTAGCTCTTATTTAAAATGGACCAAAAACCAATCCCTAGCATCACACACACACAAAAAAACCAAACCAGATAAAATGGACAAAAAGAAAAAATCAAAACCAGAATTTTTTTTCACTTTCTAGTTAGATTTTTTCCCCGTTTTCAGCTTTTTCAATTTATTGACAGTTTTTCTTTCCCAGTATGTGTTCTTATATCATCATAGGTCTTTCATTGCTTTTGTCCTTTCAGAATTCATAAAGGAGTGTGCATGTTTTTGTTTGTTCATTTGTTTGTTTGAGACAAGGTCTTACTGTTGTAGTTCAGGATGGCCTTGAACTTATATGTAACCCAGGCTGGCCTCAAACTTAAAGCAATCCTCCTGCCTCAGGCTCCTGAATGCTGGGATTACAGGTGTGCACTATCACTCTCAACAAAATGATTCTAATACAGTGACTTGGCTCTATCAAGAGACTACAGCATAAGCAATTCTTTACCCTTTACACATTAAAAAACATAAATATCAAATTTAAGTTGAATTATTCAAATTTTCATAAATCTTAGAAGATAAAATTTGAGTATACTAATGAAGAAAAGTAATTATTTTGTTTCACTTACATAAATTGACCAAATTGATATTATATATAGTTCCTGTCCATTAGGTATTTCCTGGTCAAGTTGCTTATGATTTCTATAGACAGGATAATTATTTCTTCTGTTAAGAGTAGATTATGGCCAGGGATGTAGCTCAGTGGCACAGCACCTGTCTGGCAAGCATGAGGTCCTGAGTTTGATCCCTGGCACCAAAAAAAAAAAAGTAGATTATATTCTCATTTGAGCAGTTGATAATTATTAGCTACTACTACATCTTGGTAGTAAAGAATCTGCTGTTTTCCTAGCACATACTTTTATGTGTTTATATGAGTATACTGTTCTCTTTGATAGGAATATTTCCAATAAAGTGTTCATAATACCAGCTGATGTATCATATAAATTTGTACATAGAAGCTTTTGTATTACCCTGTACCAATTTTTCTGTTTTCTATTGCTGAGACTTGAAAACAATTGTTGACTTTTCTTGTTGCTGAGTCAAAATATGCAACACCTAAAGTTAAAAGAGGAAAAGTTTATTTCAGCTCATTTTGTAGAGGTTTTAGTCTATAGTCGGCTGGCTCCAAGGCAGGATGGCATGGCAGAAGGGTAGCACAGAGGATAAACAGTGCATGGCCTGGCAGGGCCAGCAGAAGGCAGCAAAAAGGAAGTAGCAGAGCAGCAGCAGCAGAAACTGCTCCCTTTTATCCCTTCCAGGCTACCTGCTTTTCATGTGGTGCCACCCATAACCAGGGTGGGCCTTCCTATTAGCCATACCCAGAGCTATGCTAGACCAATCAGTGGACTAGTTGGGTAATCACATACCCTTAATCCATATTCACACAATTTAATCCCAGCATCACACACCCTAGATCCAGCCACCTCCCAAAACTCCACCTATAAGCTCCTGAGGGTTTAGGGGGCCATGTAGACACAAACCATAACAATATTTATTCATTAATAATTATTTTTGCTTGTATTTTTTTCTTGGTACCGGGGATCGAACTTGGGACCTTGAGCTTTCAAGATAGGCGGCAGCACCACTGAGCTAAATCCCCAGCCCTTGCTTGTCTATTAGTAAAGAAGTTCTTAAAAAAATATGTTGTAGAGGTTCACACTGAATTATTAAAGAGGGATATAAATACACCTTTCCTTTTTTAGTGAATTTGGCTTGAAAGGCAAAATTACAAAAAACAGTGGTACTCATGAGCATTTTTTTTTTTCAGGACAAGAATACTCAGGGCCTTTGCACTGAGCTACATGCCAAGCCCTTTTTAAAATGTTTTATTTTGAGCCAGGTGGTCACAAAGTTCCCCAGGCTGAGCTTGAACTTGAGATCCTCCTGCCTCATGCTGGGATTACAGACATGAGCTACTACATCCAGGTAGTCACTAACTTTTTTAGCAACTATTCAGCAGCTAACATTTTATCTCATTTCAGATCTTTTGATAGGATTGCCATCACAGATGAGCAGTTTTCACCATCAAATGCAAAAGTGAGGTTAGCAGGGTATATAAATTCCATTCTATTCATTCATTTTTTTTTTAATAGTACTGGAGATTGAACTTTGGGCTTCATGCATGCAAGGCATGCATGCATGTCCTACCACCAAGCTCACAGGACTGGATGTGATTGTTTTTTATTCCTTTTTAACATTTAAAATTGACCGTTTTGTTCTTAAAAATTAGTAGCCTTCAGGCGGGGGATTTAGCTCAGTGGTTTCGCCACCTGCTGCACAAGCGCAAGGACCAGAGTTCGATCCCCAGTATCAAAAAAAAAAAAAATTAGCAGCCTTCTCTTAAACTCTGACATCAGTCTTTGTTTCTTTCTTTTTTGTTGTTTTTATTTTTGTTTTTGTTTTTTGAGACAGGGTCTTGCTTTGTAGTTCAGGCTGGTGCTGAAATCATTATGTAGCCCAGGCTAGCCTCAGACTCATAGCAATCCTCCTGCCTCTGCCTTCTTAGTGCTGGGATTACAGACCTGCACCACCACACCTGGCTCAGTCTTTGATTTCTATATTTCTGGTAACTACTTCTTTGGTTACTCTGGTAACTTTCTTCTCTGGGGGTTCTTCCTCAGAATGTCTCCAAGCCTTTTTCTGTCTTAAGCCTGTTCTGGTTCATTTCATGAACTCTCATGGCTTCAAAGGAGCACCTGGCTTGACAATGTAATATGCGCCTCTAATCCTAGATACTTGGGAGCTAGGTAGGGAGGCTGAGACAGGAAGACCAAGAATTTGAGGCCAATTTAGGCAACTTTAGTAAGATCCTATGTCAAATAAAGGCCTGGGGATGTAACTCAGTGGTCTTCTCTGGGTTTAATCCCCAGTACCACACACACACACACACACACACACACATACACACTCACACAATTCTGATGGTTTCCTCTTTCCAACCTACATCTCTCTTCCAACCTCCAGATATACATCTAGTTGGCTTCTCTTCATGGGTGTTCAAAGTGGCATTTCACATTAGTAGCCAGCATGGACACATCTGCTTTCCCCAGGATTTGTCTTGTTTGCCTCATTTCAAGAAATGATGCTACTCCCTACCCAATTGGCCAAGACAGCAACCTAGTGTCATTCTTGAATTTTCTACCTCATGCTCTGCATCCAGAAATGAAGTTCTGATTCTGCCAAGTATATTTCAAATGCAGACACCTTTCACCTTGCCCATTGCTGCAATTCTACTACAGGCCATTGTAATTTCCACCTGCTATGGTTTGTCCCCTGAAGATCGTATGTTGGAAACTTAATCTCCAAGGCAACAGTGCCGAGAAGTGTGACCTTTAAAAGATTAATCTTGAGAGCAGAGCTCTTAAAAACGGATTAGTGCCATTACTGCAGGAATGGCCTCCTGTCCTTTTCTGTGTCACTGTCCTGCCACATGATCCTTCTGCCTATCATGATGCAAGATGGCCCTTGCCAAATGTCAGTACCTTGAAAATGGACTTCCCAGCCTCCTGGACTGTGAGAAGTTTCTCAGTTTCTGGTGTTTGGTTCATAATTACACAAATCAGATACCAACTGAGATGACTGTACTGGCCTCACATGTGTTTCCTCCTCTAAGTCTCTATCTTGCCCAGAGCGTTCTCTGAATAGACTCAAATCTCACTCTCCCATCCTTAGAATTCCCCCCATTTGCCTTCAGGATAACCCAGGGATTATGGCCTTGGCTTAATCTCTCACCTGCCTCTTGCCTCTGCATGCAGCATCTTCTGCCTGGACAACTTTAACCCCTCTCCTCACCATAAACAGTACCCCGTGTCATCTGGCTTGTTTCTACTCATATGGAAGGTTTTATTTGGACACTATTTCCTCCTGGAACCTTTTCTTAGTAATCTTTCCCCTCCAAACCAGCTAGATCTTCATTGAATTTGCCTTCCTAACACCCTGTTCTCTGCTGCTGTTTCACACTATGGACTTGTCTGTATTCTTAACTGGATGACAACCCAGTCAAGAAAAGGCTTGTGTCTTTTTCACTGAATCCTCTGGTGTGTCCGTGTGCCATAAATGTTTGTGTGACTACCAACTATTAATCATGCTGTTTGTTTTCTGATGTTTCAGCACCTACACCCTTGCTGAGACTGACCTTTCCAGGGAGAACAATGACTGTCTCTGGAGTGTGTCTTTCATATGCAAACCAGCCAATCCCCCAATGCATTTGCCCAACCCTTTTGAGATAGCCCAGGCTGAAGCTGAACTTTTAAGCTCCTGGCCTCAGTCTCACAGAATGCTAGGATTACTGGTGTGTGGCCACTCCTGGTGGCTGGCACAGAATTTATGAGCCCTAAATTTTGTTGCATGACTTGGTCACACATTTCACAACCCAATCACTTCTAAAAAACTGTCGGGCCAAACCAATATTCCCCTGCCCTGATCACCCCAGAGCCAGTTACTGAACCAACAGCCTTTCAGCCCTGAGCCTGCTGAAATGATTAACACTAGTCAGTTTGAAAGCTGCTTGCCCTGCCTCACCCATTCCTTCCCATGAGAACTGTCACAGTGTCTCACAGAGCTTTCTTTCCCCTTGCTCCCTCCAACCAACCCTGGTGCTTCCCTGTGTGGCTTACCATGCCATGCCTCCTGCTTCTAGGGAACTGTGCATAAAAGCCTTCATAACAGCTATTTCCATGTCTGTGGTGCTTACCCTTATGAGGAAGACAAATTCCAGGACACTTAAAAAAACATATTTGGCCTGGTGTTTTGGTGCATCCCTATAATCCCAGAGTTCAGGATGCTGAGGCAGGATGATCATGAGGTCCAGGACATCCTGGGCTACATAGAATTCAGTCAGCCTGGACTACATAGGGAGACCCTGGCTCAAAATTAAATTAAAATGAGTATAAAATAATCACATTTTCTAAATGCTTAATGTATGCTATTCTTCATAATAACAAAGTATTAAATTTTATTACTGCATTTTGTGGAGGCACAAAGCTGAAGTACACAGCCCAACAAGGCAGAGCTGTTGAGCAATAGAGCTGAAATTTAAACTTAACAGCCAAACTGCTGAGCTCTTTTTAATTGTATTTATAAAGTGTACAATATATTTGATACATATACACATAATGAAGAGGTTTGTGCTGTAAGCAGGTTATCATATCCATCATCTTCCATGGTTACCTCTCTTGTGGTAAGAGCACTTAAAATTTTCACAAATGTTCATTCACTATACAGTATTATTAACTATATTTCTCCTCTTCTATATTAGCTGTGTAGGCTTATTCACCCTATATACCTGCAAGTTTGTACCCTTGACCTATACAGCGCCTTGTTTCTGCCCCACCCTGTTCCTGTTAACCACTATTCTACTCTGTTTCTCTATATTTAACAATTTTTTAGGTTCCATAAGTAAAATCATGCAGTATTTTTCTT
The DNA here is from genome assembly GCF_000247695.1 of Heterocephalus glaber. Next base: position 3,516,115 of record NW_004624762.1, on the reverse strand, counting down.
TCTGTGTCCAGTTTATTTCACTTAGCATATGTCCTCCAGTTTTTTATGTCACAAATGGTATATCCTTTTTTAAAGCCAAATAATACTCCTTTACATGTATATTACAATTCATATGTGTATACCACACTTAATCTATAGTTGGATCCTGGGTCTTGGCTTATAGGTTCTTAGTCATAACACCAACAGCACAATCTGTTAAAGAGAAAAATCAATAAATTGAATTAAAGTTTAAAACTTTTGCTCTGTGAAAGACCCTGTTAAGAGGATAAGAAGACAAACTACAAACTGGGAGAAAAATCACATACCTGACAAAGGACTCATGTAGAATATGTAAAGAACTCTCAAAACTCAACAGTAAAACAATAAACCCAATAGAAACTTGACAAGACACAAAGAGACATTTTACCACAGAGGGAATATGGGTGGCGAATAACATGGAAAGAGAGTGAACTAGCCATTAGTGAAATGCAAATCAAGACAATGCGATAACTACACCACTAGAGAATCTAAAAAATCGTAACAGGGCCGGGGATTTAGCTCAGTGGTTCTGCTGCCTGCCTCAAAAGCACAAGGACCTGAGTTTGATTCCCAGTACCAAAAAAAAAAATTAAAAAGAAAATATAATAACATCCCAATGTTAGTGAGGATACAAAGAAATGATCTCTCATATATTGCTGGTAGGCATGAAATGGCTTAGCCATTCTGGAAAGTAGTTTAGCAATTTCTTTTAAAAAATTAAATATGGCTAGGCATGATAGCACATGCCTGTAATCCCAGCACTCTGAGAGGCTGAAGCAGGAGGATCTTATGTTCAATCCCAGCCTGGGCAACTTAGCAACTTAGTGAGACCATGTCTCAAAATTTAAAAAATAAAAAGGGATGGGGACGTAGCTCAATGTGAAAGCTCTTGGTTTAATCCTAGTACTACACACACATATACACACACACATACACACAAATTAAATATGTACTTAGCATATGAGCTAGCAGTCACACTCCTGGGTGGGCACTTATCCCAAATAAATGAACATTTCTGTCCATCCAAAAACCTAAGCACAGCTATGCTTAGCAGTATTATTTGTAGTAGCCAAAAATCAGAAACAAGTAAAATATTCTAAAATAGACAAATGGTTAAACTGTGGCACATCCACACTATGGAATACTATCCAGCAATAAAGAGGAAAAGACTGTTGGTAACCCAGAAACTTGGATGATCTCAAGAGGGTATCATGATGATTGAAAACGATTTTAAAAGGTCTACCACATGGTTCCATTTATACGACATTCGGAAAATTGAAAAATTACAGAAATAGAAGAAAGGTTAGTGATTTCCAGGGGCTGAGGGCTGGGGTAGAAGGTGCATGAATGTAACAGAAAAGGAGTATCCTAAGGAGCTATTTGTAGTGGTGAAATAGTACTGCATCTTTGTTGTGGCTACATGAATCAACACAGGCTAAAGTGACATGAGCCTGTACATACGCACTGTACCGCTGTCAGCACCCTGGACTCATACTATACTGTGGTTTATTGGGTGAAGGACACACGGGACCTCTCTGTGTGACCTGTGCAACTCATGTCAGCCTATAATTATTTCAAAACAAAAAGTTAAAAAATGAAAAAAAGTTACAAAATGAACCCGGGGCTGTGGTGCAGGCCTATAATCCCAGCTACTCTGAAGGCTGAAGAAGGCTGAGCACAGGTTTGAGGCCAGCCTGAGGATGGAGCTCAGCAGTAGTGGTATGGGGCCCTGTAACTAGATCACTCACTGGTGTGTGGCTTCCTCAGAAGCTGCGAAAGTCACCCTGTTTCCCTAGCAGTCCAAATCCCATTGAGGACCTGGGTTCTCCAAGTCGGCTGAGGTGAGTTTATGGAGGTGGACAGTGGTATAAATTGAATGTTTGTGTCCCTTCAAAATTAATATGTTAAAATCTAATCCCCAATATGATGGAATTGAGAGGTGGGGCCTTTTGGAGGTGATTAGTGCCTTTATCCAAGAGGCCCCAGGGTGCTAGCCACCCCTGTCCTCTAGATGAGGATGCAGAGAAGGCTCTTTCTATGAAGAATAAGCCCTCGCCAGTCACTGAAGCTGCCAGCATCTTGGTCTTGGACTTTCTGACCTCTAGAGTGTAGAAATTTCTGTTGTTTTTTTGGTTGTTTTTTTTTTTTTGGTTCCGGGGATCGAACTCAGGACCTTGTGCTTCCCAGGTGGGCAGCAGAAACACTGAGCTAAATCCCCGGCCCTATTTCTGTTGTTTATAAGCTGTTTTGTTATAGCAGTCTGTGCAGAACACAACTTCCCTTAGTGTGTCCTGGTTGGCAGGACCGTGACCTACCTAACTGGGAGGCAGAAATTAATCTGGAGGGTTATCACCATGCTCCCAACTATTTCTCCCTATTTTTTCTCCTCCATTTCTACTCGTGATCTGAATTTCCTGGAGCACAGCCCTGCTTCTCCCTCCAATCCCAGTACCCTGTGTGTAGAGCCCTGCCCTGTCAGCTGCGCCCTGCCAGTGACACTCATGACACACAGCATGGGGTCCCTGCTGCCTGCTGTGTGTGGATGGCGTGGCTCCTGCCACTCCTGCTGCTCAGTCTCCTTGGCTCTTCTGGGGAAGTAGATCTGCTCCCCTTTTCAGTCAGCACCTTCAGGTCTACAGATATTCTTCATTTAATGACTGCTTAATGACTGTTCAAACTTACCCCAAGGTGCACTGTTCTGACCTATGACCACCTCTCTGACTTATGACCCATCTTTCTATTTTCTGGTACAGTTCTGTACATCTTCTTTATAGACCCTCAGTGTCTTCTTTTGGTACAGTACAGCTTGTTTATATAGTACTGTAATTTTTGCTGATTGTACCGTAGAGAACAGTACTATAGTTTTATGTTCTGTTATACATTAAAGTACTACATGTAAGAGTTATGGAAATAAAAGCAAAATCATCAAGTCAGAGATTCCCTTGACTGTTTCTTTGTTCTGAATATTGTAATGTACACTCTATACAATTTCTCATTTAGCGGCCAATTCATTTATTAAAAATTAATTTTATCAGTACATTTTAGGTATACAATATAATGACATTCATCATAGGAAATTTGCACTTTTACATAATCTGTCTTGATTCTCATTTTTTCCCCATTCCCCTGGCCTCGCTTGAACCACTCCATCCCTCCCCTTTGGAAACAAAGACTTTGTTTCCATTTTTTTCATTTTCTCATATTAATTCCATTCCTTTCTTTCCTTTCCCCTACCCCTCCTACTTCCCCTTCCCCTTTGCCCCTTTTCTTCCTATTTCA
>NW_004624762.1:3458282-3509806 GCF_000247695.1 Heterocephalus glaber | reverse complement strand
ACTCTGTAAACATCTGTTAAGTTCATTTGTTCAAGAGTTTGATTGAGTTCTAGTATTTCATTGCTTACTTTTTGTCTACTTCACCTATCTATTTGTGACAGCATGGTATTGAGGTCCCCCACTACTATTGTATTAATGCATATATGACTTTTCAGGTCTGTTAGTATTTGTTTTATATAATTTGACCCATTAGCATTTAGTGCATATATATTTATGATTGTCATCTCTTCCTCTTGGATTGTTCCCTTTATAAGGATGTAGTGTCCTTCTTTGTCTCTCTTAATCAGTGTTGGTTTGAAATCCATTGATCTGTGAAGAGGATAGCTACTCTTGCTCTTTTTCAGGTTCCTGTTGCATGGAGTATTGTTTTCCACCCTTTAACTTTCAGTCTATGAGTTTCTTTTTTAATTAAGTGTTTTTCTTGTATGCAGCATATTGTTGGATCTTGCTTCTTGACCTATTCTGCCAGTCTATTTCTCTTGATTGGTGAATTGAGACCATTAACATTGATGGTTATAACTGATACGTATTGACTTATCATTGTCATGACTTTTTTCTTTTTGTTGGATTCTCCCCCTTTGCATTTAATTTCTTGTCACACCCGATGGATTCATTCTGCTGGGCTTCCTGGGGTTGTAATCCTCATTGTCTTTTCCTAGGATATTGTCTAAAAGTTTTTTTGAGTGCTGGTTTGGTATTCATGAAGTTCCTAAGGTGCTCTTTGTCATGAAAGTATCTTATTTCTCCCTCAGTTTTGAAAGATAGTTTTGCAGGGTACATCAATCTGAGTTGGAGGCTGTTTTCTTTTAGGGCTTGGAATACATCATTCCAAGCTCTTCTTGACTCGAGGGTTTGTATTGAGAAGTCTGCTGTGATTCTGATGGGCTTCCCTTTGTATGTGATTTGTTTCTTTTCTCTAACTGCTTGTAGAGTTTTGTTGTTCTGTTGGGTTTCTGGAATCGTAACTATTATATGCCTATGTGTAGATTTTTTTTTATCATGGCTAGTTGAAGTCTTATATGCCTCACTTATCTGTATGTCAAGTTCTTTTCTCCTGCTTGGGAAGTTTTCTGCCATCACTTCTGTGAATAGTTTTTTTTATGTCATCTGCACACTCTTCTGTTTCTTCATTGACTCCAGTTAGTCTTATGTTATTCTTCTTTGCATTGTCTAGCAGCTGCTGGATTGATTTCTCATGGTCCCTTATTATTTTAAAGAAAATTTTCTTTTCCTGGTCACTAATTGCAATGTTATCTTCTACATCTGAAATTCTGTCCTCACCTTGGCTCATTTTGCTGAGTAGACTTTCAATGGAGTTTTTAATCTCCTGGAAATCTGTTTGTATCTGTTTTATGGATTCCATTTGTTTCCTATGTTGGGATTCCATGATGTTCCTCAGCTCCTGTATTTTTTTTATCTGTATCCTCTCTATATTTATTAATCATATCTTGCACTATGGGCACAATCTCTGCTGATATCTGAGAAATTATTTCTGATTTCATTTTTTCCAGATCCTCTTTTGTTGCCAGTTCTGGGAGTCCAGGTGGTTGAGTATCAGATTGTTCCATCTCGTTTCCCTTTGGAGTTGCTTTAGGTGATCTGGAAGCCTGGTTTCAAGACTTTTTTATGTGTCTTCTCATTTCAATGGGGGCGGGAGGGGGGGTTGCTGGTGCCAGCACACCTCACCTCCTTGGCGCTGGGTGAACCCGGAAGGTTCACCTCCTCTGCACTGGGGGCAGCTCTGCTCCTCTCAATAAGTATTTTGTATAGGACGTAATATCAATGAACACAAATCATTGCATGGCTTCTGGTCTCCCAAGGTCATTCGTATGCCAGCAGCAGCCAATAGAAGACACAGAAGGTGGTGGCCAGCACTCTGCCCTAGGACTAGTGCTCAGTAACTGCACTTTGGTGCCATGACACCAGAAGAACCCCAGCAGCCAATTCATTTAACAACCTAGTCACTGGACCAGGAATCAGTCATTACATAAGGAGTGTCGGCAATGAATTCCCACTATGCTCACTACAATTTTTCTAATTGGAAAATTTCTGTTTCTTGTCTACTGATGACATCTTCCCTAATTTTTATTGTTAGTGTGGCTTTAGGAAGTGGGAAAGATAACAGCAACTCATTGTAATTTGTCTTCACCTACTCTCCATCCAAACAACTTTCAGCAAGTTCACCCAGGGCCTCTCTATTGCTAAATTGAATGGACAGTTTTTAGTTCTTTTAAAGGATCCTCTACTGCATTTGAAATGTGGTCTGAGTTTCCTGAGGCTGCTACAAGAAATTACTACAGACTTGTTTGCTTGAAACAAGAGAAATTTATTCTCTCGCAAGTCTAGAGGCTGGAAGTCCACCATCACCTTCAGTGGGGCACAGCCGAGGTGTCAGCACATCTGCACTCCCTCTGGAGTTCCCAGAGAAAAGCCTGTTCCTTGCCCCCTCTCACAAAAATAAAAAAACAGGAACAACCTTTAATGCCGTTTCCATGTGTCTTCCATAAGGACTCACCGTCATATGTCATGCCTGTCTGTGGAAACCAACAACCCTTGCTTTCTCACTTAATAAACATCACTAAGAAGTCTGACCCAGTGCAGTATGAAAATGTAGGGAGGGCCTCTTGCTCAAAAAAGTAGTAAGAATTTCAAGATGGCAATAGCTGAGCCTAAACAAACTGTGGGGCCTTGGTAAGCACAGGACCCAGTGCATCTGTACAGGTCACATACCTGTCAAGCAGGATCTGTGTGGGAGTCATACCTTCTTCTCTCCTGCTGCCAGCTACCAAGAGCTGCCATATTGCTCCTCATATATTTCCTGATTCTGTTCTCCTTGCTTCTTCTCATCCATCATTGCCCTAGTGCAGGTTCTCATTACCTCCATCTGTTCTCTCGGGCTCAAATCTTTAGATCTGGAAGCCAAAATGAAACATCTAAAACAATTCTGGTCATGTAACTGCCCAGCTTAAAATGCTCCAGTGGCCTTTTATCACATTAAGAGTCAAGTGCCAGGAACTTCATATGATTGCCCACGATGAACTCAGTGAGATGATATCAGATCACTAACAGGGCTGGTATAGTGTGACGCACCTCTGTTCCTTGCTATTGCAGCTACTCCTACCCTTTGCCTTGACAACTTCTTTGAGTCTCAGGGTTCAACCAACTGGTTTTTATAACAGTGTCTGGCATACAGTTAACACAATGTACATTAAGAGGTACTGTTATTCCCGGACACCCTCTTGGAATACCATATTAGATTGGTTGTCCTTCTTTTTTGCTTCCATAGCACCTATATCTTACCTTACCCTACTATAGTGAAAAAGTCTCTTGCCTGTCTACTTCCACAACTAGATTGTAAGTTCCTTGAGGCAGAAACCATATCACTCATCTTTTCATCCTAGTGCCAAAGCAGTAAATGTACTACACACTGTAGGTATTAAAAAATACTCATTTATTCAACTGAACTTCAGTGTATCTTCCAGCCATTTCTGGAAGTCCAGGAGGGGTTTCTTGAAAAAAAAAAATTTATTTATTTATTTATTTTTTTTTTACAGACGAGACCTCAGCTCTTGGGGAGGTAGGGAGAAGAAATGTTTTCAGTCACCTGAGGCCACGATATTTTTCTTGTATCTCTAGTGCATAGCCCCTTCACTTCCCATAATTTCCCTACCTTTCTTATGGAAAATGCCTTTGATCATTAGGACACAGGGGCCACCACAGCGACAGAAGACAACCTACCTCATGTTCGTTAAGAACATGATTTGTGTTTCAAAGTGGTTTTTGCTTACAGATGCCCAATAGGTAACTAAAAGTAGGAAAAATTTGACCTTCATTTTGTAAAAATTCAGATCAAATTCTTCTCAACTCTGCATATAGGCATGTTAATCATGTAGGAAACATCTAAAAGTGGGCAAAACAGGTTTATTATTCCTAAATTTACCTACCCTACCTCATCACTATTCAAGAAAGAGAACACCTATTCCCAGAAGTCTCCATGGCCCTAAACTAGTGATGGTGAACTTTTAGAGCTTTCAATGATAACAAATAGTTTGCATGCCATAGGTTTGCCACCCCTGCTATGGGCACCTTGGATTCCAGGAAAGCCTCACATGACTGAGACATCAGGAGGATTCCTCACATGGGAATCAAATTGCTCCTCCAGTCATGAGGATTCCTTCAAAGCTACAAAACCAGGACTTAGATAATGATTGACGGGACCCCAGTCTACCACAACACCCCCCCAAAATTGCTCTTCATTCTTCCTGATCCTCTTCATCAAAATGTGCCCTTTCCAGCTACTGCTCAAGCTGAAATCTTTTCCTCATTTTCTCTCACCTTCCAATTAAAGAAGAGACAACCCACAATATGGGAAAATTTTTTTACTAGCTGGTTCTTCAGACAAAGGTCTACTATTTAGAAGACATAAATAACTTAAAAAATCAGACCTCCCAAATTTAAAGACCCAATCCAAAAATGGGCACCTGAAATGAACAGACATTTCTCAGACAAAGAAGTAGAAATAGCAAATAAACATATGAAAAAATGTCCAACATCACTGGTCATTTGAGAGATGCAAATGAAAACAATGCTGAGATTCTACCTCACCCCAGAAAGAATGGCTCCTATCAATATATCAACCAGTAACAAATGCTGGTGGGGCTGTGGGGAAAAAAGGAACCCTTCTCCACTCTTGGTGGGAGTGTAGATTGGTGCAACCACTGTGGAAATCAGTATGGAGATACCTCAAAAAACTAGGATTAGAGGTCCTATTTGACCCAGCTATTTCCCTGGTGGGTATCTTCCCAAAAGAATTAAAAGAATCATACCACAGCAATCTGTGGGCACCCATGTGTAGTGGCACAGTTTGTAATAGTGAAAACTTAGAAACAGACCAATTGTCCATCAACTGGAGACTGGGTAAAGAAAATGTGGGTTTTTTATAAAATGGGGTACTACTTAGCCATAAAGAGCGAGAAACTAGGGTCTGGGATTTAGCTCAGTGGCACTGCGCCTGCCTTGCAAATGCAAGGTCCTGAGTTAGATCTCCAGTATCAGAAAAATAAAAATAAAAATAATGAGAAACTACAGACATTTATAGCTAAATGGATGCACATTACAGGTGCAAATTCCCTATGATGAGTGTTATCATTATGTATATCTAAAATATACCAATAAATGTTTGGCTAAAAAAAAAAGTTGTGAGTTGTGAGGTTGTATTTGTCAAAGCACATTGAAATATACACTTAAAACCTAAAGAAAAGGATTTTGCCTATAAATTTATATGGCCACTTCAGGTTTAATTTCTATTATCACTAAAGCAGCGACCCATGCCAGCCAGTGACAATTACTTTAGTGGTATGTTTCTACAGTAACATTTCTGACTCTTCCTCCTGGAGGACTAGCACTCCTTACCCCTTGAACGTCTCTTTTCAACACCTCAGTGCACACTCTGCCAGGATCATTTCAAGAGCCTGGGAGTCAGGCTTCACGGTGGAAATCTTAGATTTGGCTTGTTCTTTTCTAGAAAGTTGTGTTGGGATAGGTATTAAAGAGGAACATCTGAATCTAATAAAAAGTTTATGGCTAGTGGGCAGGGTGTTTCTAACCTCATCTATTCTCTTTCCAGCTCTTTGTTCTGAAAGCCAGGGCATCAGAACTTTTCATTGTAGAAAAAGTGGGTGGAAGAAGAAAGTTTGGTTTGAACCACAGTTTCAAACCTTTCCTGCTTAGTGTATTTACGGTGAACTGCAGAAGGCTCTGCCTTGCGAAGGCAAGAGAGCCTTTCTCCTTTTTGTAATTTTGAGCATTATAAAGCCTTCATTTGGAGAGTTAGGGCAGCTTCAGGGGAGATACCCCGTAGGAATAAGAATGGAATTCTATAAGCTTTGCTTTTCTCTACAAAAGCTCACAGCAGTTTTTGAGTGCCTTCTCAATATTAGCATCAGAGAAAATAGAAAAGTGACGAATGTTGAACTCTGTTGTATTCAATCCTTATGAGAGAATGTTATGTGAAAAAGTTCGTAAATACAACCTACTTGCATATGCTATGTTTAAACTGGCTTAATGTATTTTATGCACGTGGACAAAGACTAGAAAAACTGGGGGGAAATAAAAGCTGGGTTAAATTGGTGCGTATATGGCTGAATTCTCTAGACATTCCTAGAAGAACATCGAAGGGCACATTTTAACACCTAGGGTGGACAAAGAAGATAAGAAAGTAAATCTCCGTGCTCTAAGGCGGTGGCGTCCGGGGCGGGGCCGCTGGTTTCTGGGCGACTCCGCACAGCCTGCCTTCAGTAGGACCCGGAACCTTAGCGACTTGTCTGGATGTTTTCCAGTCGGAAGTGAAAGCTCAGTAGCTGGCTCCCCCGGATGTTGTTGCACAGCTGTTTCCGGGGCGGTGTGAGGAGAAGTAGGACTCCTAATGGGTCGCAGCCGCAGCCGATCCCCACGGAGGGGTGAGTTCCGAAGCAGGGAGCTTGGGGTTCGGTCGGAGGCACATCTCTCACCTCCCTTTTTTTTCAATACCAGAGCAACGGAGAGCTGGGCCCTTTCCTCCCGAGTAGGAGAGCGAGTGGTGGATGAGGGAATGAAGACCTGGGCCCTACACTCTTCGGCCCTGACCCACCGGTTTATAAGGCAGTTGGGGGGGGGGGGGTTCGTTTCTTTCTGGATTAGGGTTTCTCCGACTTGTTGTCAGTCTTATACGGTAATTTTTATTATACTTGTGGTCGGTTAATTTCTACATGACTGCACAAATCCCCCACCCTTTTTGAATCGAATTCCCGTGGTAATTTCGGGATGATATTACATACCTTTAAATATTACATACCTTTAAAAACTAGTGTGAGAATTGAGTCACATTCCATAATATTCACTTGTGATTTTGCTTGGCTCATAGACGCTCCGTAAAGCCTAAATATTTTGCCCAGTTTATTAGGGAAACTGGTATTTAGAATTTTGAGTCCAGAGAGCTCAACCTCCTAATGTCTCTTGTACTCCCAGGCAGTGTAACGTAGAAAGCCTGGACTTGCATCGAGAGATCTATCCTTTCCTTTCTGTCACCCTCGCCTAGTAAATATTCAATTTTCTTAGGAGTTAAATGAAGCCTCGAGCTGCCTGTGGCCATTGAGCACTTGTATTGTGGCTGATCCAAGTTGAGATGTACTGAGTCTAGAATAGACGCTGGATTTTGTATTTTTAAAATGTAATATATCTTATTAACCTTTTATATTGCTCACATGTTGAAATGTTAATGCTTTGGATATATTGAGTCAAAAATCATTGCTACAACCATTGCTACTTGTTTCTTTTTACCTTTTCAGTGTGACTACTAGAAAAGGATCACATTATATTTCTGTTGGGCAGTGTAGCTCTAGATAACTGGGATACTGTACTTTTTGGTTCTGCAATTTTTGCGTATTTGTATTAGAACGTAGGCGATCCCGGTCCACTTCCCGGGAGAGAGAGCGCCGGCGCAGGGAAAGGTCCCGATCCCGGGAGAGAGATCGCAGGAGGAGCCGCTCCAGGTCCCCGCACAGGCGGCGCTCCAGGTTGGTGCAAAAAAACAAACCAGAAGCTCAGCTCTGGAGCCAGAAAGAAGCCGGTCATTGCCCTCGACTTTTGTTTTTATCCATGTATTAAGGGATTTACAGCCTAGTGAAGTGTATGAAACTTAATCCCACTTTATTTTAAAGCCAATAGTCCTTTAGCAAAATGAGGTTAATTGCACTCAAGTTAAAAAAAACAAGTATTTTCTATTTTTATTGTTTTTAATTAACTTTTTGGTGCCAACTACTGTGTAGTCTATAATGAGAGAGCTTAAAAATTGACCCTTTGTCCATAAGCATCAATTGCTGTTTAAATGGGCTTTTTGTGGTTTGTTTGTAATTGTTAGAAACTTTTAAAGCCAGCTTTTCTGCCTCACAAAAAACATTCCAGCCCTGAATGCTATGCTGAGTACAACCGAACCTGTATTTCTAACTTTTCCTTGTAACAATCAGAGCTTAGAGTCTTTTTCTGCACTCTGCTATGGGGAATATCTGGGGCCTGGCTTTGTTTAGCCTTTGCCTTTCAAGAAATCATGCATGTTTGTGCTCATCAACAAAGTTGCCATGTATGTCTGTTTCTAACATCTTTACTTATAAATATTAGATCTCCAAGACGACATAGATCCACATCTCCTTCTCCTTCACGACTGAAAGAAAGAAGAGATGAGGAAAAGAAAGAAACAAAAGAAACAAAGAGCAAAGAACGTCAGATTACTGGTAATGTTATTAGATAAATAGCCTTGTTTAGAGAACTTCAATCATGATAGAATTATATTTATTTAAATAGTAAGCTTTCTGTAGTGTCCATTGCATATGGTTTTGAGATTTTAATTGTTCCTTAGTGAGTTGCTGGTTATGTGTGGTGCTTCTGATATAATCTGGGAAGGGCAATTTTAAACATGAGACTATTCTATTTTGGAAGTGTCTTCAAAACTAGGTAGCGTCACATCTGATACTAGAGGCAGTCCTGCCTAAAGGCTCCAAGGAGGGAGCACAGACCTTTCTTGTACCCTAAGTCACATTCTGTCTGAATTTAAGAGGGTCTTTTCTCATTAGATTCATCTTTTTCTGGTGTTCTCTGCTAGTGAGATGAAATATCTCTTAATCTCTTGCTAGTCCTCTTTTTAGTTGTTTATATATGTGTTCAAAAATTATAAGAGAGTTCAAAAAATTGTGGAGTTTTTTGGGGTTTTTTTGTTTTGTTTTGTTTTTTGTACTGGGAATGGAACTCGGGACCTTGAGGTTGTGAGGCAGGAGGTGGAACCACTGAGGTAAATCCCTGGCCCTTGTTTTGTTTTTTTGAGACAAGGTCTCGCTGTGTAGTCCAGGCTGGTCTTTAACTCAAATCAGTCCTAAAAAAATGTTATTTTTGCAGAGGAAGACTTAGAAGGCAAAACAGAAGAAGAAATAGAAATGATGAAGTTAATGGGATTTGCCTCTTTTGACTCTACAAAAGTAAGTAAAACATACAACCAGCTAAACATTCCAATTTGAATTAATGTGTTAGGTCTGTCCTGTTTTTCGATATTCTTTTACTGTCACTTGTAATTTCTTTGGCTATAAAATAGTAACTTTCTGTTTGAAAGGCTTTGCGACCACAGAGGAGTAAACATTGAACTGCCGTTGGAAATCAGGAAATATTTGCCAGAGATGTTGTTTGAGTTAGATCTTAAAGAACAAGTACAGGTGACCAGATAAAGAAAAGGAGGAAAATCTTTCAGAGTGCACTGTAGGTGTGAAGGAATAGGTGTGCCCTGTAGGTGTGTAAGTGTATTCTGGGAATTTCAAACTCAGAGACTGGTTTAAGGATGCCGATGAGATAGTGATTGTGACTGAGGCTACACATGGAGGTAGGAGCTGAATTATGGAGGTCATTAGATATCCTTAGCTGTGCTAAGGATTTTAGGGTTCATTCGTTAGGTATTGAGAGGAACAGCATGGAGGACAGATGGGAGGTGTGTAAGATTAGAGGCAGGAAGAACTGTGATCCATGCAAGTGAAAGATGATGCAGGACTAAACTATTTTGAGATGATATACTCAGGAGCCAGAGTAACTCGGGGTAGAAGTCTTTAGTCAGTGGTACCTCAGGCATTGGGCTGGGGAACCTGGGTGATACAGTTAACCCAGAACAGGATTATAGCATGGGCAACTGCTGGGACATAGACTATTATTCAGTTGCCACGTAAAGATGATATTGAGCAGCTGCTGCTTGTCTCAGCTCAGAGGGGGATGGGGATGGATTTGAGAGTGAATGCTTTCTCATAATACTAATAGATAAGGAGGTAGAAGGAAGAGGAGAGATTGTGATGAGTGAGGAGGTTATGGGAGAGAGGGAGAAAGAACAAAATGATAGGAAGATGTGGCAAGAAACAGGAGATGGAAAATGAAGGGGTATAAAGAGAAGAAATGGAAGGAGGGGAGGAAGGCAGATGGAGAAAGGGATAGTGTGTGGGAAAGAATATATTTTTTAAAATCTCTTTTCTAGAATTTTAAGTTTTTTTCATTTAGTTTTGCAAATGGAAATTGAGATTTTTCAGGAATTATGAAAAATAGTCCATTTCCCCTAATCCTGTATTCCATAGAGTTGTTAATGGAATGAGGTAATCTCAGATGCTGTAAGAGTTTCTTTTTAACTAATGTGATAGTGCAGGGCTTGTAAGTTTTAAAGTGACAGTGTATAACTTTAGAGGAGTACTGAGGCATGCCTGTTTTGAGGTGAAAAGACTAAAAATGAGCTCTTATTCTTGCAGTGGTTATGTAAGCCCCATTTTGGAATTTAATGATGTTTATATATGAGCTTTTTTCCCCTTACATACACCAAATTCTTTGTTTTTTTACAAAGAATATTTTATAAATGTAATGGCGTGTGTGTGTGTGTGTGTGTGTGTGTGTGTGTGTGTTTTGGGTGAATAAAAATATCCCCAAAGTAAAGCAATTATACTATTACTGTTCTTAGAAGAGTAGGCAAGGAGTTTGTTGGAACTATTTTCTTGTTTGTTTTTGGTATTACTATTGCCTGATTTGTATTTGAAGTTCCTGAGAGTCAGGTGTAAAGATGGAGCTACCCTTCATTTTTAAATGTAGTCGTTGCTGAAGATGTTTGTTTACAGAGGAAACATTAGAAAAGAATTCATACTTTCTATAAAAATTATGGAGTACCATGTGATCAAGTGGTGTCAGTTGAGGTTTTTTTCCCTCCTGCACTGAAGATAAAAGCCAGGGCCCCACCCATGCTAGGCAATTGCTCTACCCTTAAGCGATGGCCCCGTGTCAGTTGTTTTCTAATGACCTCTATGAGGGTGTTAATTTTGTTCTTTGCAGTTGGCTTCATGACTATCAGTTATAAGGTCTCTTACCTCATTCATGTGTTTCAATAATGTATATCTTGTGATATTTCCATCATTGATCTACTGTTGGACCTTTTTTTTTTAATGTGCTGAGAACCTAACCCAGGGCCTTATCACGTGCTAGGCAAATGCTCTACCAATGAACTACACCCAGCTCTATGGTGGGACCTAGACACTTGCCAGTGTGGTCACTTATTTTCCCTTCTATTTTAACATTCTTCTAGAAAGTTTCAACATTTGATTATATTACTAATGGATAATTTTCTCTCCTAACATGTTAATAAATCAGAATATGACTAATACACAATTCTGCCAAAGCTAAAAATCAGTAAGCCTTTAGAAATTGAACCTAGTAAAATGATTATCACATTGCCTTTTAATCCTAGCTACTTGGGAGGATAGCAAGTTTGAATCTGGGAGCTTGGGCAACTTAGTGAGGCCCAGTTTCAAAAAATAAAAAAGACTAGGGATGTAGGTCAGTGACAGAGCACTTGCTTACCATGTGCAAGACTTTCAGTTAAATCAGTGGTATCAACAACAACAACAAAAAAGTATCATTTATTTTCAAGGCCAGTATTTCCAAATCATGCCTACTTCCTATTCTTAGGAGGTTAGAATAAATACTTCAAATGATTTGCTCAGTATCATCTCCTTTCCACCAAAATACATGAAAACAGAAATAGAAAATTGAGTCCAGAGTATTTCCCTTTTAAATACTCCTCACTTGTCCAGAGTCGCTGTCCGCCATGTCTCTCTTCCTTCTTCCCCTACCTTCAAATAAATTGTTTTTTTATTAAAAAAAAAAAAGAAAGAAAATTGAATCCATACGTGTTTATTTTAGCTCTACTTCAGATTTGTAGCTCACCTTGTCCATGCCTTTAGGCATCTGTATTTTTTCCCCTAATACAAATGTCTAATAGGTATGCTACAAAGATACTACACTCAGTGAGTACTGATGGAGATGTGTGTGTGTGTTTCTTGACATTAGCTAGTGACGTTCATTTGGCAGTCATTTCTGAACACCTTCTAGTGCAGTAGCCTAGGATGTGAGAATACAAAGGAGACTCCCAGATATATCCACTTCCCCTCTTTAAGAAGCTTGCAGTCTATCCAGGTGTGGTGGCACACACCAGTAATTCCAGCACTCTGGGAGGCTGATACAGGAGGATTGCACTAAGCCTGAGCACTTTAGTGACTTAGTGAGACCCTGTCTCAAAATAAAAAAGGACTGAGTACCCAGTACTGCAAAAAACCCAAAAGGAAACCCAGAAATACTTGCAGTCTCATAGGAAAAATAATATCATGACTTACATCTCAATAAAAGCTAGGCATGATGGTGTACACTTGCAACCCTAGCACTCAAGAGTCTGAGGCAGGAGAATCAACACAAGTTCAAGGTCAGCCTGAACTACATACTGAGACTCTGTCTCCAAAAAAACAAATCACAGGGCCAGGGATTTAGCTCAGTGGTTCTGCCACCTGCCTTGTAAGGTCCCAAGTTCCATCCCTGGTACCAAAAAAAAAATCATAATCATAATCGTCATAATAGGTAAAATGTAAGGTGCTGTGCAGAAAGTGCAGTTAATGTTCTTTAGGAGTTAGAGAAAAGGTACTACCTGGGCCAGGGATTTAGCTCAGTGGTTTTGCTGCCTGCTGCGCAAGCGTAAGGTCCCAAGTTCCATCCCTGGTACCAAAAAAAACAAACAAAAAAAGGTACTAGCTGGCAGCTGGACTATTTGAATTGCCCTTGAACAATAGATAAAAACCACATAGTTGAAGATTGGATGGGGGCAAGACAGGCAGTTCAGGCAAGAGGAACAGGATGGGAGTAGGTGGGTGTGTTGAGTTAACTTGGCTAGATCTAAAGACTAAAGAAATTTGTGAAAAAGAATAGAGGTGCCTCTTAGATCAAGGTGTTTTTTGGGGGGGCGGGGGGGAGTTACTGAAGATTAAACTCGGTACCTTTTGCTTGCAAGGCAGGCGCCAGAACCACTGAGCTAAATCCCGGGCCCAGATCAAGGTTTAACAGCTTAACTTTAGTGTCCATATTCTATGCCTGCTTCTTGCTTTAAAGATCAAAATGCTAAGGCTTGTGCAAGAAATGGGATTAGAAAAATGGAAACTAGTTGAGCTGTGACCTAACAATATTATGAGCTAGGTTATAGATTGAATTTTATGGGGCTGGGGATTTAGCTCATTGGTTCCACCGCCTGGCCTGAAAGCACAAGGATCCAAGTTCAATCCCCAGTAACAAAAAATAAATAAATAAATTTTGTATGAATGTCAGTTTTTCTGGAGCTAACATGCACAGTGTTCATATGGTTTCAGAGGATTATTTGACCCAAAAAGGTTAGGATTGGCTACCCTACTTCCCATCATGACTTGCACATAATACATGTACTATGATTATTTGTTGACTTGAATATTATATTTGTTTATGTGTGACTATAGAAATGTGAGCAAAGTTGTTATGCTTGCGAGTTCATGGGCTATCAGGATCTAAAATTGAAATTCTCTTATTGGACTTTTTTTTTTTTTGCTGGATTTTGCCATTTAATGTGTCAATGTGATCTGCCTCTTCCATCTAGGTATTTAATGTTCCTTCCTATTTTTTGTTTACTGTTTTTTTTCCAGGGGAAGAAAGTAGATGGTTCTGTAAATGCCTATGCCATAAATGTATCTCAGAAGAGAAAGTACAGGTATGCATAGATCCCTATTATGTTTGAACTATTAAAATAATTTCATACTTGGGAAAAACCTTTTTTAGTGGGTAATTATGTTTGTTTAGAAAATACAGCAGTTTTCCATACTTTCCCTTATTTTAATGAAGTATCATCCATATTTTGATATGTTAAAGTTGTTTTCCAATTTACATGGACCAAATAGCTACTACAGATAAGGTAGTTGGCTTAAATGTTTCAGGGCCAGAGATAGTAAATTCTGAAAAAAAAAAAAATCAAACCTGAAGTGTTTGGGGTTTGATTTCAGTATAATTGTAAGTTTTAAATAAATCCCTTCTGAACTGTTTACTTATATTGATTATGTAAGGATTTCAACAGTAAGTATATGCTTGTTAGTTATAGGCATATTTTATTTGTACTTAGAGATAGAATAAACTGTACTTGAAATCTCATTGAATTCTTAATGAATGAAAAAGTCAAGACACATTCAAACATTGTCCTCTCTCCACCTTTATCAGTGATAAAAGACTAATACTCCAATTCATTTAGACTATGAACAATGTAATTTGAGAGTGTCATGGGCTAAGATACTAGAATCATTATGAACAATCTTGTAAAATCACCTTCAAGAAAAGTCTTGTGGGGAGAACCATTACAATGTACTTGAAGTTAGTTGCTTGATGACTACCTATTTTGAGACTCCTCTCTTTCTTTGAATGAGGTGCTTAGTGTTAAATAAGTATGGAATTTCAACTGTTTTTTGGTGTGTGTGTGGGGGCGGGGGTAGGGTACTAGAGATAGAGCCCAGGCCCAGAGTTCTAAGCACTCTACCACTGAGCTCTTTTTATTATTATTATTTTTTTAATTTTCAGGCCATCTTGCTGTTTTCCAGGCTGGCCTTGAACTTCTAATTCTCTTGTCTTGACCTCCATGTAATTGGGATTATAGGTGTGTGCCACTATCCCAGCTCAGTTGTTTTTTTTTTAAAATCTGTAGAATCTTCCCAAATAATTTTGAAAGTATACTGGCATACTGCAACTTGGAGTTTAAAGAAATACAGAAGACTTTGACTTTACTTTTAAGTTAAAAAAAAAATATATATATATATGGTCTACAAGTGTAGCTCAGTAATAGAACAGTTGTATGTGCCATGGATTATATCCCCAGCACCACAAAAAGAAAATAATACTAAAATTAAAAGCTGGGCTTGATGGTGCAAACCTGTAATACCAGCACTTGGGAAACTGAGGCAGGATGATTGCTGCAAGTTGAAGGCTACCTGGACCTACATAATGAGTTCAAAGCCAACTTGAGCTACAAGCCAAGACCCTGTCTCAATAAAGAAAAAAGAAAAAAGTAAAATAATTTTTTTCTAATATGCATTAAACAGCCTTCAATAATTTCTACCCTAAACCTTAGCATTTTAAAGATGGTTTTAGTTTAAACACTGGGGTAGGTTTATGTATATATATTCCAGATTTGAAAAAACCAATGATTTTTCTCTTCTCATCATAGGCAGTACATGAATAGGAAAGGTGGATTCAACAGACCTTTGGATTTTATTGCATGAGAACTGAAATGTTGAAGAATGATTTCCCCCCATCTTGGTCAGAGAGTGGATTTTGTATTTTGTATTTAATATGCATCAAAAACGGGATCTCAGTTCTTCCTTCTTGTAAAGTAAGAAAATCTTATTTATGATGTATGCAGTTCACTTACCTTTCCTCCAAAGAAGATAGGTTAAATACTACTTTTTTTTTTAAAAGGAAATAACATTTGAGGCAATCATCAGCCCCATTTTGTTTGTTCTTATTCCTATGGAAGCTGTATATGTTTTCTTCTTGGATGGTTGTTAAAACTTTTTTAAAAACATAAAAGTAATTTGGACATGAGTTTCTCCAATAAAGTAATATTTCTACCCATTTTATATTTGATATTTTTATTACCAGATAAAAGAATCTCTTGACTCTTTCGCACACAGATTTAAACAATTGTGATTCTTAGCAGTTTAAAAATTGGAGAATGAAAAAGTACAGCTTTGGGTTTTTGTGTCTTTTTTCCCCCACAAATAGCATTTATTGTTTTCTTCAATTATAAAAGGAATGCATGTTTATTATTAAAAAATACTTGAAACCAAAAATTAAAAGCTTAAAATCATCTATTATCTATTCCTAGAAATAATTAATATTAACATTTTGGTATATGTGTTTCCAGACTTCTCAGGGTATATATGTATTTCTCATCTCCACCTATAAGATCAAAATGTATACCATTCTCTTTCTCTAACCTTTTTTTTTTCTCAGGTACTATGTTCATTTTTTAAAACATTCTTTGGAAACTGAGTAGTAGCTGCTTATTATACTTCCATACTGCATACTTACTATATTTATACTATACTTCCATACTTGTTATACTTCCATACTGAGTAGTAGCTACTTATTAGTGAACATGTCTCTCATGACTTAGAATTGTAATTAGAACTGAGACTATGATCTCCATTACATCTACATTTTTGTGAATTCTTAAATGTGATAATACTGGGTGAGGATAAGTGGGCATGTTATCATGTTTTAAGGTTTTTGATATGTATAACTAGGAGATAAAAATCAACTGCTAAATATAGCATTCTCATTTCATAAACATGCACAGATAGTAGGTATACTTTTTTTAAAGTTTCCTATCCGATGGGTAAAATAATATTTGGTTTTTATTCTTTTTAGTATCTAAGAGGGACAAATATTTAAAAAATGTATTAGCTATATGTATTTCTTTTGCTAATTCCAAATCTTGGATCTATTGTCTTTTGGCAAGTTTTCCTTTTTCCATTTGAAGGAAGCTCTTTCTTTATTGAAGATAATAACCATCACCCATTCTGTTTTATATCTTGCTGATATTTGAGGCTCTGTGGTTAGATTTTAAATTTTATTTTGGGGTATACCTACTATAAATGCATAGAATACAATTCAGATATTATAAAAAATATCTAATGACAAGTTAGTTGTGTATCCATTCAGAGATATTTCATACATTCCAAAACATACATATTTTTATATATCTTATTTTGTTGGAAGATAGAAGCATACTGTACTGTTCTGCACCTAGTTTCTGTGTACTAGGGCCGGGGATTTAGCTCAGTGGTTTCGCCGCCTGCTGCGCAAGCTCAAGGACCTGAGTTTGATCTCCGGTACCAAAAAAAAAAAAATTCTAGTTTCTGTGTACTTACATATAGCTCAGTATGAAGACCCTAGGTTAAATCTTCCTTACTGAAAAAAAATTGAATAATATTAAAGAACATTTGTATTACAGAATGCTATTTTAGTATTCTAAAGAATATTTAATGAAATACGATATGGGAAATAGCTACAATGTACAGTGTAAGTGCAGAAAATTACCTATATGATTTCATTTGGGCATAAAAATGTATCTTTTGGGGCTTAAGGATAATTATAGTCTTTTTTTTTTTTTTTTGGTACCAGAGATCAAACTCGGGTCCTTACAGTTGCAAGGCAGGCGGCAGAACCACTGAGCTAAATCCCCGGCCCAAGAATAATTATATTCTTAATTATCCTTTTCTATGATGTACATTACTGTTATAGTCAGAAAAACATTAATTAAAATCATGAATTCATCATGTTCTTTTACGTGAAGCTACTAGAGAATTTTGTTCAATAATCCTTGCAGAAGCTGGGACACTTTATGGTTTTCTTATTAATGACTTACCAATTTTATTTTAACCTTTATTACCCGCATAATAAATGAATACTTTTTTGTAGAAATTTTAAAACAGTAGAGCAAACTAAATTTTTTTTCTTAACAGTAGCTGCTATCCTATTTCTCCTTTTTTACTGATCCTTTGCACATATCTTTCCTTAGTCTCCTCATGTATGTGTGCCACAGTTGGAAATAAGGAAAATATGTAGTTTGGATCTTTTTTTTCCTTTTTCTTTTGTAATGCTGGGGATTGAACCCAGGGGCTTATGCGAGCTAGGCAACTGTTCTAGCACCAAGCTACATCCTCAGCCTGTAATTTTTATTTTGAGACAGTCTCACTAAGTTGCCCAGGCTGGCCTCAAACTTGTGATCCTCCTTCTAGCTAGAATTTCAGGCATGTGCCACCATTCCTAGCTAGTTTAAGCCTTTTTAAAAACAAATAATATGTAGGGATCATCTTACAACTTATTAGTGCCTTGGAGATCTTTCTGGGCCAATATAAATGTGAATCTACCTTTAAAAACCCTACTAGGCCAGAGATTAAGCTCAGTGGTTCCACCACCTGCCTCACAAGCGCAAGGTCCAGAGTTCGATCCCTGGTACAAAAAAAAAAAAATAAGCAAAAAAACCCCTGCTAAATAGTATTTTGTGTAATGTATATCAGTGTTTTATTCATTGCCACATTTAAAAAATCATAAGTATTTGTGGAGTGATTAAAATTTGCAAGGCAGTTTGTAAAGGTTTTTGAAACTTAGTATTATATCGAGTGTCATGATACTGGAGTGTCCAAACTAGCCACAAAGAATGGGATTGATATTAAAGCAGAAATTTCCAGTCCTAATTTTTTTATACTTAAAGGAACAAAATTCCTCAAAAATTTAACAAATAAAATTCATTTTAATGTCACAGTGGTTAGAAAGTGTCAAACTCAGTTATAAAGAGCTGTAAGGAGCACTGGCATTAAGCATTTAAGTACTGTCCTATGCCCACCAAGAAGATAACCCTGAAGGAAAGAGACTGGATCTTAGCTTCCTAACACTCAGTAAACATTTTCTGATAAGTATAATATTTAATCTCCTTATATTTCTCCATTTTGTTTTTTTGGTACTGGGGATTGAACTCAGGTCCTTGTGCTTTCGAGGCAGGCAGCAGAACCACTGAGCTAAATCCCCGGCCCCCATATTTCTCCATTTTCAACTGTACTTTCCAATTCTCTTAGTTTTATCTTGATATATGCTCAAAGATGTGTTTTTCTTATGTTTATGCTATTACACATAGCTTTTTATTTAAAATTCTGGTCATAAAATTGAGGTTCAAACATTCTAGAATTTCCAGCTTTTGGGATGGCAAGGTTGTGCAGTTCATGCTTAATGCCTTCAAAGCATTAAGGACTAGGGAATCTTTAAAGAAAACTGAAAACCTGCACTTCTGGTTTTCTTAATCAACTGGTCATTGTATATATATTTGTGTAAAATAATTTCTAGGGGGAAAAAGAAAATCTCAATCCCCAAATCCGTTTTCTACTTACTCCTTCACTTCCAGTAGATGGCACCAAATGCTCTTTGAAGTTCATGATACTGATTCCTAGTTCATGCTGCTAGCTAATTGATCATTTCTTCCACCACCAGAGAAGGAAACAGAACTTGATCTTACTCTCTGATGTTTATATAACATAGTATTTTTGTTTGGAGTATAAGCTAGACATGTTGGTGTTTATTTTCTCTCTGACTTGTATTTCAAACTCCCACCCCTCTTTCTGAAAACATAAGTGTGATTTTCAATCAGATGATTCTGCAGGTCATATTGAATAAGGCTGAGTTAAATAAAAAGTTAAGAGTAAGAACGAAATAAAAGGATATGCCAAGCGTTCATAACAAAACTTAAGAGAAAATATAAAACTATATAAAATTAAAAATATTAAGATAATGAAATAAAGAGCTTTTAGTAGCATCAGTTTAGGTACTTTAATAGAACTGCATGTGTTTCACTGATTTTTAAATGTATTTTATAAATAACATGCAATTTAAAAATTGTAAAACTGTTATCTCTTCCCCCACTCATTTCCAACTTTGTTTTGTCCATTCTTGAAAAACATCACTGTCAGTCTGTGCATTTAACTCGTGTTGTCCTATACAGAGCTAGCTTTTAGATCCAGTTAACCATTAACACTGGAAAATGTGTTTCCTGTATGTTAAAAATGGTTTACTATATGTTTATCCTGTTGTTCCAAAATTTTAATTTTAATGGCTTTATGAACCAAAAGATAAAAGATACTTACTTTTTTTTTTTCTTCCTGAAGGAGGCCTTTGCACTGAACTATATCCCCAGTGCTATTTATTTATTTATTTATTTATATTTTGAGACAAGGTCTTGCCAAAGTTGCCCGGGCTAGGTTTGAAATTGGAATCCTCCTGTCCCAGCCTGGGAGAGTGCTGGAATTACAGGCATGCAGCACCACACCTGGCTGAAAGACACTTTTTAAAATTTCCTGTCATAATTGCACTTACACATTTGTCCTTCTTCTTACCCAAGGTTTGAGTGTCAGTGTTTTGTGATTCAGTCTTGAAACCTGTTTATCTGCTATGTCTTTAGTAGAACTACCAACTGGAGGATTGGTTGCTTCAGCTCTGGGTGAGACAGACTTGGGTTCATTTCCCATCTCTGCAGCTGAATGGAGGACATGGAGAGTCACTTGCCCTCTCTGGGCCTGTTTGTGTGCAAAGTGTAGGTAATTAACACAACCTACCTCATGGTATTATATGGAGGATTAGAAATAATGTATGTAAATTACCTGACAGCAATTACTATCGTATATATTGGGAACAATCAATTTTTCAAAAAAGAAATATGGGCATGCTTTAGTCATTTAGATTTTGGAAACTCTCAACTTACCAATAGCTTTAGTTCTACTTTTTAAGTTGGAGATAGTATATGAATGTTATCTGGTTCTCCAGAGATTTCATTTAAAACTTTCTTTTTGGTACCAGGGATCGAACTCGGAACCTTGTGCTTGCGAGGCAGGCGGCGGAAGCACTGAGCTAAATCCTCGGCCCTAAAACATTTTTTTGATAGATTCAGAGAACAACCTTTAAACTTTTGGTTCCGTCCTCGTAATATTCTAGTTACCATTTATATTAGTACCCCCCCACACACACCGCATTTGCAGTCGTCGTGAGCATTCTTTTGAATGTATTCATCTGGTAAAAAGGGAAAGCTCCTCAGAGAATCGTGGGGTTCAATTTTATTCTGTAGATTCTGGAAATTCTGAGCTTTTTAAACTCACTTGCGTGAGAGTTAATTCTGCCATCAATCATTTCCCGGTGCGGGCCGGGTAGAGAGCCTTTGGAGGGAACTGAATGCTGTTTACTGCAGCCCGATCCAGTGCTTTCACCCCAGGCGACGAGCATTTAACAGGGTCGTGCTTTCCCCCTGCAGCCCCGCAGCCACGTGGCGCCCTCAGCCCACCGCCCGCTTGCGGAGCTGCACGTGCTGTGCTTCCTTCAGGAGGCGGTGCGGCGGAGCCCGTGACTGCCAGAGTCCCGGGAAGCGCGGAGCCTCCTGGGCTGCGTCTCCGAACCTGACTGAGCTGAGCAGAGCGCCCAATGACGCGAGGTGCTAGCCTTACACTCGAGGGTCGCTTGGCAAGTCCCTGAAGTTTTCCGGGGAGACAGGGCCACAACAGGTCCGAGGCAGGCCGGGAGGGGCCGGGTGGAGCCCAGCTCCTCGGCTGGCCGGTGAATCAGCACCGCCCAGCGCCCGGCCAGCCCCACTAGCCAATGCCAAACTGGAGGAGCCGTGACTGGGCGGCTGACCATCAGCCACTCCGGGCCCGCGGGGCCTGGAGAAAGGTGATATCATTGCAGCTGAGTTTTCCGAGGAGTGCACCAATGAGAGGCAGACGAAGTGGCTTGCTTTTTACAGCTCTTGGCCAATACTAACAAAGCAAAAGGGCTGTCCATATAGAACCAATGGAAAATAGGGAAGGAGCACGAGGCGGAGTTGCGAGTCCTGTCACCAATTGGAAGAAGGGGGTGGAGCCCGGCCCTTGTCAAGCGCCACCAACCAGTGAAAGGAGCGGACTTTGGGGGCGGAGCCTCAGTGTCCTCTACCAATCGCACAAGGCCAGGGGTGGGGCATTCTTTCGGGTGCCCAATGAGGAACGCAGCCGAAGCGGGCCTGTCAAGAGAAGGGTCTGGGGGCGGGGGGATGGTGAGTCGGGGATAAACACTCCGCGGCGGCGGCGGCTGCTCTGCCCGGGTTCTGTCACGGTGTCGGCGGTGCCAGGCTCACTGACCCCCCCTCCCCCTCCCGGCGAGCGTGGTTGCCGGAGAGGCTCCTTCAGCCCAGCTCAGCGGGGTCCACCCGGAGGTGCGGGTGTCCGGCGGCGGCGGCGAGTCCGTGAGCAGTGGGGGTTGGTCCCGTGGCTCCGGCCCCCGTGCAGAATGGCGACGGCGGTTCGGATGAACATACAGATGCTGCTGGAGGCGGCCGACTATCTGGAGCGGCGGGAGAGAGGTGCACGGGCATGGAGAGGGTCTGGCCCGGGCTCGGGGCCCTGGGGGTCCGGGCTGGGGATCGGGGCCCCCGGCTCTCCGAGGGTGGTTGGAGACGCCGAGAGCGCGACCGCGAGCGCTCCCAACCCCTCCGCTGTCCCCACGCGCGCTCTAAAGGGGAGGCCGCCGCTGCCCACAGCAGCGAGCGGGGTGAGCAGGGGTCTGCTACCCGGGTCCTGAGCCTCCTCCCTAAACCCTCCGAGTGGGTGCCGGGCCCTCGCAGTCAGTCCCCTCCGGCTTTCCTCACCTGCGCCGGTGTCCGCCAGCTCCCCCGCGGCAGGCGCCCCGTCCCCCGGGCCGAAGAACAGTGCCTCCCCTGGCCCGGCCCGCGGTTCTGCCCCGCACCTTCTCCTGAGTCTGGCCCCGCTTAACCCGCACCAACCTGCTGGACATTACCAATGGGAAACCCGGGCTTGGCGAGCTTAGCCACTTGCTGTGTCTTTCTCAACAATGAGCAGCTGGAATCTTCTTCACACCTGCCCGGAGCTGGGGGTATTCACACAATTTTTAAAAAATATATACTGTTCTCAGAATTCCACCTTGCTCTGTTTAGTTATTCTCACGGTGTTCTTTCAAAGATAAATAAATAAATAAATAAATAAAGGAAATAATGTGCTGTGAAAGGGGAGAGAGTATTAAATGTTCTGGGCTCATTCATTAACTGGATGCTCCGGTTTTCTAGAAGCTGAGCATGGTTATGCCTCCATGTTACCATACAATAACAAGGACAGAGATGCCTTAAAACAGAGGAACAAATCCAAGAAGAATAACAGCAGTAGCAGGTAATTTGGTAAATATTTCTTTTTCTTGTTTAGTTTATACTGTAGGTGACACAAACGGCAGAATGTAAGTTGCCTGTTGTGATTATCTCCCCATAAATACGTCAAGTGGCGATCATGATTCAGTAATGCACACGTGGTCTTAAGCTGTTGAAGGAAGCAGCCTTTTGTATAAGTTGAGAGGACTGAAAAGAAAAATAGAAATGTTTTACATTTCTTTATGAACTTTTAAAAAAATTTAACTTTGCATTTCTTCATTGGTGAGTGAAAATCTGTGGAAGCTTCAAGTGAGTAACTACAGTGACAGTATTTTGCCTTTAAAAGTTGAAGATTCAGGGCAGTTTTCATAGTTCAAAATGCTGGACATTATTCGCTTTATTTTTTATTTTTATTTTTTTGGTACTGGGGATCAAATTCAGGATCTTACACTTGCGAGGCAGGTGTGGTGCCACTGAGCTAAATCCCCAGCCCATCATTTTATGTTTTATAGTGAAAATTTTATAAACACGAAAGTATCTGACTTGGCATAGGTGGTAGGATTATATATTTGACATTTAAATTGAATAATTTTTCACATCTGTTTACAATGGCAAAAGGAATAAGGTTAAAACCTATCTAGTGATGGAGGATTATATAATATTAAAATATTAATATACTGTGATGTTTTCATCTTAACCTCATAGATTGCCTTAAGTTCTTAAAAGCTATGAATCTTACTGGAAAGTATTTGGTTAATGGTCAGTGAGATCACATAGTAAAATCCTAAGCACAGTTTCTGGTACATATAAATATTTCTGTCAATGTTATTGCTCCCTTCCCCCCGCCCTTTACCCTTAAAATATTAGTTAGCTAGGAAATATGTTTTTTGTTTTTTGTTTTTGGTACCGGGGATCAAACTTGGGACCTTGCGCTTTCGAGGCAGGGAAATATGTTTTATTAGGTCCATTCAATTATACTTTTCCTGTCAATAAATCAAAATCATTCACATTTTCATCACTGATTTAGAATTCTCATTGCTTCCTCACTCTCATGTGTAACTCCCTGAGGTAACTGTGTGGATAGCTTCTGAGGCTTAATACAGACCCCTCAACAATAGGCTGTTCCCACTTAAGCCTAAACCTCATTTGTTCTTGTGTCTTCTGTCCTTGGTTCACCCCATGGTCCTTAATGTTGGTGGAATCACAGGATGTGAGCAGCACACTTGTGACACGCTCTTGACTAAGAAGGCACATGGAGGATGAACCTGGTAATTACCTGGTGGATTTTCCTTATCCTCTCATCTTAGCATAACCTGAAGGTGGTAGCCAGTAGTTCTTTGAAGGAGGATGTTGATATTAACTTGTATTATGAAAAGGCATCACAAAAAGTACACTTGTGGTGCATTTTGTTACAGTATTGATTTTTTAAAAATTTGTTTGGAAGGACTTTGAGGCCTCTCAGTTTATTGTTTTGGAAAAACGTAAGTCCACAAATGTATTGGCCACTTGTGATTTGAAGTTGTCAGATACCTTGAGGCTAAAATACCTTAATAATTTATTTTTTCCTGAGATTCACATGAGGCTTATGGAGAGATATTCAGTAGTGGGGGGTGGAAAAGGAGATGTTGTTGAAGAAAAGTGGCTTGGTCCTGAAAAGGGGATGAAGAAAGAAAAATAATGAAGTTGAGAATTTCAAATCAAGAAATGAATTCTTTATATGCTCCTTAATAACCAGCATTATTCTTGAAAAGTGGCCACAATTCCTGATTTTTAGAAAAACTATCCTTCAGTTAATGGGTTTAGTTTGCCTTCCATGTTTATAGACAGAGGCTATCTAATAATAAATACTAATGATGAATTAGTGAGATACATTGAGTCATGTAAGGATCTCAGAGAAACCATGATTAAAATTTAGAGATCGTATCAAGCATGAAGCAAGAGCAGGTAGGTCTTTTTGGTTTTTTGTTTTTCCAGTGTTGTTGTTGTTGTTGTTTTGAGACAGGGTCTTGCTATGTAGTTTAAGCTGGTCTTGAACTCACTGTATCCCAGACTGGCCTGGAACTCATGGCAATCCTCCTGCCTCATCCTCCTGCCTCATCCTCCTGCCTCATCCTCCTGCCTCATCCTCCTGAATACTGGGATTACAGGCATGGGCCACCACACACAGCAAGACTGTGCAGTTTTAAGTGTGATCACTTCCTTCATGACCCTGTTTGGAACGTCCCTTACCTGAGGAGCAAGCAGACTCAACAAGAAAACAACTTGACCCCTGGGTTTGAGTAAGCCTTATAGCTAAGGCCACATTTGCTGCTGGTTTATAGAACTCTTGGATAGCAGTTTATTCCTGTTCATGTGAGTTGAAATGCTGTGCTCTTTTCTTACACAGTCTGAGGGAGTACTTTTCTTTGGATAGTGAAAAAAAAAAAGAGAGATTTAACCATTATATTAAACCTCTTGGGAATGAGATGCAGTTTAACAGCTGCTTGTAAAAAAAAAAAAGTCAACAAGAACAAATGAAACTGTGAATATTAATTGTTTTGGAATCTTCCAAAGAACTACTGGAAACTTTCTTTCTTTCTTACTGATTTTCTAAATTATTTAGAATTGAAATCTAGAGCTTTGTTTTTTGTTTTTGTTTCTTTAAGAGATGAGGTCTTGCTGTGTGGCACAGGTTGGCCCCAAAGTCCTGGGCTCAAGTGATCCTCCAGCCTTAGCCTCCCAAGTAGCTGGGGCTCCAGGCACGCATCATCACATCCGGTGCTAGTGTTTTGTTACATTAATAAAGCAGGCTTTGGCACTCTTGTGAAAGAGGAAGTTCAGTTCTTGCCACCAAGTTCTTTTATAAGACTGAGTCTGTACAGCTGACCTCATAGGAGGAGTCTTTTTGAGCTAAGGACTTTTCCCATTTTAACTTAGATACACTGAGTTTGACTTAGTTACCTTTTTATCAGAATTATTTTTAAACAGTGAAATTTGCCCTTTATCAGTGATTCCAGAGTTATCAAATCTTCAATAATCACATGGAAAATAGCTTTTTTTTTTTTGGTACCGGGGATCAAACTGGGGACCTTGTGCTTTTGAGGCAGGTGGCAGAACCACTGAGCTAAATCCCCAGCCCCAGGAAAATAGTTTTGACACAAGGTGTCTATATATTCTTATAATGCTTTAATCAAAAATATAGATGCTTACCCATAAACAGAGGTGACAGGAAATCTGTGATCTAATCATGTTTGAAAGGCCTGCTTCTTATTAATGACCAACTCTATTTCAGCAAACCAAACACACTTCAGTAACATTAGGTAGAAGTACCCCCTTAAAAAACACCATGTGTTTAATATTGGTAAGTAATCAAATAAAACTAGTTTCTGAAACTCCATTTAAGGTTTAGAAAGAGTGGGTTTCCTATGGAATTTGTTAAATGTGTTCTGAGGATTCAGAATTTTATTTAAATCTATCAGTCTGCTTATCTGTCTCTCTTCAAAGAATCTAGAAATTTTTGGTAAGAATACCCTGTGTGCTCCCATATTCACCTTTCCCTCCTCTGCCTACTGGGGATGGTCCTGGTCTAGAATTAAACAGGGAAATATTGACCAGATAATATGTATTTTCATCCATTTTAAAATGTCAGACTTTGAACTTATTATTCCCAGGTAAAAGTAAAATGCCACATGTTTTAAGCCAAAGGTTTGCACCACAGGCTAGATTCCTGTTAACTATGGTGTCCTTTTGGCCGCTAAAGGAAGTAAACCTGAAGAAAAATGTGACTAAAGAGGCTGAGAGATAACCAAGCAAATCTTTAGAAAATTTTTAGGTTAACCAATTTTGAGGTCCACATATCATTTATCTACAAAACTAATACTCTAAAACTGAAAATACTGTCATTTTCTCATTTGTTTTTCCTCATGAATTAAAAATTAATCTTCCAAGGGTCTAATAGAAGAGAAGTTTCAGTGCTGGGCTAGAAATTTCATATTGTAAGACAAACTTCTGCCCACACACAGCCACACACTCGCATCACCCCCCATCTGTGGTGTGAGTGCGCTGAACTTGGTGATGGTGCCCTGACATGAGTGGCTGAGCATGCTCAAGGCAGTGTTCCTCCATGACGGCTGTGAGACCTTTTGTCTCAGCCTAGTAAGGTACCGATTATGTCCCCACAGAATTCATGACCTGAGCCAGGGAGTCAACTCCTTAGCTGGTTACATGACAGAGAATTCCCATGAGAAAGGTCAAGATTCAGCCTTTTTATTGGACTGGAAGATTCCTTAAGTTCATAACTGGTTAGAGAGGAGGTATGTGAGTAAGGGGCTACATTGATTGACTTGTGACATTGGGAAAACTTGTCTATTAAGCCTTAGTCCAGACCTTATTTTCAAGGTCAGCTATAAACACAGTAGTAATGTAATTTCATATCTACCACACCCTTCATCCAAGCTCTCTAATCACTTCTACAGTTGCTACTTCACTGATCCACACTTGTTCAGTAGATTATTGGCAATCATGTTTATTCCCATTCTATAGAGGGTTCAACCAAGGACAGGATGGTAAAAAATTTTATTTCATCTGTGGTACCAGTCAGTGACATGATTTAGCCAGCCTACTGTTTTTTGTTTTTTTTTTTTCAGCCTACTGGTTTTTGTTTTTTGTTTGTTTGTTTGTTTTTGGTACTGGGGATTGAACCTGGGACCTTGCATTTGCAAGACAGGCAGGAACCACTGAGCTGAATCCCTGGCCCACAGCCTATTGTTTTTATGTTGAAAAACTCTTCCTAAAATTACTTGGTAGCTATTCAGCAGTAGCCTCTTTCAGGACTTGTGATAAGATAGTTAATTCAGGGAGTTGGAAGATTGAGAAAGGAGGTTATTTTACTATTTAAATTGGTATCCTGTAGTCAAACAACTTAACATAAAATTTTGGTGTCTGTTACCCTTAGAAAAAAACTGCAGGAGTGGGCTTGGAGTACCACCTTCACTGTTTTACCTTTAGTGTAAAGAAAGGTTTGTGGTATTACATAACCCAAATTCACATCGCATTGTGCAGCTGTTTTTCTCTTTGTATTAATAGACCCTTTTATTTTCTTTTTAAAAACAGGATTGCTTTTCTACTAGGGAATGCATGCCTCTTAGTATGTTGCTGCTCCTTGAACTCTATTTTAGATATTTACATTTATCTAGTTTTCCGTATAGACTAATTTCTTTAGTAGAGCCCAGTGAATTTTTACCCCCTTTCTCTGCCCGTTCTCCTGCCAACTTCAGAGGGAAAGAAATTAAAAAATTATATTGGTGTTGAAATAGTCCTCTAACACAAGAATAATCTTATTTTCTTACTGTTCTCTCTTTCAGATCAACTCACAATGAAATGGAGAAGAATAGGTGAGTTGGGAGTTTGGGAGGTTAAATATGGGGTGTTTTGACACATTTTCAAATCATTAAGTTTTTGGTTGCTTTATTCATTCTTCGCTCTTTATTCATTTTTGGCACCTGACTTAAGAATTTACCCAGGTCAGCATAGGTAAATGAAATCCCAGCTACTAGAGAGGCTGAAGCAGGATGTTCAAGGCCAGCCTGGGCAACTTAGTGAGACCCAGTCTCAAATAAATTTTTTTTCTTGTACCAGGGATCGAACTTGGGACTTTGAGCTTGTGAAGCAGGCGGCAGAACCACTGAGCTAAATCCCTGGTCCTCAAATAATATTTTTTAAAAGGGCTGGGGATAGAGCTTAGTGCTAGAGCTCTTGCCTAGCTTGTGTGAGGTCCTGGGTTCAATCCCCAGTACTGAAAAAAAAAAATTATTCAGGGTCTTCTTAAGCAGCATTGTCCACAAATCACTTATGTGGATGAGCTTACCAGTCCTGAAGACCAAACCCCCACCCCTCACCCCCAGCCCACTCATGAAGAATGCTTTTGTGTGACCATTTCACAGTCTAAAGCATGTTAGATCATAGGAAATGTCACCACAAATAGTGTTTTTAAAGAATTACATGTACTGAATGCATGCAGTGGTGCCTTAAATCATATATACACACACGTGTGTGCACACTCACATACCTACTTACAATTTACTTCTGAATGAGGACTCAAAATCCAGGCCAGTGTGTGTATGACAGAAACAGAAGACGGTGGCCTGCTAGAGGAGGCCTGCTGCCCTCTTGCCACAAGATTGAGTTGAATCTCTTTTACCTGACTGCCTTTTGCTGCTTATTTAAATCTTTATTTTCCAAATCAAGTGGCTCCTCCTTCAGTGATGTAGGCTAGTGTTTCCTAGTGGAACCGCTCACATTAGAATTGCTTACAAAATTTTTATTTCAATGTATGTTAGGGCTGGGGATTTAGCTTAGAGGTGCTGAGCCTGCCTTGCAACCACAAGGTCCTGAGTTATATCCCCAGTACCAAAAAAAAAAAAAAAAGGAAAGATCAATGTGTTAAAAAATATTTTTATGTTAAATACATTATACACTACATTTGTATATTTTGGAGCTGTGAGAACAGATGTGTATTTCTGCTGATTCTATAAAATAACTTTATTATGGAAAATATTAAATATATAGAAGTACAATGAGTAATCAAATACTCTGATTCCATCATCCACTGTCAATAATTATCAATATTTATGCTAATCTTCTATAACCAAAACTACCCCTTCTCCATGTAATATTTTAAAGCAAATTTTCTCTCTCTAGCAAAGACTTAAAAAAAAAAACCCTTGCTTTTACTATGCTGAAAAACAATGATAATTCTTTGTGAAGCTTTAAAAAAATACACAGACCTCACCCTTAGCAATTCTGATTTAATTGGTTTGGGTTGAGACTCTGCACTCATATTTTTTGAAAGCTCCCCAGGTGATTCTCACATGCAGCCAGGGCTGAGAACCAGTGAACAGGCCTCATTCTGCTCTCTGAGCTCCCATCAGCTTGAAATGTGGGCTACCCATCCAAACTGAATGGCTTTCTTAGTGGCCCCCATGAAAAAGGAGATAATGTGCAATGATGGCTCTGTAAATATATGTTGTTTCCTGTAAACCGTCTTTGAAAAAGGAACCTGACTCTGAAAGTCAGGATCTGAATGATACTTATGTTTTGGCAGTGAAAGAACAGGTCAGGGCCTTAATAGGCAGATAGGACCTTGGCAAACATTTAGTTTTTCCACTATGGAATTTCATATGTGTGAGAGTGTATGTGTGATGATGAGTGTGCCTCACTGCACATGTGCTTCTCATACCTTCTTCCCTTTTCATTACTCTGTGACTGAGACTGACCATGTGTATTAGCTACTTTCCTGTCAATGGGACAAAATATCTGGCACCTGCAGTGTGAAGGAGGAGAGGTTTATTTTGGCTCACTCAGTGTGTTCAGTGTATCATTGACAGGTTCCATGGCAGGAATACATGGTGAAAGGCATGGTTAGAGAAAGCTGCTCACACCAGGGTGGCCAGAAAACAGAGAAAAAGGTGGAGCTAGGAATACACCCTTCCAAATCACACTCCCAATAACCCACCCCCTCCAACCATGAGACTTTTGGGGAGTCTAACCCATAACATTCTACCTCTGGCCCTCAAAAAGTTCATGTCTATGTCCTGTGAAATACATTTAGTTCATTTCTAAGAGTCACCAAAGTTAATAGTTTCACCATTGATGAAAAATCAAAATACAAAGTCTTCTCTGAGACTAAAGGCAAAGTTCACTATGTGCCCCTGCAAAAATCAGAAAGAAAGTTAAATACTTCATATAATGACACAGGGCAAACATTCCCATTTCAAAACAGAGAAATAGGGAAATAGAAAAGAATGGGACCAGGGCGAGGGATTTAGCTCAGTGGTTTCGCCACCTGCCTCGCAAGTGCAAAGTCCTGAGTTCAATCCCTGGTACCAAAAAAAAAACAAAAACAAAAGAAAAGAATGGGATCAAAACAAAACTGAAAACCAGCAGGGCCACATTAATTCCTGTAGTTCATGTCCAGCACCTGGGGCTAATTTTGACAAAATGTGAACTCCAAAAGGCTTGGGCAGCCCTGCCTTATGGCCTTTCTGGTTGCAGCCCACATAACCTCTCTCTAGGGCTGACTGTGCTCACGACCTGTGGCTTTCCTCAGCAGATGATTCATATTTCTGGTGTCTCCAACTTCCTGGGGTCTCTACTGCACCTTTGGCTTCACTTAATGCAGCTTAATACAGTATCCTGTCAGGAGCACATTGCCTGGCCTTACTTTTAAATCTAGGTGGAAGTGTGCATGACCCCTTACATTCTGTATTCCTAAAAAACTAGTACCATGTGAATGACAGCAAGGTCTGCCACCAGTTTGAGTGGTAGCCAGGCCTCCTTGGACCATGACTGCAGTGGCCTCTGAATGCTGGATGGCTGAGCATGGTGAAATGAATCCTGGGGAACCAGTTCCTTAGGCAGTCCTTCTCAAGCGGGGTGCCCTGGGAGTCTCCTCAAAGGAAAAGTATATATTTTTTTTGCACCTTTGAGCCTATAGTGGGTAAGATCTTTCTGATTCCAGAGATGCCGTCAAAGCATCTTTCCTACTGTTCTGATGCAAAGTATTGGAGGTCTTTTTAATGCTAATCTTTTCAGTGGTGACTCTCTCCTTCACCTGAACATTACAGGTGCTTCCTTTCTGGCCACAGCAAGATTTTCCACATCTTTGAGTTCAGTTTTTTGCTCCTGACTTTCATTATAAATCTGGCTAAAACCCAGTAGTACTCCTACCACAACCTGAACTTTGGGCTGCTCTGAAATTTCCTCTACCAGATTAATTAGTTCAACCACCTTTAAATTCAGAACACACAAAGTCTTTGGACATGGGTAAAACATAGACAGTTTGCCAAAATGAAACATATGCAGCCTCTAATTAAATTCCCAACTGAAGCTTTATGAGCTGGGACTTTATTGTCTACATTACTGTTGCATTCTTGTCTTCTGAGCTCTAGCCAGAATCATCTCTTAAGTTCAGTTTATAGCAGTCTAGGGATTCTGTAGCCTGCTTCTCCAAACTGGCAAACAAGTTCCAAGGGCTTCTAAACCACATGGTCAGAATACAATCACAGCAATAACACCACTCTCAGTACCAAAATCTGTATTAGGTACTTTCCCATTGCCAGGACAAAAATCTTGGCACCTACAACTTAAAGTAGAGATTTATTTGATTCACAATTTCACTGAGTTCAGTCCATGTTTGGCAGACTTCAGGGTAGAACAACATGGTGGAAGGGCCTGGTGGAGAAAAGCTGCTCATGTTATGGTGGCCAGAAACAGGAAGAGAAGGGAGGAGCCAGGGCAAGAATATGCCCTTCCAGTTCACCAGTGACCCAACCCCTCTGACCAGGCCCCACCTTTGAACGTGAGATTTTGGGGGGACACTTTAAATCTAAAACAACACCATGTTTTAATTCAGAGCTTCATTTGTGCTTTAGGAATTTACATATGATGAATTACAGACTCTGCTACTTCTTGTTCTCATCATTAGATCTCTTCCTTCCAGCCTTTGCAGTCAACTGGGTAAACTGGATCTATTTCTGCCAAGAAGCCTTCTAGTTTTTCTCCCCTCTAACCTCACACTTAGGTATTTGTTTGTATTATTATTAAAATTTCATTCAAGTAAAGGTTTTGTGCCTTTTATCTGTGTAAGAATGCCCCATGTCACTGTGTTATTTATTTTAGCAGCTCAGGGATGAGATGTCTCTTCTCCTCTCTTCCTTTCTTTCTCTCTCTCTCCCTCCTCCCTCCCTCCCCCTTCCTTCCTTCCTTCCTTCCTTTCTTTCTTTCTCTTTCTTTCTTTTCTCTTCTTTTCTTTCTTTCTTTTGAAACAAGGTCTTGCTTTGTAGTTCAGGCTGGCTTTGAACTCACTATTAGCCCAGGCTGTTGTTGAACTCAATCTTCCTGCCTCAGCCACCCAAGTGCTGGGATTACAGGCACGTGCCACCATGCCTTGCAGTGATGTTTATTTTTCTTCCTGCTGTGTCCCAAGAGCTTGTGGTCCATACTGGGTATCAAATGAGTTCATGTTACTGAAACCACACAGAAATATGTGGTTTGTCTAACGAGACAGTTTCAATTAATACACTAAGTGCAAAGATTGAAATATGTACAGGACTCTGTGGAGGCAAAAATTCTAGAAAACTGGATTTGAAATCTCCACTGGACTTCCTTATAATTAAAATTGCTTCCGTATGACCAGCTAACCTCTACTTATTGAAGGATTTATTTTCTACTTTCCTCATTTTCCTTTCTTTTTGAAATTTGGTCTGATAAAGTCTGTTTGTTTGTTTGTTTGTTTTTGGTACTGGGGATCGAACTTGGCTCCTTGCACTTGCAAGGCAGGTGGCGAACCACTGAGCTAAATCCCCAGCCCTGGTCTGATAAAGTCTTAATAATTCATTCTCTGGCTGGAACATGTGAGCAGAAGAGACAGAAGGAAGAACTCAATTTATATAGTTTAACCAAGCATTGTTCCTGCAGTCTAGGGGAGAAAGTTAGATTGTTAGGCTTTTCTCCCGTGTTAGTGCAGATGCTTAAGAATCTTTGAGGTCAGTTTAACTGCTACTTTTATAATCTCTCTAGCTTTGGTAGTTGAATCCTATAAAGAATATCACTGCTGAATGTTAATATACTTTAGCAATTTTTTAAACTTCAAAACACCATGTGAAAAGATTGCCAGAGCTCTCAAAAACAAACAAAACAAAACAAAAACACTTAGGATAAGAACTTCCAAAATAGGAATTTTTTTTTCTCTTTGATGTTGCAGTGGCAATTATACTCTGGTTAGTGTTTGTAGACAGAAACATTTTTTGTGGCGCTTTAGAGATCCTAAATAATTGTGTTAACTCTAGGTTATCAGAACTCCACTATGACAATGTTATACTCAATACTGACTCTTTTAAATAGCATGGCACTGGTGGGAAGATGAAAGAAAAGACATCTAGAATGGCGGTGGTGGTACTTTCCACTCGAGAATTGGCATTTGTTGAACACCTAAGATGCCATGCAGTAGGTGCTGGGAGTGCAGGGCCCCGGAATACCAGCCTCCTGCCACTGAAGAATATTCAGTATCACTCCGTAGGAAGCCTAGCTGTTGGCTCGTGGCCTGTATTTCTCTGCAATGTAACTAACTTTAAGAGTCTAGCTTCCTAAGGAAACACCCTTGATTTATCCTTTTTATTTTTTAAAAATTAAACCAATCTTGTGAGAATTTGAGAAATATAGAAAATAATACTAAAAATTAAGTCAACCATAATTCTGGAAGTCAGAGAAATACAGTTTGGTCTAGAAAACTAGAAAATTCAGAAAAACACAGAGGATATAAAAAATGACTGTAAGAGGCCCTACAAGGGTAAAAGCTGCTAACATTTGTTCATATCCGTCGATATCTTTGTGTATTTTTTTAACCAACAGATCACATATTAAATAATTTGTAGCTTGTTTCTTTTCAGTTTATGTTATGAACATTTTCAGATGTTATTAAATCTCCACTTCTAGCAATACAGTACTTTTAGTGAATGCCCAGTATTATGTCATAGGGCTATATCATTACTTGTATAACCAATTTCCTATTTTAGGTTCTTCCCAGTATTTGCTAATATAAAGTGTTTTCTTAAACTACCTTGTAGATAAATATCATATCATTATTTCTGTAGGATAAAAATTTATGGCGGTGGAATTAATGGTATATAGGTGTTTATGGGCTTTGGTGTTGATTGCTGGGTTGCCCACCAGGCGGAATACAGACAGTTTTTTCCTTATACCTTCACAAGTGAATGTTATATAATGTCTGACAAGTAAACAGTAAAAACACACATAGGCAACTTGTTTTAATTTCCATTTCTTATATTTATAGCATAGTTGAACAATTTTTGAGTATTTGCATGTTTATCTGTGTGTGTTGCCTGTTAAAAATAACCTTTGTGGGCCAGAGATTTGGCTCAGTGGCACTGCCCCTGCCTCACAAGTGCAAGTCCTGAGTTTGAGCCGCAGTACCCAAAAAATAAAAAATAAAAATAAACTTTGCCCAATTTCCTACTTAGTTTTTTCTTTACTTAAAAAAAACTGTAATATAAAGGATGTGTATGAAAAGTATTACCCCTCTTCCTATCACATACTTGTCCAGTTTATCATTTACCTTTAGGAAATCAGTCTTCTCTCACTGATTGAAGTTGCTGCCTCTGGTGTGTACTGAGCTCAGGTTTATGGCTAAGTTTGTTTCTAGGTTTGCCCTTTTAGTCCATTGACCTATCTCTTCATTCTGTGCCAATAAACAGTATTTTAATCATTGAGGTTTTATCATGCACTTCAGGATCTGGTACAACAAATCTCTACTTTTCCCTCCATTCTCCCTCCTTTTCTTAGCTATTCTCACAAGTTCATTTTGCTTTGACAAATTTTTAATTAACCTATCAGTTCCCTATCACCAATATTCTTTTGGGATTTTAAAAATTATAATTGGATAATTCCAGTATAAAGTAATCTTTCAAAGTTTATGCTTAGGTATTAGATCTTTCCATTCATGATATGGTACGTGTCTTAATTTATTCAGACCTCTTTTCTTTTTTCAAAAATTATTCATATTAGTCATGTTTATAGTACATACGACTACATTCATCATGGGAGTTGGTGCATGTATGGAACACATCTTTGTTCTTTTTGCCTCCCCTGCCCTCCCTTTCTCCCTCCATCTCTTGGTCCCTTCCCATTTGCAAAATGTCTGTCTCCCTGTTTTCAGACCTCTCTTCTGACTCTAAGCACAGTTTTATATTGTTTCCACATAAACCTTGCACATCTCTTGCAAAAGGTATTTCTCAGTTTATGTATTTTTAGATTGCTTTGGTTTCTGATTATAGTTAACTGATTTTTGCTAGAATATAGAGAATCTTTGAATTTTTTACTATGTGCCCATTTTTATGTTGTCCTTTTATTAATGATAATTCTGCTATTTCTTTCTCTTAGCTGGGAATCATTCCGGTTTAAATGCTTTTCAGTAAACTACAGCAAACTGAAACCGAGTGAATGCACGTACACTGCAGCCAGTAGGTCAGGAGTCAAGTGCTGGAATGGTCCCTTTCAAAAGAAGGCTCTGGCTTCTTCTTCAATAGTAGGCGCCTATCTTTCTGGAATGGCACATATGCAGGCCTTGCTGGAATTAGACAGCTGGTCTAGAGAGATTACCTCTGCCGGAATCTTCTGACCCTTTGACAAAAGGGGTGTGGGTGTGTGTGTGTGTGTGTGTGTGTGTGTGTGTGTTGTATGTTGTATGTTGTATGGGAAAGACTCAACAGCCTGATTTAAGCTGTTATTTCCATTTGGCCAAACAGGATTTTAGTGGCATGTGGTCTGACACGAGAAAATCAGGACTCTGCTGGCAGAATGTTCTATTGATTCCAGGTCACTCTACTTGGGTTGTTTTGTTGTTGTTGTTGTTATTTTGTTTTGTTTTCCAGTTTTGACTTTTCAAATAACCAAGTTCCTTATATCAGAAGGGCCCAGGCCTGACTTTTTCATGGGGCCTTAGTTGTGGTACACATTGTACCACCCTTACTTGTTTCTGGAGTCCCTTGACCACATTCAGATTTCACTCTAGATGTTGTAACAAATCCACATTTGTTGCTACATGGGGTAAGGGTATAGCCTGGCTATTACAGAGGAGAGATATAGGGGTCAGTTTGCAAATCCAGTCCCTACTGATGTTATAGAGGAGATTTATACCACTAGAATTTCTCTTTCCTGTACCATACTTCTTGGGTAGATATATCTTGCCTTTGGAGGCATATGGAGAAAAGATACATGCTCGTTATTTGATCAGTATCCATTCCCCTACCTGGAGGACATCGTACTCTCTCACTTTTGTCATAGGAATTAATAGTCAAAGAATGGGCTAGAACTAGCAAGTACTAGTTATATATAAAATTAGCTCTGGAGAGGAAATATTAATGAGGTATACTTGTGTATTATTTTAATAAAAAAGTGATTGTACATCTTTAAAATACACGCACCACAAATTGTTATTTATACATTGTTCATTGGGTATATTTTTTTTTTCTTTTTTTTTTGGTACCAGGGATCAAACTTGGGTCCTTGAGCTTTTGAGGCGGGCGGTGTAACCACTGAGCTAAAACCCCAGCCACTGGGTATATTATTACTACCCTTGTATTTTCTACAAAAATTTACCAGCACAGTTGTGATGAATCTTCAAAACCTTTCAGGGTTCAAGTTAAGTTAGTAATAATGATATATTTGGCAATTGTTTATCAAGGAATCTCCCCCCGCCCACAAGGGATCCTTTAGAAAAAAGAGAAATGTACTTTTCCCTATGAAGCAAACATAGTCTACACTTGAATTTTTTCTTTTTGTTTAACCCAGTAAGCCTTTGTTCTCAACCCTGATCATGTTGTCACCCCTAATCATTTTTAGGAAGTAATATTTTATTCCTTAATAAGACTTGTTTCTTCTTGATGTATACCCTCTTTTTCTTACTGTGTGGCTTATACATAGCTATATCTAAAATTGTTTTCATTCAGGTCCAGTTATCCAATAGGATTTATAATGGTATGTAATTGGCCAAGTCTATGCCCACACTGAGGTAAGAGATAAAACAGTGAAACCTCAGAATTAAATAGATTACTCTTTTTTTTTTTTTTTGCTGATAACCCAATTTTAATGAAAACTAGTACTCAGTAAGGTCATATGTATATCGTGTTAAATAGGGTTTTACTCAAAGAGAAAGGGTATGAATTACTAAAGATACTAGATTCTACTCTTAAGTATCTACTGATACATTATTTGTAGGCACCAGTGGGTTAACAAGAAATGCAAGACTTGGTCTCTTCCATTATTTGACAATGAAAGAAACAGAAGAGTTACATAGGAGCTCCACAGTGTGTGAATGTGATATATTTGTAAAGAAGAGAAGGTTATGATAGGCTATGAAAGCTTGAAAGGAAATTTAAGCAAGATGTTTGTGGATAAGGGAAGGGAAGAAACATTTCGTGGAGGAAAAAATGAGCCTATTCCAAAACTTTAGGTGGGAGCTAATGTTTGTCATGGTTTGAAAGGAGCTCAGATAAATTATTTTGCAGTAGTTCATTTACATGTTTGATCACTCTGACTAAATTTTAAGTCTTGTTCAGCCTTACATATATCCCAGCACCTAGGAAAGTAGCAACACATTGTCATTCTTTGAGAAATGCTTATGAAGTAAATGAATGGAAGAACCAAGTGTATTCTTCAAGATATCCGCCTATGAACCTAGTTTCTTATCTATCTTCTTTACTGGCTGCCATCCTTATAATACTTTTTTCTTTTTCTATACACTTTACTGTGAAAGTTTGTGAGGAAGGGAGTAATTTCAATTACACCTTCAGTAAAAAAAGTAATTGCTGTTAAGGGTGCGTCCCCCAAACACGTAGACATGAGCACTCACACCTCACTTGACACCACTCCCAATATTGACTGTATCCAAGTCAGGAAGAACCTTTGAGGTAAAGACACTACATTCTCTACTGTCTGCAGTGAGAACCACCTGTCTATGTTACTCTTGTTGACTCTCTTCCCTGATTTATAAATCTACCAGTCTGAGAGAGCAACATGAATAGAATCGAGGAAGTATGAGACTAGATGCATAAGAAATATAAGAAGAGCTGCCTTCCATAGTAATTTTTTTCATTTGGGCATTTAGTTTCCTGTCGTTATGGGCCAACAAGAGTTGAGGAAAATAACAGAACCATGTGGTATGTGAATATATTGTATATTTACATGTTTGATCTGTTTATTTGGAATTTATTTTGATGTTTACTTCTGTACTCCTTTGCCATTTTCTGAACAACAATTTTCCCCCATGAGGATTTACAGCGTTATATCAATTGTGTGTTAAATTCATATCTATATCTTAGGTCGGTTTCTGAGAATTTTTATTTTTTTCCTTTATGTTGTCTGTCTATTCCTGTATTAGGATCATATTGTTTTTAATTATTGAAGCTTTATAATACAATTTAATATCTGGTGTAGCACACTCCTCTTCATTATCCTTTTCCAAAAATGTTGGCAGTGTCTTAGACATTTATTCCTCTAGATGAAGTTTAGACTAACTTTCCAGCATTAAAAAGGGTACTGTTGGAATTTTGCCTTCTTAGAATTGTGTTAAATTTGTGAACAAACTTGAGGAACTTTGACATTTTTATTTTGAGGGTTCATATCCAGGAATGTGCTATTTTTCCATTTACTCAGATTTTCTTGTATCCTTCAGTGGCATTTTATAGTTTTCTTCCCACAGAGCCTTCCCAAACTGTTTTAGGTTTGCCACTAAACATGCTATACTTTCTTCTTGCCGTGTGAGATTTTCAGTTTTCTGGATGTGGTCCCCTCCTCCCATCAGCCCCTCTTTTCACTTCCCTGTGGCCACTACAGTGTGGGTACAGGAGGGGCCAGGCCCCTTAGAACTCTTGCTCCTGGAGATATGGAATGAAGGCCCATGCTTCCTTCTTGACCTTGGAATCCTTTCTACCTTGGCTTCCACATGGTGTGAGTACTACAAAGCAATCTACCCTTTGCATTCATTAGCTTTATAAACTCTTTGCTGATTTTTTACATGTAAAAAAAAAGAAAAAGAAATAGTACCTTTAGAGTAAACGATATCTATATTTCCATAGAAAAAGAATTCTAGTTTCCATCTAATATTTGAATGACAAAAGATGTCAGTTTTTGGTAAGGAACATTTCAGTGGACTGGATTTGAGCAGATAGTCTATTTGCCTATCGAGACACTTTTGTGTTTGCTGTTGATTATAAAGGGAATATTATAGTGTTGTAATTATCGGGTTTGTTCATAGTGATTATCCTTCTGTCGAGGAAGCTAGGATTGAACAAATAACTGCAACTATATAGGGGGCCTCAGAGGATTCTGTGCCTCATCTCTGTTCATACGCACAGTGGCCCTTTCGGGCAGTTGTCTTCCTCACTCAGGAAACTGATGTGACAAGAGTGAAGTAGTTTGCTCAAGGTCGCACAGGAGTAAGTGGCAAAGCCAGGATCCCAAACCTTTATTCTTCATCACTAGGCTAGTATTAGGTTATATACTGACCCATAGATTTAAAATATTAAAAATAATAAAATAAATAAGATGTGGGATCCTTTAAAATATTTACTGAAGAGAATCTATAGTTTGGATCTAAATGAATTACCACTAGTTATAGGCCACGCTTGACTCGGAGCATTACTGATTATAGTTCAGGTGAAAGATTAGTTTCCTTCCTCTACTACAGACCGAAGGTATATTAGCCCATACATAATAATTAGAGCAATCTTTCTGAAGAGCCACTGGGTGAAGTTTGTCAAAGTTCATAACCAGATCGGCCCTAAATAAGCAGTGTTGGGCACAGCATTTTCTGCTGGGCCGGAAGCTGGAAGGCAGCTCTTGCCACAGAAGGAAGACTGTCCCATGAAGGTGTAATGGGAGGAGATCCATGTGGAGGGGTCACAGCGAAGTATCGGGTGGCTTCCTGTTGAGGATATGTGACAAAAGTCCTGCTACTTCCCCAAGAGAAGTTAGGCCTGGGTCAAAACGAAACAGGGACAGAGAAGGGAGAGACTAGGCAGGTACATCTTCTGCTTGTTTTGAACCTAGGAGCTCTGTGGGTGTTCAGGGCTGACTGAAGTAGTCCAGATTCCGGAGAGAGAGGGAGACAAACAGAGAGAGAGACAAAGACAGAGAGAGAGAGACGGAGACGGGGTTGAGGATTCTCATGGAAGTTGTTATAGAGACAGCTGTTTGCTTTTTTATCTGGTGCAGGGGTTGAGTTTCACTACACTATGGTGGGCACTGAGCCTGTTTAATCTACTTCGTCCTCCCCCTGTGGTTGGCCCAGGCACCAGCCTGGGGTGTGTCTGTAGGTGGTGGCATGTGGGCAGGACAGCCATCAGACTGGAGCAGTAAGGCACTGGCGAAGCCTGAGGCAGACACTGACACAGACAGAAATTGACTTTGGGTCCCTGAAAATTGAGAAAAAGCTCTGGTCTTTTTTTTTTTTTTCTGGTCTTATTTTTGTAGAACTAGGCCAGGAAGCACTGAGTGAACAGGTATTATCCTCACCTTGAATTAGTCAAAAGGTTTAATCCTAGTTTCACACTGGAAGTACTATTTGGAAACTCACATTTGGGTAGTGAAAATAGTGCTTTCTGGGCTAGACTCTTAACTAGAAATGACAGTGCATCAAAAGATGACTTTTTAATATTTTTATCAGTAAACAAACTTCCTAAAAATGTACATACTCATATCTGTATATAAACCCACGTCATAAAAGAACTAATAAGGTACTATTCTGAGTCATATGCAAAGGAGGCTTAAAATGTCTAAACATAATTTTAATTTGAAAACGTTTCTCCTAATTTGAAAATCAGTCTGTAAGCCTTAGTTGTGGAGAATATATGTGAGAACAAGGCACTTATTTTACTGTCTAAGCAACTAGTTATACTTTCTCATTGTGTTCTATGATGTCATGATCAATTTTCATGGTTCCTTTTGTAGACAGTTATCCAAAAATGAACACTTTACACACAGCTTCTTCTTCTGTTTATCTTTTCCCTCATGAAGTAGTGGGAGGAGCAACCTGTTAATGTGAGTCTTTGCTTGTGGCTCTTTCACGTGGACAAGTTTTCAGAGCAAGTAGGAGTCTTAAAGAGTAGTAAAACGTTTGTGCCTTCATGTCTTTCTAGCTCAGAAATGAATGCTGTACTCCTCACACTTGTCAAGGCTTAAAGTCCTTTGGAGCAGCTTTAGAGGACAATTTTCTCATGATCTGGACCAGGCAGGTGCCTCAGAAGGATGAGTACCCAGCACTTACTAGATCTAACTTGAGGGAACATCCTGAGTCTCAGTGGACAGTGTGACCTGACTCCCTAGGCCAACATCGTACCTGTTCATCTGTCTGACACTCTTCTGATGAGATTTTCTTCTTTTGTTCTGCACTGCCAACTTTTGCTCATATAATAACA
The DNA here is from genome assembly GCF_000247695.1 of Heterocephalus glaber. The sequence goes on along the minus strand of NW_004624762.1, from coordinate 3,468,235 downwards.
TTCTTAGGAGAAAAAGAGGACAAACCAGAAGGCATTGCACTTTCCCCCAGTCAGCTGGAGGATAGCCCCTGAGGCCCCAGGAAGCTCTGCCCCAGGGAGTTGTGTGTGGAAATGGACATTTATCTAAAGCCCTAAGGCTGAGCATGGGTGCAGGAGCAAAGATGTAGAGAAGATGGACTCTGTCCTCTGGGAGCTTTGAGTCTAGTTGAACAGATGACACAGTCCATCAGCAAACATTTGTGAAGCCTGTGTGTGCTAGAGGCCCTGTGGCTCCCCAGCAGTGATGATGCTGCAGCCCCAACTTCCGAAGGAGTTTGCAGTGAGTGGTTCCGTAACAAATACCAGACAGGACAGGCAGTACAGTGAGCTTCCCACGGGACAGCGGAAGTGGAGAATTAGAAAGCAGAGAAATTACCGTGCTCTGGCCTGGTTTCAGAAGGCATCACGGAGACGAGGGGCTTAAGCAGAAACTGAATACTTGATGTTTCTCACATTCATGGACTCTGCTAGATCCTATAATAAAGCCCAAACCAAGGTTTCAATGAAATGTAAATTTCAAAACTGTAGGGATTCTTGTGTTTCTGTCATTCTTCGAGGAAAGATTCCCTTGAGAGGGTGGCTATGGCTCCCTCCGCATCCAGCCATTGTCCCTGTCCCACCCTATCCCATTGTCCTACTTGGCCACACTCCCACACTGGGAAGTGGCTGTCCCCAGCTGTTCAGCATGCTTCCTAGTATAGCACTGCAATGATGTACTGTTTGCTTATTTAAGAAATTTAACTTTTGAATAGCAGTAGATTTATAGGATTAAAAAAGCCAAAAGTTCTTCCTTATCTGATCATTCTCTTCCTTCTCTCCTCCCAACCAGTGTCATTAGTTTCTTATCAATCCAGTTTATTTATGTACATACACGAAAACATGTATATAGACTCTCATTTCACCTCCATTTTTACTCAAAGGTAATACTTTATAATCATGGTTGGATACCTTGCTTTTCTTCATTTAACAGTATTTCTCAGAGATCTTTCCCAACAGTTCATAGAGCATATTGCCACTCTTTTTTACAGTCACAAAATATTTCACTATCTGGAGGTAACATAATATATTTAACCAATTCCTTTATGGTGGTCATCTGGGTTGTTTCTATTTTTGCTATTACAGATAAAGGCACAATGGCTAACTGTACACATATGTCATTCACATTTATAAATACTGTACACCGCAATGATATAGTGATTTAGTGGTTTTGGATAGGATCTTTTACAAAGGGAAGTATGGGTTAAAAAGAGTCTCCCCTTGAATGTCATTATTTTCTGATTGGGATATTCTGTGGTTCACAGTGTAATCCAGAAACAGAAAAAACCCAATAAATGTACTAATAAAAAGCTCAGATATTATTCCCTAGCCCTAGCCCTAACCCTTGTGTTACAAATAGACCTGACTTAGAAACTCTGGATTTTATTTCTCATTGGTTTTCATCAGAGCTATCTGGCTTCAAACTATGTTGATGTGGCAAGAGGCCATTGATAGTATCTGCAGTTGCTTCGGCCTGGGCAACTTTATACACCTTCAGGGCTCCTTCTAGTCCTCTGTGAAATTCTCACGTGCTGCCGTGATCTTGTTTTGGTAGACGGGCTCATCTTCGCTTGTGCCTGGAGAAGTTGAAGGGGTTGGTACCACTTGGGCCTGAATCCAGTCGACACACTACGTTGAGTCTATTAACAAAAGCCAAATTGCACATAAAGGTGAGTGTGTGTGGGATGCCTCTTAGCCTTCTGTGTCTACAAGGGGCTTGTCTGCCAGAGGCGCAAGCAGAAGTGCATCTCTGGGTCAGTTCTCTCCTCTGCACTCTAACCCTTTCATGGGAGTCGCAGGCACCTCAAATGCAACATGTCCCAAACCCCGCTGAATGTTTCTCAGCCCCAGGCCCCTGAATGTAAATGGTCTATTTAGCTCTCCGTGTAGTTATACAAGCCAGACTCAGGAACCCTAGGTGTCTCTGGTTTCTTAGCTATATAGAGCTAAATATTTTACAACCTGTCTACTTCTCTCTTCACCACACCACTGTCAACTACAATAAACCCCTCAGAGACCTCCCTCTACCCCACTGTTCTCCCTCCACAGCCCTGTCCTCCCCTATTCCCCTATCCTAACTTTTATCTTGTTATCCTCCCTGCAGCCCCCATCCACCCCCTCCCTTTGTCCTCCCCACCCCCGTCCTCCCTCTCCCCCTATTCTCCCCACGCCATCTTTCCCACATCCTCTGTCCATCCCTTTGTCCTTCCTCTTCCCCTGTCCTCCTTCCATTCCCCTTCTCTATCCTGCTCCTGCCTCCATCCCTCAGACAGCGCAGAGATCTTTCCATGTATCCTACCTATCCTGCCAAAGCTTAAGTCAACACATTAGTGTGTTGAAAATTCTTTTGTGGCTCATATATGTCACCAAGCCTGCCTTGGGGTCTCCTGACCTGACCTGACCTTTCCCTCCTGTGGCAGCATCTATGCCATACACTGCCCTCCCACCAGCCCTCTCAGCTGCTTGTTCTTGTCCTGTTTTGTTACCGCTGCAACATTGTATGTGCTGTTCGCTCTGCAGCCTGCTTTCCCCTCTCCTCGCTCTAGTTAGCTTCTGCTCACCCTTCAGATCTCAGCTGACTCGGGCAAGCCTTCATTGACCTTCCTGCCTCAATCTCCTTCCTGTGCCAGGTGGTCCTGGCACCCCACCTCCCTTGTCACTGTACACATTTAGCAGTGGGCTGTGTGACTTTGGGGCGTCTCCATCATCAAACTCCATAAAGGAGACTGCATCTTTATGCTCACCCTGTGTCCCTTGGACCCAAGAGCAAAGAGTAGTAAGTTGATGGCATTCAAACTCCTGAGAGCCACAGCCCAAATCACTATTGAGCATGGTTTTATAGCCATATCTTGGTTGGACAAATGCCACTTTAATTATGGCTAGTATCCTGCCATACACGACAATTCTGGGAGAAGAAAAACCTCTATTTAAAGCAAAACAGTTACAATTAAATACTTTTCTTAATTATCTGAAGAATCTAAGCAGCTAGGGGGCAGATTTGTAAAAATAAGTTGTCTATGGAAATGTTTTATAAGCTCTTCTGTTGGACAATTTGGAATCAAGACTTCAAAAGGGACTGTTATTGCCTGCTAACAAACACAAGTTAATTGAGAATTGGCATGACACCAAAAAAAGTACTTATGTAATTGGGGCATGTACTTGAATAAACATAATTTTAAATAGAAGTATGTTTCTGAAGCTCCCATCCTGTGCCATTTTCTAGTTCAGTGAGATGAGATTTTGAGGGGATCGGCTGAGACAAGGAGACCAGGTTGGGGGGGTCCCTGCCTACAGTCTTCTATTCCAAAATTGAGAGGTAAGGGATTCCAGAGCATCAGAGCTCACCCCAGCATCCCAGTGACAGACCAGCAACCACAGCTTGTCGACGCTGAGGACGTAGATGAAGCCCCAGTGCCTGGCCTGAGTCCTGTCTCGGAAGTTCATGAGCGACATACCAAATGGCTCTAGGGACAACTGGCACATTTCACTGCTGGAAGGGAAGACACAGGGTCATGGCAATGTAGAGATCTGCCTATGAGCTCCAACAACTGCCCCTTTGACTTGCAGAAACTTGAAGATTGTGACAGGAAAGCTGTTCACCAAATAGACCAGCTTCAGCGCGAGCAGCGACACCTGAAGAGGCAGCTAGAGAAGCTGGGCATTGAGAGGATACGAATGGACAGCATCGGCTCCACTGTCTCCTCAGAGCGCTCTGACTCTGATAGGGGTGAGCCACCCTCCTCCCTCCCCCTTTCCTTCATTTCTCCTTCCTTCCTCCTCCTCCCTCTTCCTTCTTTCCTCTTCCTTCCTCCTCTGTCTTCCTCCCTCCTCCTTCCCCACCTGCCAGGCCCTGAGAACAAAGTTGCTCACAGGAGGTAAAGCAGGGATAAAAGGAAATAAGATTGACTTAGGGCAGTAAAATAGTGTGGCTGCCAGTAATCAGTCCCCCTTTCCTGTGAGCAGTTAGGAAGCAGTGTCCAAAGAAGGGCTGGAGCTGGGGATTTAGCTCAGTGGTTTCACCACCTGCTGCACAAGCGCAAGGACCTGAGTTCAATCCCCGGTACCAAAAAAACCCCCAAAAAACAAACAAAGAAGGGCTGATTGGATCTGGTCTGGTTCAGAGTCTGATTTCAGGCAGGATGCCTTTATCAGTGCCTCTCTTTTGCTGCTCCCTCCACAGAAGAAATCGATGTGGATGTGGAAAGCACAGACTATCTCACGGGGGATCTGGACTGGAGCAGCAGCAGCGTGAGTGATTCTGATGAGCGGGGCAGCATGCAAAGCCTTGGCAGTGACGAGGGCTACGCCAGCTCGGGCCTCAAGAGAATAAAGCTGCAGGACAGTCGCCAGACGTGCCTCGGGCTATAAGAGCGCTTGGCTGCATCACGATGGCTGGCTGTCCCTGTCAGATCGGATCTGATTAGGTAGCGTATGGGACCTGCCCACAACACCCTTGCGCGTCAACTTCAGTGTACCACCTTTACCAAATCAGCTTTGTAAACGTTTTCAAGGAAGTACGTAAGATTGTGGGTTTCTGATTGCATCCACTAGCTTCTCTCTCTGCATAAAAATTTGTCTCTGAGAGACCGTACATTCCAATCATTTCGAAGCACCCAAGAATTCTTAGACCGAATAAGCAATTGTCACATCTCAGCAACTTCCCCCTCTCCTTTACTGTCCTCATGTAGTTAAAGTTTTCTGGCTTGCTGTGTTACTTGCATAGGAGAAGTGTCCAAGTGTGTCTCGTGCTTAGGAAACTGAAGGAAACAAACTTTTCAAAGTTGAGATCCTGGTCTCAGACTCCAAAGTAAGCTTTGAAAGCAGAATTTAAGAGCACTTAACCACGGACCTCACCCAGTGAGGAAGTCAGGAATACCTCCAGCCAACACACCCTCCACACGCCCTGCAGTCCCGTGCCTGTGCCCAGCCCGCCCCGGCCCGTGCGGAGGGAGCAGTATTCTAACGTGGACACCTTGGCAGCGTGGCCCCTGGGTCTCACAGCTTAGGAAAGTTCCAACCTTGTCTGTTCTCGCAGACAAAATGGTACAATCTCTTTGTGTGCGCTGTTCTTGGGACCTTGCTGTGTGCTGCTGTCCCGAGGCCCATTCCCCGCTCCGAGTTTGTTAATGCTACTTGTCTCTGGAACATTTTTTTTTCCTACCTCAGAGATAAATGAGATCTCCATTTCCCACTTAACAAAAGTGATTATGCCTCTTTTTTTTTTTTTTCCAAATAAGCAACATTTTGTCCAATTCCAATCTATTTTCCTGTTTAACTTTCAGCAATAACTGAGCTGAGGCGCTAGCTGAGCTAGTGGCCATCGTCAGTGAAAGTCCACACTGCTACTCTGCTACTCCGTGTTGCAGGGGACAGGAGGGGATTGTGCGGTGTCACTAGAGTCTCTCTCCTGATGGATTCTTTTTGGATACACCTGGAAACTTCTTTATGGAGGCTTTTGGGTTGACAGTTTAAAAGGCTAATTTTTTTTCTTTTTGGTTATAATTTCTCCCTTAAGTGGTCTCCCACTTTGTAGCATTTTTATTTAAGCTAAAACAGAGCACATGTATATGTACATAAGACACATTAAATCTATAAATACTATTTATTCATTTTATATAAACTAATGTAATGGAAAATAAATTCTTACGACTTTGTGCTTTTATAGATGTTCTAGAAACTTTGTATGTAGGTATCTACAAAATTGGTTCATTCCCCCTTAATATTTTTGCATTCATATTTTTGAGGTCTTGATGTTTTCAGCCTCTCATGAATCTTTTTCATCGAGTTTGAACCATTTGTAAAAAAACCTGTGATGCTGAAACAGAGTGTGTGTCACAAAGTGATTGAACATTCCTAAAATCCACAGATGCACTGCGACCTAAGGGCTCAATGGCTGACTCAGCAGCGGGCGGCTGCCCTGCGCTGCCCTCCTGCCTGTAGTCACTTGGTCACTCGCACACCACAGCCTTGCAGCTCCTGCAGGCTCCACTTCACACACGTCAAGTTCAAATGCACTCTATGTGGGAGCTTGTTCTCTACATGAAGAGCAATCTAAACAAAGCAAGATCACTTTTGTGGGGTTTTTTTAAATGATTCTTTAATGTATTTTTTAAAAAATTTTAAATTGGAAGTTTTGGACTCCTAAAAAATTCCAAAGTCATCTGTAATTCTTCTGTTTTGGTTTTGTTCTGTTTTTCCTTCATTTTGGCTTTGCGGGGGAGTGGCACAAAGGATTTTATTTTTAATTGTTGGAATCTTTTCCAATTACCAGCTGAAGATTTGCACTGAAATACAACTTGTATGCCTTTTGCATTTTTAAAGCCTGCTTCCTGAATTTAAGCAGAATGATAGTGTTCAAAGAGCCAGCTCAGCCTGTAACATGTTTGAAGATGATATATCTGCACTTTGAGGTCCCTTTCAAATGCCATTTGCTAGACCTCTCAAGCATTTTGTTTAATTGCTCCATCCAAGCGCCTCACAAGTCCACTATGCTGGATGCCTTATGGCATTGAAAACTCAAAACTTTGGAAAAAGCTTGTGGGCTTGCATAGGGGGAGGGAAGGGAACACAATTGTGTACTTGTTTGTTTAATTTAGAAAAAAGGCATCTGAGAGATGCCATTATTTTGTCTGTTTCAGTTGTTGTGCCTTTGAGTTAAATTGCATTTTTGTCTTTTGGTTGAAATATAAAATGTACTGTCCCAATATAAAACCGTAATTATTTGACCTTTGCACTGTTTGTCTGGTCCTTTTCAATTTGGTTGCATATAAATGTGGGACTTGATAGATCTCTATATTTTTAATGCATTTGTGATAAACTGACACCAGGGTTAGACATTACTTTCAAAACTCAAGGTAGACAACAAAGTCAGCATGCTAGACAGGCTTCTCTCTGACCAAAACTGTATCTTCAGGACCAGCAAACCCAGCCCAAGGCAGCTAATCCCCTTCCCCATGTGGCTGAACTGCAGCCTGGATCTGCCAAACTGTCCTCTCTCGTTCACTGAAACACCAGCGTGACTGCTAGAGCTATAGAGTCTTTTTGGTTGTTTTGGTTTTTTAAGCAAAATGAAAAACCTTTCTATTAGGGTTGTAGGGGGGAGGGGACGGGCAAAGATATAAACCCCAGCCTTTAAGACTTTGACAATTGTACGTGAATATAGATGTGTATAAATATAGGCACATGCATATTTTTTTGTGAAAGTTCTTTTTAAAAAAACTAAACTGCACTCATTGGTACCATCATAATGGAAATGGGAAAAGGAGAGTATGTTTTCCAGTTTAATTTCTTGCCATGAGAAAAGATATGTGTGTTCTTTTGTTAACATCCCCTGAAAACACAGCTTTCCATCCCTTGTTGGCTTTGAATGGCAGGCTGAGCACCCAGGGTATTTTGATTTTGGTTTTCTTTTGCTAAGCAGAGATCTGGAATTCTTCAAGGTGCTGATAGTGACTGCTGGCTCCTTTCTCTACTCACAGACCTAACGCTAGTTTAGTGATTCAAAGAGCATCACATTTTTGAGCAGGACCTAGATTCTCCGCATCAGCCCAAGATTAAAATAATTTCAGTGTTAGTTCAGAATTGGGCATTAAGTTGGCCTTGATCCTACAATGGGCCACTTTAGTGCTTGTTGTTTTGGTTTTAAAGTGGGCATTTTCCTTCAACCTCTGCTTTCTTCAAAAGAAACAAAGGTCTTCCCTGGGTTTCCTACGGGCCTCTCTCCCCTGTCTCTAAAGTGCCCAAGAGAAAATCCTGGGGTCTGAAAAAAAATGGGTAAACTAGGTAGGTATGATGCTCAAAATAACCTCTAGCAATACCTTGGGGCTTGATCATGGATTTTTGTGGACTTTTTCCTCTTGTCTTCTTCCCCATCCTGTAAAGAGAGAATTTATTTTTGAAAAAGCACATATATATATATGCACATTACTATTTAGGTTTTTATACCATAGTGTATTGGCAAGAATACCACTTTCATTGTGCTTTGTAACTATTTATTCCCCCAAATCTTGGTCTTTTCTGTTTCTTCTTTACTGGTGTCCCCTGAGTTTCTTTGTCTTCCCTCTTTATCTGCCCTGCGTGTTGAACACCAGGTAGTGAAAAGGCCAAAAGGCAATTTCCTGCATGTCAATCTGTTAGTTTTCTGTCTCTTTGATGCAGCATGTTGTGGTAGCTGGCTACTCCTTCCTGGGAGAAGACAACCCAAAGACTTTTGGATGAGGTAGTTTTTCTCATTCTACATGATCAGATCTCTACAGACTGTATGAAGTTTTGTTTTCAAAGATACTGGGTTGGGGTGGGTGTAGTATGTGATTTATCATGATTTTGTCATCAAAATTTATTACATGGATGATTTACTTATACTGTATTTTCTGGAAGAAGAAGTAATTGACTGGCACTGCTAGATTCAGCTGAAAATTTTGAGTCTGTCTTCTCTCAGAATTATAAAATGAGAATTAATTATTAAGCACCCAATTCTAAAATTTATCCAGAGTTTTAATTTCAATTTCTTCATCTGTGGGGGTGGCAGATTAAAGGGGGCATTCTTCATTTTTAGCTTTTACCTGAGAACCAAACTTGCCTTTCCCCTCTGTCCCTAGAATTGGTGCTCTTGGAATATTGCTGTTAACCATCAATTTGGGGAGGCATCTTCCTAAAGGTAAACACAGCCTAAGCAGGGGAGCAGCAGTTGAAAGAATGGGAAACTGTTTCCAGATGTTTATTTCTTTATGTAAATATGACGCCAATGTAAATCCTGTGTCAAGACCATAGAGAATGGTGCTTTTTACTACAATTAGCACATGCATTTTTAGAAACTATTACATGTTTTAGAGAATCTTTGCTGTGTATATGTAAACTTATGTATTGTTCAACTGTTAACAAATAATAAATTATTTCATTATTAAAGAAATGTTGGTCTCCAATATTTTCTATACCATTTTACTCTTTCATAGTTTTTACTCTCAGGACTGAGTTAATCAAATTTCTTTTTTTCTTTTAATTTCATAGCAAATTCACTGGCTCAGAGTTTTGGGCCCTTGGGTTCTGATGAGGAATCAGGTCGCATGGCTTCAGCTGAGCTCATTTGTTGATCAGAATTCACTGTAGCACCGCCCAGTCACCCACACACCCAACTCTTGGGCAGCTCGTTCTTCATTACGGAGGCCTCTGATGATGCTGGCAGCATGCTAGGGGTGCAGGGGCAACCAAGACTTCATCTTTTGAGCGCTGTATTCTGGAGGTGAAGATGTATGTACAATGTAACACACTGCAGTTACATCTGGAATACAGTTGTACAGGAAGGTGCCCCGAGAAATCAGGGTGGTGGGGCTAGGGTGGCACTGGAGCTGGGCCCTGGGGGGACAAAGGGGGTTTACTGGGGAGGGAACAGCATTCAGGAGAGGGCCAGCCCCAGGGGACAGAGTGGGCTGCAGCCTGGAGGCTGGGCCTTGTGGAGCAGTGAGGCCTCACAAAGCAGGCTGAGAGAAGAAACGCCCCCGGCTGGGATGTTCATTCTTTTATGTGCAGACACTTGGCTAATTACCTGTACTCATTCATTTAACAAACACAGTTTGGCACCTGCTCTGTGTCAGGTTCTGTCACAGAGCTGAAGACCCATCAAGGAACAAAACACACCAAAGCCCTGCCCTCCTTTCGAGCTGCCTTTCCCCTGAGCCTGACTTTGGCGCTCAGGTCCCCATCATGCATGCTTGCAGGGTCTGCTGCACCCCCAGGAGAGTCCGGAGTCAGAGGGAAGGTGTCTTTCTGCTTTTTTTCCTTTGGTGATTCTGGGGATTGAACCCAGGGCCTTTGCACCAAGCTACACCCCAGCCCTTTTTTTTTTTGATTTGGTACCAAGGATCGAACTCGGGTCCTTGCAC
>NW_004624762.1:3423115-3458182 GCF_000247695.1 Heterocephalus glaber | reverse complement strand
TTTTTATTTTTTTTTTTAATTTTGGGATAGGGTCTCACTAAGTCACTAAGTTCCCCAGGCTGGGTCCAAACTTGAGATCCCCCTCCCTCAGCCTCCCAGACTGCCAGGGTTATATGCATGTGCCAGCATGACTGGCTTGTCTTTGTTTCTTAACCAGTGACTTTTTACTCTAGCACCACCGACGATTGTTTAAAGGTTGTTATGGTCCCCTGTAAGTTAATTATAATGTTACACTGCCAGCAGATTCTAAGAAAAAGAAACGTTTTGGTATTTCTACTTTGGAAAACTGGTCTAAAGCATTTGCTTCCTCTTAAAAGTATGAGCAACAATGAGTTGGATGTGTACTTGTAAGAGGCATCTCTGTAGACCGCTCCAAAATGGACCAGCAAACGCTGCATTCCGACAGAGCAGCGGGATCCCTTGTTTACTGTGGCCAAGGAGAGGAAACTTTGAACTGTAGATAATTATAAAGGCAGCTTTCACATAAAGATAGCCTCCACCACAAGACGACAAATCTTATTTCCAAAGTTTCCTCAAGTTGTTTGTTCACAGTAGCCTGATGAAAAATTATCTTTGTTATGCTGTGTGGGTCCCTGTCACAGCCGTGGTCAGCTCGCATTCACCCATTGCTTATCAAGTGCTGGGTGCTCTCTGCCAGAGCCCATTGAGTCTTCACCCTTGACCCTGCGAGAGAGTGCTAGCAGGCACCCCCTTTACAGATGAGGAAACTGAGGGTAGTGTCCACAGAGGGGGTGAGGAGTGGGTCTGGAGACATAGTCCCACCCTCCCTTGCCTCAGTTTACAAGAGCTGTGTCAAATTGTCATCACTTTCTCATACATAGCATCTTTTCCTTTTTAAGCCTGTTTCCTGCGAAGGGGGTTAGGTTTCAGTTAGTGGAGCAGAAAAACTGTGACACCCCCCCCACAAGACAACTGTGGGATGTCATTGCTAACTCACTGCCCACTCCTCAGTCACTTCCCTGTGTGCCTCCTGTGAATAGTAATCCCCCACCACTGAGCCTCTGGAGGGTCTGGGGACAATAAACCAGTTTGCTCAAAAAAGAAGACACTCTTCCACACTGTATTGTCCTGTTGTGGATCGTGTGACACCACATTTGTTCAACCAACACTTACTGGACACAACTTCCTTTTAGGCCATAGAGTCCCCATTGTCAAGTGCTGTGCTGGTCCACCTAGACATCACCATGGCCTGGATGAAGAGGGACACTGGGGATGGCTGGGTAAGGGCCGGCGCAGGCGCACAAGTGTGCTCCAAGGCTTGTCAGCACTACAGAGCTGGGGTGGTGCACGGGGGCCCTGGAGGAGGGGAAGGTGCCTTGGAGGGTCACCTGTCCTCCCCTCGGGTGCAGGTGAGGATGACAACCAAGCCAGGGAGCTCTGGGAATATGTCTGCCTCCAAGGAAACCCTAGGTCTGGGACAGAAGACACCGGGAGGGAATAAGGGACCAAAGAAAGAGAGAAAGGCACTGGTCCCACCAACCCTGTTGGCCACCCAGATGGCAGGGTGGGCTAAGACCTGGAGGCCATCCCAGCCCTGCACAGGGGCCAGTAGGGATGGGAGCCAAACATCTACCAGCTGGAAAGCCCATCCAGTTATAGCAGAACCCCATCAAAGCTTGCCTCGCCCCATTGGCATTCCTGTCCCCCTGGAAGGTCAAAGATGCTGTTACCATGAAGCTTTGGAGCAATTCTGACCACGGAGATGAATGGGCTGGCCAAGAGGAGCAGACAGGGTTGGGGCAGGGACGCCATCTTTCCTAGCCACCCTGGGGGCTGGTCCTGGTGGAGGACAAGTGCACAGATTCTGGTCAGAGGGATCTCTGAGCCGAGGGCAACCCAACCCTTTACACTCTGGGTGACCCAGGCAGTGTCTTGAGCTCTTGTCCCCAATCTGTACAGTGAGGATAATAATAGTACTTGCTTCCCAGGGCTGCTGGGGGATTACATAAGATATAGTATGCAAGGAGCTTAGCTGGTACCTGACACATAAAAGCCATTTAACAGAGGTGAGTGATTCTGATTCTTTTCCTAGCCAAGGAGAGAACATTTGAGCACTGTCAGGCACCTAACTTGGATTTTCGAATACAAAATTCCAACACTCAGAGAAGAAATAGATTTGGAAGGGAAAACTACTTTGGAGCAGGGGAAGCTGTTCAAATATGTCACTCTGACTATGCTATTTAAACAACAAATATCAGGCAGGAAGTGGTTAAACTGAACCAGGGAGCAGAGAAGAGGGTAATTCTGGGACAGAATGTGGACACTGGCGGTGGGGGAGGGGGCATTTTGCAGGTGGTACCTGACCTAGGCGCTGCTCAGAAAGTCAAAGCGAGCCCTGAACCCTTCTAGCCCTGTAGGAAGCATAGAAGTGGCAGAGGTGGGAGAGAAGGAGGCCAATCAAGACCCTTACTGAGGTGCCTGCATTTTGTTTGCAAGCATCTCACCAAGAGAGCAGGAGATGCCCTGTGTCCCAGCGTTCACACGTGTCTTTCAGCAGCAAATCCAGCACAGCGTAGCTGGGGCTCCAGACAGACAGTGATGACTTCACATTTTAAGTGTGAACACGGTGCAACTGCAGGGGTTGTGACAACTCTGCACATTTGCAGATAGCAACTTTGATCCAAGAAGCTGCAGTCAAGTGCAGACCAGCTCAAGGCATGGGACTGCACAGAGTCTACAAGAGGAGCCATCTGTGAGAGTAGATGGTCAGGATAGGACCTGCATGAGAAAGGGAAAGGTACATTCTCTTCCCCACATTGAGATCCTGGGCAAAAGAATTCTTTCAGAACTCATTGCAGGAATCCCATTGCTTCCTTCTGAAGAAAGGGTGTGTTTTTTCCTCAGGGAAATATGAATATAATATGAATGAACCATGAAATGTATCACCTTTCTCTTCTTGCTTTGGCTGCCAGGAAGCTCAGAGCTAAGATCCTGCCTCACCTTTAGTAATTGTTCAAGATCCTATGATTTGAATATTTGTGTCCTAATTTTCTCCTAGCATTTTCTCTGACCATGATTTATATTTAAACTTTTTTCTACTTTAATAATAATTTGGGGAGCCATTTCAGATCCATCTTGTAGAAAACTAGAAGAATTACTGTATATATAAAAGAAAATATGACCCAGCATTTTCTTCTGCAAGCAGAGGGAAGTAAGGTTGACTAAATGAGTCTGGGGTTCTTGGGGTCCAGAACACAGAAAGGCACAATGAGTGTGAAAATAAACTTGCCCAAGGAATGGAAAGAAGCTGCCTCAAGGCTGCAGGCAATCATGACTCACCTGGATGAAGTGGGGTTCCTCTGGGGGTTTCTGCAGAGACCAGAGGCAGTGGCCAAGTTGACTTGGGTCTGAGTCACCCATTAGAGCAGGAAGGAACACCTTTTCCCCCCAACTGGAGAAAGTTCCTTGGATTTCAAGTAAACGGGAATCGTGTTTTTGCAAAGGCTTCCCTTGAATCTGCTTTGATAGGTATTTTAAAAAGCAAATCACTTGCAAATTTCAGTATTTTGCTAACATACATGCTCATGGATGCAGGTGGGCTGGTAGGAATGCATTCGAGTCATGAGCTGCACAATGTCCTCAGCCCTGTTCCATTCAACACTGAAATGATCATTAGGGCTCCGGGTATGTGCCAGGTACAGATGGACAGCCTTTAGATATGAGGAAGAGCCAAGGCAGCCAAGTTACACCTTGAATGCCCAACAGAATCAGGATTCAATTTCTTGACAAGCCAAAGTGAGGTGCATGTCTTGGACAAGATGCATGTTAAGAGACTAGTTTTTGACCAGTATCAGAGGGAAGAGCTATTTACCCCCACCACACTCAAGATCCCAAGAGAAGAGGGGTGGGCTGACTGTCAGTGCAGTGTCCAGCATCCAGAGGGAAGGGACACTACAGGGTGCAGCCCCATGGCCTTAAGAAGAGGCCAGAGCAACAAGCTAGCCTGAGGGACAGCTTCCCTGGGCTCAGCCACCAGGCCACTGCTCAAAGCCAAATGGACCCCCAAAACCTTTGAACTGACCACCCTGACCCCACCACCGGTTTTGCCTCCCTCTTACTGGGCTCTGCCCACACCCCAGGATCCTTTGAAATCAGGCCTCAGATCCTAGCCCTCCTCACTGCAAACCCTCCTGTCCATGCCATCCACTCAGAATATCCAGGGCTCTTCAGGGGCGAGGCCCCTAGATCTGGTCCTGGCCACCTTCCCAGCCTCATCCCCTGACCCCTACCACCCTTCCCAAGACACCCGGGCTGCCCTGATGCAGGGCCTTTGCCTTTCTGCTCCCTCTGCCTAGAATGTGCTCCCAACACCTCAGCTGTACCCTTGGTTCATTCAGGTCTCAGTACAAATGCCACCTTATCTGCCAGCCTCCCTCTATGTAAAATCATGTCTGTGTCACTTTCTAGCCGCTGTGACCCTTGCTCTGGCTCATGTCCCTGTCTCCCTGTCTCTCTCATCACTGCATAACATCTTCTGCTTTAGTCTGTTTGATGTTTAAATGGAGCTCTGTCAGAGCACAAACTAAAGGGTCCCAGTCCCCGTGACAACTCGTGGTTCACGGGACGGGGCGCGCAGTGATTCACACCTGTGGAAGCACCAGTGGCCCAGTGAAGCCATGCTCTTCAGCAGGGCCAGAGCTCAGCACGGGCAGCAGGGGTGCAAGGATGAGGAAGTGCACTGAAATTTTCACTAAAAGTTAAGAACTTTCTTACTGTCAGAGTTGTGCCATACCAGGAGGGCCTCAGAAAATGCCTGGCCTTTAGAATAATCCAGATGACCTACTAAAATAAGAAAGCAATTTGATAGAAAACAATTTGAGAACAATTTGGGGAGAAAACAATTCAGCCCAAAGGACAATTTAGTCTAAAAGCATTCCACATTATTTTTCAAAAATTGGAATTTCAATGTAGCCTAGAGGTGGATTGCATTCTTTTGTGCCTTGTCAAGTATTTTGCTTAAATTTCATAATATTTAGTTTTACCCTCTGCTTTCTAGTTAATTTTCTGCTCAGTTGTTTTAATTCCGCTAAAAAAAAAAAATCATGAAATGTCACATGCACACATAAAGGTGGGTAAAACATAAAAGTACCTTTTAGCAAATTATTATAGACACCCACAAAATATCCCCCAACCAAGAGCCAGGACCCGGAGGGCCTCCAGCTTCCTCTGAGTGGCCTTCCCCACACAGTGCCCGAGTAAACTTTCAAGGACACACTGCCAACAGCTGGCCTGGTCGTGTTCTTTCTTGCCTGTATAATTTTGTCTCCTGAGCATTCATCGCTATGCACTGTGGTTTCATTTTGCATATTTGTTTTAGAAAATTGTGTAAATGGAATCACATTGTGTATGTTTTGTGTCTGGCTTCTTTTACTCAATATTATGTTAGTGGGAGTCATCTATTTGTATGTGGTTGAGTACATTCCTTTAATTAATTACTATATTATAAGGGTTTTTTAAAATAGCAAATTTTTGAAAAAGAGTAAACACCCAAAAATAAGGGATTCGTTAAAGTACAGGACTTTATAAAAATAGAAAGTACCATATAATCCTACTTCTGTTAAAAAGGAAGAAAGAAAAGGTAAAAACAAGAGAGTGAAAGAGAAAGAAAGAAGGAAAATACACCTATTTGAGTGTCTCTAGCAAAAAGTCTGCAAAAATACGTTGTGCTTTGGACCTATGGACATGAGGTAGGTGGTACAAGATCCTTTATGAAATTTCTTTATAAACCTACTTTTGGATTGCTTAGCTTTCTGGTTTTCCTATAATGAGCATGCATTTATTGATTTTGTTACTAAAAAAAAAAGCAAAACAAAAAAAGGGAATTATTTAAACAATGAATTAATTAACAAAGCAATAATAAGTAATAAAAGAAAGGATTTGGAATTTCAGTGAGGTTTTAGGGGAGTTTTTCCTCCTAGTGTATTTCCAGCCGATTATGTCTCCTATGCTTGTTGGGTGATTTTTTGAGAATTAATTTTCACAAATTGATTAAAAATGAATGTTTCCAACTGCAGTTAACATGCTTTTGAGGTTTCCAAATATCTCACTCATTGTGTGCTCACCAAGACCTATTCGTTGGAAGCTTTAGCTTTTCAAATTCATTTTCACCCACTCTGTCTTACCTTGCTCTGTTTATAATAGATGAAAACAACCTAAATTCATTTTAATCAAATTTTTCTTAGTCCAAACTGCTCCAGCTGACTAAATGGAATATTCCAAAGTCGAGCAGGCATAAGTTGCCATCTCGGTCCAGCCACTTACATTCCAATAACATTAGGCAAATTAACCTGTCCTGGTTCAATTTCCCCATCTGTTAAACAGGGTAAAACCTTTATTGGAGGTGTTCTGTGAGAATTAGGAAGAAATTGTTAAATCAGCCACCCATGACTCGGGGCAGGATAATCCACTGTTCTGTGCATGATGGGAGAGTCAGAAGCATTGGTCCTTTACCCACTGGACGCCAACAGCAACCCCCAGCAGCAAAGTCATCACAGTTAAAATGTCCCCAGGCATTGCCAGTGCTACCTTAGAACTTGGCTCTCTCTCTTACCTCCATAATAAATGTCCCCACGTTCCACTGGCTCCTCCTTGATGTCCTCTCTGGAATCAGTGCCTCTTCCCACTGGCTGCTCAGCCTCTTCAGCCTATCCCTGAGCCATCACGGAATCCCCACCAAACATTGTCCATCCGCCAGGTCTGTCTGTTGTCCTGTCCCTCCACGGGTTGCCAGAATGCACAGCAAGGTGAGACAGATTAGAATTAACAATAATAATGTGTGCTTCTGCTCCTTCATTTTTCTCCTGATTCTTCATCTCAGGCAAAGAGCCTGGCGTTTTTAGGGATTGCTTACGCTACTACCCCAAAGGCCAGTGTTATCTGTGAGACACAGACACATTTTCTTCCCCATCTTTCCTACCTGCCTACACCCATGGGTGCACACAGGACCCAAGATCTCCCACGCCCCCACAACCAATCTTACTGCATCTTAGATCAGCATAGACCATTGGCTATACATTTAGCTCCTGGGTTTGCTTCTGTTTCCTCCATGAATATTGGATTTATAACACACTTTTAAAATTGAGTGGATCTTAAAAGTAAGAAGCACACATTTACCTCCCCAGACTCCCAGAATTTCATCCAGGACCCTCAGTACCAGCCTCTACTTTCCCTCCAGTTGCCTTGTTCACCAGCACCAGCCCAGCTACCCCTCACCCTGCTCCTTTGCTTCCCTTTCTTCCCCCACCCCATGTCTTCCTGGGAACAACCACTCACTTGTCTTTTAAGACCCAGCTTCCAGATCTCCTCTATGGAGCCATTCTTGTTTTGTTTTTTTGTTTTGGGGGGATCAAACTCGAGACCTTGCGCTCGTGAGGCAGGCAGCGAAACCACTGAGCTAAATCCCCGGCCCTATGGAGCCATTCTTGACACCCCACTCACCACTCTAAGGCCTGTTGCCTCCTCTTCCTCACTGTGACTCCCTAGAGGCCAGGCCCAATGCAGGGAGAGGTGTGACAGGAGCCCAGAGAGACAGGGGTTAGTCTATAGGCAACACGGGCCTTGGAGAATTCTCCACAGCCTAGGCTCAGAGTCACAAAGGTCACCAGGTTTCGGGGGGTGACAGCCCACAACATCTGAACAGTCAAAACTTAAAAGCAAGCCAGATGTGGTGGCACACAACTGTAATCCAAGCACAATGGGAGGCTGAGGGAGGAGGATCGCAAATTCAAGCCCAGCCTGGGCAGCTTAGTGACTTAGCAAGACCCTATTTAAAAGAAAAAACAAAAAAGGATGGAAGGTTAGGATGTAGCTCAGTGTGAAGGTCCTGGGTTCAGTCCCTGGTATCACAGGAGAAAAAAAAAAAACATGTTGAAAACCAATTTATTAACCCTCAGTGAGAAACAGCAGTCAAGTGGAGCAGATGTTCGCAGTGGCCTGACCAGAGTTTGCCCCCCTTGCAGCCCAGCCAGGAAGCTCCATTACCTGACATTGCTTGGCAACAGTGGACTCGAGACAGAAGCAATGACTGATAGGATGGGAATATAGGGTGCTATCAGCTGTGACAGCTGTCTCAGTATCTCTTCAGTGGCTGAGGACCAGGTGGGCAGCCCAGGTCACCTGTTTGGGGCATGGAGGCTGGCTCCTCCCTTAGCACGCCGCAAGGGAAGCATGTGTGGCCTTTGGTCTCTGATCCAGCAGGCCTCTGTGATTAGATGATGCAGTTCCTTCAGACCAGCCTTCAGGGCCAACCCTGCACACAGGGGAGGCCTAAGCTCTCCTTCCGGTGACCGTGTTCTGATTTCATCATTATCTTTCTCCTTTGCTGCCAAGGACCACCCACACTTGGTACTGAGCAGGTGACATGAACAACTGGTTGCTTCTAGGTTTGTTTTTCATAGGCGGAAGTATTAGTAATTCTAAAACTACTTTCTGAGTGTTTTAAGACTGAGCAAGTAAGTAATCTGGAGCAGATTTCTCATTGTTGGAGAAAAAAGCTGCACGTATGGAAAGGAGATGGTTGCAATTGAAGGTATCAGCATGAACCCATATTTTAAATATATTATAAAAAAAGAAAGATATAGAACTACATCAAGATGTACCGTATGCTTTTTTCTTATCTCCGACCACTGAGAGGACCGGGAAGTAATGTCATCCCAGTAGCAATAAGCACATGTGACACTACATCTTGGTCTCTGACTACCCACCAAAAGGAACCAGCACTCTTTGGAGAAATGACTAAGCCCAGCCCAAGTGCAGGGATAAGATGAACCTGGAACATCTTGTTATGTCAGAAAATAAAGAAGGGTCAGATTATGACAAGGACCTTTCTCAAGAAGACAGGAGCCAGCTTGAAGAGGACACCATGGCCAAATCTAAAACAATCTGAGCATCAAAAGAAATAATGGTAGTAACTGAATATAATTCATGGAATAAAACAAGTACTTATGAGTCGACAATGATGTAAAAAATAAATAGGGAAAACTCTTTGGTAACCATCACACTGCTAATCGGTTCAGGCAAGAATCACCAATAGATGCTGTATCTGGTGAGGGACAGTTTGGTGAGAAATAGTATGTTGCTATAGTCTCAGATTGTCTCCACACAAGACACTCATCACACAAAGAAAAATAGTTCCAAGACAGTGAGAAACCTAGCAGGAAGCACCCTGACCGAGTGACCAAAGCGCACATGGAACCAGCCAACAGCCTGTGCCCAATGATACAGTGTGAGGAGGATGCACCAACCTTTCTGAGTGTTTTTGCCCAAAACGCAGAACCCAAATATAATCATGAGAAAACATCAGATTCACCCAAACTGAGGGACATTCTACAACATAACCAGACAAGTCTCCCCCAAAATGTAAAAGCCATGAAAACAAAGACAGATTGAGGAACTGTTCAGATGAAAGGAGACCATAGTTGTCTTTGACAACTTAATGCAATGGGTAGCTGAGTTGGACCTGGGACTAGAAAATAATTTTTTTCTTTGGCTATAAAGATTTTTGGGATAATTGAGAAAATTTTAACAAGGTCTAAAGGTTAGATAACAGAAGCATTACATTAGTGTTGATTTCCTGATTTTGATCATTGTATTGTGGTTATACAAGAGAATGTTGGGGTGGGCGTGGTGTTGCACACCTGTAATCCCAGCACTAGGGAGCCTGAAGCAGGAGGATCACTGAGAGTTCGAGGCCAGCCTGCGCTACATAGTGACACCCTGTCTCCAAAAAAAAAAAGAGAGAGAGAATGTTGGGGCCTTTTGGAAACAAACATGAAGTAGGTAAGTGTGTATCATATTTGCAATTTTCAAATGGTTCATCTGTGTGTAGATGAAGAATAGGAATGAGAAAATGGTAAAGTTAATTGATAAAATATTAAAATTGGGGAAAACTGGGTGAAACAGAAATTTCTTGTTTCACTCTTGCAACTTTTCTGTAAGGCAGAAATTATTTCAAAACAAAAGTTTAAAAGTAAAACTTTTAGATAAAAACATGAATGATCAGTGTGTGGTGGTCATCATTAGGAAAGGAGTATGTCTTATGGGGTCAGGAGTTGCCACTGTGTTATATGCTCCAGGCTAGGGCTTTTGCCTACAGGAGAATTGCCCAGGGAGCTTGCTCAGTGCAGAGTCTTTGGCAAGTCCTGGTAGGGCCTGAGATTCTACATTTCTAGTGAGCTCTCAGGAGATGTTGAATCTCCCTGTCTGTTGGCCCTGGGTCACCGTGGATAGCCAGTCGGTAGTCACCACTTCAGCTCAGACCAGGCGTCCCTGACCCTGGCTACATGTTGGGACTCTGAGGAGCTGACTTGTAATTGATCTTCCTATGTGATCCTTATGTGCTGCTAGGATTAAATCTTTACCTCGGTCTTTACCTTGTGTCCTTCTTTCCATCTTCTCAAATTCAAACCCTACCTCTGAACACTGCCTTAGATTCCAGGCTGGATTCTTTGCAGCTGCTTTACTCCATTGAGCCTTCTGCCCTTTCACCTTTCAGATACCCACCCACTGGAAGTCCAGTGCAAGCCCCTCTCCCAAGCACCAGGCTCTCTGTGGTGTGGAAGAAACCTTTTCCTGGCTTCTCTCCTGGGCTCTCTCTCTTCTGACACTGGGCTCCCAGGAGAGCAGCAGCTCACACTGGCGCACATGTTTGCATTAGTAATCACTCTCACGCCCACAGGGCACCTGCCTTGTCTCCCTTGGTTCTCCTAGTCAGAAGCACCACATGGGGCCATTCTGCAGATGTCACAGATCCTTCTCTGGCTGGGCCCACTCAGGTACCTGTTCGTCTAGGAGAGGTAGCTGGCTGAGAGTCGGCTGGCTCACACAGTTTCTCCTCACTTGGAAGCTGGGCAGAGGAGTGTCTTTGGCCCAGACAGCCACTGGAGCTTACCCAGGACGGGGCTCGGCCCCCTGCTGTGTGTGGGGAGGGCAGGGGCAGCTTGGGTATTGCCCTGGAATTCTAGCATAGCTGCCCAATTCCCCAGTCCCCTCCACTCCCCATCCACTCACTTTCCACCTGCCTTCCTTCAGCCCAGCATATATTTAGGATCCAAAAGACCTAGAGGAAAATAGGTCACAGGGAGTTGCCACCTGGGACGTACCCTCAAGAGAGGGCTTGGCCCAGGAGAGCAGCAGTATTTGTGAGGCCAGCAGAAGGAGAGATTGGAAAATGAGTTTGAGAAGGGGGACGCAGGACTTGGGGTGGGGCACAAGAAGACCCTCTGTTCTCCAGGCTCCACTTTGCTGGCCAGAGATCCCCTTCTGATCCCACGCCAGCCTTTCACCCATGTGCTCCAGGGATGATGAGCTAATTCCAGTTCAGGGACTTGGCTGCCCAGGGACAGGGCAGGAGAACCATTTCTGGGATCTGAGAGAGAGAGGGGTCCAGGAGGGCAGCATTTCTGGCTTGAGCAACCTCAGAGGTCCAGGGACTCCTGGAATAAGGCTCTCCTTCACCTCCTGCCTGATGCCCAGGCTGCCTGTGTCTGCCTGGGAGGGGGCCAGTGAATCAAGGACAGGCCCATTCTGCCCCGAAGAAGGGAAACTGGCCCTTCACACGTCCCATCAAGAGGCCTCAAAGCTCCGTGCCCCAACTCTCTGCAGGTCCCCGCAGAGAGGTTCCTGTCTTCCTGGGCCCGAGGTCAAGTTGGAGTGTGTAGCCATCCTTCTGAGGACCAGCGACCCTGTGCACTTGGAGGGGGCTGCCCAAGGTTTGGAACAAATGTGCTCCTCTCTGGAGAGCTCTGTCCATGCAGCTTCTCCTTGGGCTTGAGGAGTTTCCAGGTTCTCAGCCCTGCTGAATTCCAAGGAAGAGGCAGGGACTTGGAAGCAAGTGTGAGATGGGCCCCTAGAGCTGTGAACATTCCTGGACCTAGGAATGCCCTCCCCCTCATCCAGCCCCCCTAGTTTTGGGCCCCATTCCAAGTCCCCCCAGGAAGAAGCTGCGGTCCTGTAGCCAGAGCTTCCTCCAGCTGCCCCAGCCCCCCACTGCCACCTCCTCCTCTGTCCCCCGAACTCCTTGGGCCACCTCACACAAGTCCACACTTGTCTCCCAGCCATGGTTTTTGGATCCCAGAGCAGCTGTAGGAACCTACTTGCCTGCCAGATTCTTTTCCATTCCTTGACAATACCCAAATTTCTCAATCCCCGATCTGGAGAATAGCCTTAGGACTACTTTTGGTAAAAGGGGCAATTTGGATGCTAAACTATTCTAGATTGAAATAATTAGAGGAATTGTGACTAGATTAGAAATGATAAGAGGAATTGTAAAGGGATTAAATGAATCAAAATATTTTAAGCTGAGACTGTTTTAGAAAATCTAAAACATATAGTCGCCGTACATATCCTTTTATGTCTCCCAGCCAAGCACCCAGTAAATACTTGAGTCTTCCTTGGCTTTGACATCTACTCTCTGTCTTCTCCACCCTCTCACATGCATTCCATTCATCTCCAATCAGCACATTACATGATTTTTCCATGAACCGATATTTATTGGTTTAAAAGTAATTGAATTATTGGCACAATAATTTCAATGGTTTTCAGAGCAAATGACAGAAGGAAACACATCACTACGTAAGTGGGAAGACTGGCCAGGATGGCATCCCAGAGCTGCTGCCACCCTCGCAGGAGAGCAGGGCCTGGCTCTCAAAGCTGTAGCTATGATCCAGCCCAGCTGGACCTGAAGGTGACACAGCCATCGCTTCTCGGCCTTTTGGCTAAGATCAAGTGAAGGTGACACAGCCACACCTCAAGGTATCAGAAAGGGTCCCCCGATCCCCTCTCACAGACAGACCTTCCTAGCCTCCTTGGAAGCTTCTTCCAGTCTTCAAGTTGTTGCCACCAACAGTGGCTTGAAGACCGTGGGGACCCCCCACCCCCCATTGTCCCACACCGCCCCCCACCCCTGTCTAAGCACGCCAGCCTGCTCTCTCTCCCTGAGCCACTTCCACAAAGCCTCCCCCACCAGGGACACACCAAGGCCCCTGTAGAGGGAGGGGAGCGGCAAGCAAGAGCTGGATTTAGAGATGGACCAAATCCAGCAACTTCCCTGATGTTATGTGCTCCCCACATTCATAGGTCTTCCAGCCAATACGGGGGGAGGAAAAGGGGGCTTCTTAATAGGAGAGCTGCTGCCGCCCCTCCTCTGTGGGCTCCTCCTCGATGAGCTCCAGGTCGAACTCATCTTCCAGGGAACCCCCGACTGGCAGGAGGCGGAACTTCTTCCCTTTCAGGGTGCAGGTGCGGTGCTCGAAGTCCAGCACGGCGTTGTGGTCCTGCAGCACGTCGGTGCCGATGATGGCTTCTTCAGCACTCGCGTTGGCCACCAGGAACTCGGCCTTCAGCTTCAGCTTGCCCAGGGACACCACTGTATCCCAGACGCCCAGGATTTTCATTTCGGCTCCATTGGCCACTTTCACCACATTCTCAAAGGGCCGCAGGGTATCCAGATCACCATCAGTGACCTCCTCCCACAAGCTCGGGTGGACCACAGAGACCTGGGCCCCGGAGTCCACCAGGAACCTCACGGGCACTTTGCCGATCTTCCCTTTGAGGTAGTAGCCCTTACCCATGCTGTTGGCAAACATGATCTCTTTAGGCCGGCTTCGTGCAGCCCCAGGCTCCCCGAAAGCCCTCAGGAGGGCCTCCTTCACAGTCCCATAGTCCCCCTGGTCCTGGACACTGAGTCGGTTGTAGACCTCTAGAGCATCTCCTTTGAGTGACTCTTTGAGGAACCTAAGCTTGGTAGCATGGTCCCAGTGGTTGAGGTCATCAATGACCTCAAAGCGGTGCAGCCAAAGGCTGGGAGCCACATTGGCCCCATCGAAAGACTCGGAGACGAAGGCACGGTCCCTGCGGCCCTCCTGGCTCCTGGCTCCACTTGCAGCCATCGCTCTGCTCACCTCGGGAAGATCAGCAGCAACCCAAGCCAAGTAGAGAAAGCCGCAGAGCAGTGTTGGCGAAATCACGCTGGAGAACAAGGCCTCTCTAAGCAGGGTGCTGTTTACTTACCCAGCCTGGGCAAGCAGAAGGGAGCAGGTGAGCGTTGTGGTGCTGACGGCTGGGCACAGAGGCAGGAGGCTATGTGGCCAGTGCAGTCTGCAGAGCCTTTTTGATGCCTAGTTGGGCCCCCAGGGCTACTCAGTCCCCTTTGTTCTGGAAGCTCCACCCCTGCCCGCCCCGCCCCCCTGCCAGCATCCTGCCTGACTAGCAGGATGGGTGCCTCACCCTTCTGCCTCTGTTCGCAGACTGACACAGGCCGGCCCACGTTGAGAGAATGACCAGTCTCAGTGGGGGAAGGGGCTACCCAGGTACCCAGCCTGAGTCCAGGATAACCCAGATGAGAACACAGAAGGTGTTATGACATTCAGGTGTTTATCATCTGCCGAGGAAGGAAAGGGGAGGCTTGGACCACATTCCCATCAGCTTTAGGCTGGGGAAGCCCCTTTGGCCTGGGACTGACCTCCTGAGTGGCCAAAGGGAAGGAGCCTGTACTTACTGAGCTCCAGCATGTGCCAGGCACTGAGTCGGGGTCTCTCCACATTCTAACTAAGTGTGGGTCCTATGAGATTCACTGGAGGAAAGACAGAAGAGGGTCTCAGAATTGAAAATGCACAGAAATAATTTGTGAGTCAACACACACACACACACACACACACACAGTCTTTTTATATGAACTCATTTGCTTCTATCATTTTCCTTCATGGTCAATCCTAATTCAAAGTCAGCCTTTTTTTCTTTTTTTTGGTACTGGGGATTGAACTTGGGTCCTTGTGCCTGAGCAGCAGGAGGCGAAACCACTAAGCTAAATCCCCTGCCTCAAAGTCAGCCTTTTTGAGGCTAGGCCTTGGCCTATGGGCTCTCTTGTAGACTGACATGGACAGGCTGGCATGGACCTTGAACTCCGGGGAGTGAACATTGGAGTCCAGGATCTGACTCCAGGAAGGCCCAGTGCTCAATGCATGTGTTGTCTCCTCCCTGCCAGCCTCTCCATTTTCTAGGCAGCCTTCCAAAACCCCTTTCCGAAGCACTGCAGCCATCCCCACCCCAGGCTGATTACTTATGGAAGGAGCAACCTAGGAATCTCACTCTCTTTTTGTTCACTGTGTGGTGGTACCACTCCTGAGGGAGGACATAGAAGGCTTGGCTGGAGGAGGCTCTGTGTGACCGTCTACGTGGTGGCAGAAGACAGTCCATCTGTGCCACTGTTGCCCACAAAGCACTTCCGTGTGCCCAAGGGCTGGAGGCCTGAGTTGGGCCTGTGCCGGGAGATTGGGGCTGCCATAGGCACCCACTTTTATGATGCTGTCCATATGCCAGCTCCTCCATGGACCCTTCGACCTTGGCCCTAGCATGCTTAGACATTTCTGATGTTTGTGTGTCACAGTGTGCTCTGATGATTTGTTCACAAGTCTGTCTTGGGACAAATCAGCCTGGGGTCACAAACTTGGCATTTGTGATTGTCTCTGGCCCTCATAGAAACTTTCTCTGGGATTCAGGAGGTACCCTCTGCTGGGCACCAGGCCTGGTTGTGTGCTATCACCAAACAGGCGGGATTAAGAAGGGCCAAAGAGGAAGGTTTGGTGGCACACCTGTGACTCTAAGGTTGTTTTTCCTGGCTGACACCCTGTCCCTCTTTAGCTCTTTATGCTGTTCATCACCCAGTGCCTAGCTGAATCCCAGAAGTACCTGCCCCCCGTCCTGCCTCTGGATGACCCCAAGGCCACCAAACCACATTACAAAGTCCTCAGTCCCCACTCCTCTCTCTACCTCCTTCCACCTGACACAGTGAGCCAGCAGAGAAGCAGTCGGGTCAACACCTCTCATCAGAGCTGCCTGGCTAAGGTGGGGCCTTGGTGGCATTCCAGGATCCAGGGGAGAGGGAAATAGAGTCACGTGGAAGGTGACATGAATAGGTGGGTGTCCGAGAAGATGGCACAAGGAAAAACCTGCATCTAGAAAAATGACCCAGCCACCTGCAAGACCAGAAAGCCCCTTCTGCAAGTGGACTTTGAGGGATGCTCTGGAAGGCCTTGCATGGGCGTGATTCCTCTGCCCAGAGATCTGACTCTGTGCTTCCTGGCTCCTATCACCTTGCATACCTGCTCCCGGTAGTGGGGATGAGTGCAGAGACTAGCATGTGACTAGGGAGGAGAGAGAAAGCAGGGCTTGTCAGCTGATGCACGGACTGCCAGATTGTTCCAAACTGATTCTTCAAACTATAGGTGCTTTGCTGATTGAAATCAGAGCTCCCCATTGCCCTTAGACTAGAGATAGGTGTCCCCCGGAATTTCATTTGCTTGGGTTTGGAGTTCTCTTTGGCAAAGTTATTCCACATTCTTCCCCTCAAGGAGGATAGTGACAACCCGTGAGGCAGACCAGTCCTTACTCCAGGAGCCTGAGCACAGGAGCACATGTGGCTCACCTTTGGCCCCAAACCATCCAGTGGCTAGATGAGGGCCTTTTTTTTTTTTTTTTGGTACAGGAGATTGAACTTGGATCCTTGCGCTTGCACAGCAGGCGGCGAAACCACTGAGCTAAATCCCCTGCGATGAGAGCCTTTTTAAAAGAAGACCGGGAAGTGGAATACCAGGGTAGGAGGGCAGACTCGAGGTTCTGAGGCTGTGCTGTTGATGACCTCTGATGAGCACAGTTAAGCAAGAGCTGATTATCAAATACTCAGGAGTTTTTTTAACCAATTGCTAAGCCAATTGGTAGCCTGAAATTGGACTCAGTGAAACTCTGCACCACGGACATTGACAAATCAGTTTTTGTTTTTTTCTGGAAAGCCAGTTTATCACAGCATTGGATCTGCCCCCCACCCCGGCCAGTGATTAATAAGTTTATACCAGTCTCAACTGCCTGGACCCAAGTGACCTGCCAAATTGGGGAACTGGAACCTACCTGGTCCCTACACTTCCCCACAGTCTGTGACTCGGGGCAGGTGACTCCATAGGGAGGCCTCCCGGGCTGCATCTGTTCATACTGCTCCCACACACACCGCTCTGTCTACGTGGAAGGGGTCAGGGTCCAGCCTTTGGCTAGGCTTAGGGGCCCATCTCTGGCTAGGACCAGGAACATGGTAAAGGTAAGTTCGAAGGATCCCTTTGTCCTTGGAAGGTGCCATACTTGGAACACTCTGAAGTACTCAGAGACCTTGGAATGGCTATGCTAATGGTGCACTGATGAGCTAAACCAGGTGAGGCAGGCCAGGGGCCACTACCTCCTCCCAGAACCTGGGTCATGGGACCTAATTATTGACAGGTATAGGCATTGGGTGGAACACCCTCATTATCACCCTTTAGATCTCCTGCTGTGCTCTAGAGCAGGCACATTGAATTTAACCTGAGAGGAGGCAAATCAGGACAATAAACAGGAAGGATTTAGGAGATCCCCACCCTTCACACCCCCTGGAGGAGGTTTCCAGGCGGTAGGCTCCTCCTGCCCCATTCTGCTTCAGCTCCTTGGTTCTTCTTTGCATTTCTACTCCTTCCGGAGAGTTGGGCAAATTGGGAGAAGCCCAGGGCAAGGCCCCTAAGGTACCCTGAGAATAGAATACTTGGTGAGCAGTGGAGACACCTAGTCCACTTTTGTGGTTCCTGCTGCCTGACCACTTGTGGGGAACACAGTGGGGAGCCTGAAGTCTTCAAAGTCCTGGGAGATGGAGGCCAGGGCCCCACTCTGCAGGGTGGGGAGTCACCGGTGGGCTGGGAGGGGACTTGACCTTCTGAGGACACCTGGCCTTCTAAGTGACATATTGTGAATTTTGGTTCCCCTTCTGAGCCCTGCTTGGAACAAGAAGAGGCTCAGGAAAGGTGGGACAAGCCTTGGCAATGTGCAGGTTCCCTGTAGCTCCTGCCCGGACTGACCCTGGCCACCTCGTACTACTGAGGCCAAGGTCACCCTGGGCAGCTGGCTGGGGAGAGCAAAAGGGACTCAGCTTTTCAAGACACCAAAGATGGTTGAAGGGAGACAAGGAGGTACACTTTCTCCAACAGGGACCAGACTCATGGGTGTGTGACTTGGTCTGTACTCAGAAAGGGTCTGAGCTTGGTTGGCTGCTGTGATGTTGCTGTCTTGAGATTTGGGCCCACACTGCAGCCTTTGCACTAGGCTCTGGAAATTATATAGCTGTTTTGTTCTTCAATAAGTTTAGAGGTGGCACAATCCTGTAATCTCAGCATTCCGGAGACTAAGGCGGGAGGATCACCGAGAGTTCAAGGCCAGCCTAGGCCACATAGTGAAACCCTGTTTCCAAAAAAAATTTTTTTTAGTTAAAAAAAAAAAACAAGTCTAATGGTGGAGACTTCTCTTTAAACACACATACAGACAGACACACACGGACACACACGGACACACACAGACACATCTTACCACACACTACACATACAGAAACACCCCACACATTAGACACACATCCTGTGCGCACACACACACCATACACACGGGCACACCATTGTTCTTGGATCAAAACGGTTAAGAAATTGTGTAACTTGACTGTAGAGTTTGGCTTCCACCTTTTGCTTCACATATGTATTAGCACACACATTTACATCAAGTATTAAAATCCTATTTATTGGAGGCACCTGCTGTTTATTAGCCTCTGGGCACACTTGCTGCTTCAGAAAACTGGGCAGGTCCCCATCACCACATCTTACAAGCTAATGAAAACAGGATACAGATGTTTAACACCACGTTTTAAAGAGTTGAAGAGCAATGTGCACATGAAGGCTGACCCACTTACAGCAGGCCCCAGTCACCCCACGCCACTTTGAAAGGAGCCGGCTTTGAAGTGGGTCATCCTGCCTTCTGCTCTTTCCCACCTGTGAGGACAGAAGGGCCTCGGTTTTTCCCTCTCCTGGGCACTCACCACCCAGAGCTAGGGCCCCAGCCCAGCCCATCTAGAGGCCTGGCCAGTGCTGGCATGAGTTTGCGTGGTAGGGATGGGAGCACTGGGCCCTGCTGCTCTCTGCTTCCAGCACTTGCTTTAGGAGGCTTCAAGCTGAAAAAAACAAAAAGGTGAATTCGGCTCACAAGTCTGGTTAGGGATCCAGGTGAGCCACGACCACAGCAAGGTATATTGGGAAATCCATGGTACCCAAAGTTCCCTTAGTCCCTGACCACAGACCCTCAGTCTAGTAGTGTCCACCGTTACCACCTGGACCTGGAACACTTGGCGCTCACATATAGTCATGGCCAAAGGCATCTGGGTAGGGCAGCTCTTCCTCGCTGTCCTCTTCTCAAGCCCTGCCAGACTTCTTACCAATATGGATGTTCCTCCCCCAGCCCTCACCAAACAGGCCAGTGTCACTGCTGAGGACAGAGTGCTCCTGCCTGCAGGTCCCTTCATCCATTCTCTGCTGTCCCCATTCAGCCCACCCTCCCCTCTTCCTTTTCTGCCTAGCTTAGGGGCCCTCCACCGGAGTAGCCGGGCCAAGTCTACCAGCAATCTAAGACATCGACAGGAAGCCAGATGCTTGGTGTAAGTCATGACCCTGCAGGTGCTGGAGGATGTAGGGAATAAGGATTCAGTGCTCAGTGCCATCAAAAGCTCTCAGGTCCCAGGTGAGGACCATGACCAACCAAGAGTCAGCTGGTTGCTGACTAACTGCTAAAAAACTAGTTAGCCACACTAGTTCACCCCTGTGTTATCTCTCAATCAAATATGAAGATTACTAAGGTATCCTGAAGGCCTAACCAGTCCCATCCTCACAGCCCAGCCCTCTGAATCAGGTTCCCGCCTTTGGCTCAGCTCCTGGCACCCTCCCCGAACCTGCTCCGGAACCTGTTGCCTTCTTTGGGGCCACAGAGTCCCTGGAGTTCTGCCTGGAGAGCCAGGGGCTCTAAGGAAAGACCCCAAGCAGAGCCCCTTCCATTCAACTGAAGTTGGGAGAGGGACTCGTAAGACAGGTCCAGACAGTTTTGAGGACATTGAAGCACTTTTCACAAACACTCCTGCAATTTATGAAATATTCAAGTAATGAAAATCCAGACTGAGTAATCTCCAGATACAAGTGGGCTTTTAATGACACCAGAAAACTTGGCTGTGAGCTAGCCACATAGAAGACTTTTGTCCAACTTAAAACACCTCAAAGGCAGCTTTGAACTGAACCTGAAATAGTTTTAATTGCTGTTAATGATACCCAGTATTGTAAGCAATGAAAACATACAAAGTCGCCCTAGCCCAGGGAACTGCTTCTTTTGAATACATTGCCAATTTAGCTTTGCTCCTAGTATCTAGAAACTGCAGGTAGCAGAAAGTGGAAATCTTCCCTCTGGTTTGTCAAAATGATCCCTCTCCTTTACCATCCAGAAGAAGTGCAAGAGGCAGGAAAGGGAAAGATGAAAAAGCAGCAGAACCCCAACACGGATGGAAGTCTCCATGTTATTAGTAGCAGCATTCACAAATGTTTATTGAGTGTCTACTATGTTCCAGACACCATGCTGGTGGCTGTAAATTAGATTAAGGCAGACAAAGAATCTGTGCTATAGACAGAGATGAACAATGCCAAATACTAGGTTGATTCAATTCCACACATATTTAGGGAGGCCAAGCCAGCCTCCTTCTGAGAGATGAATCAGATCTGCGGCCTCCCTCACAGTGCACCATGGGGAGACGGACTTGAATCCAGGTGCTCAGGATCCTGAGCCATGGGGGTGAGAGGGTAGCCATGCCAGCTGGGAGACTGCGTCAAAGGATGGTGGCTCAGGGAGCCTTGGGCAACTTCTCCCTCCCCAGAAAATTGACCACCATCACCAAAGAACAACAAAATTAAAGGAAATAGTGAAACAGGGAATGAGGACATTCAGAAAACAAAAACTTGGATTAATTTGAGTTGCTCCCAACAGGCTACCTAGGGAGGACTTTGGGAATTAAGACCCGGGACTCTCAGTACATGTGAATGCCAGACAGGAAGGCTTTGGGGATGGGGTTAGTCTCTGGGTAGGTAGTCCAGTGACAATTATGTATATAAACATAGAAAAAAGACCAGAAAGAAGTACATCTAAAGAATGACAAGTTATGTGGGGGTGTTAGGGTCATGAATGATCTTGTTTTCTATGTACATTCTGTGAATCTGGTTTCTCTTTTTTGTTTTTCTAATATTGGATCATGATTCTCTGAGCTACATCCCCAGCCCTTTTATTTTATTTTATTTTTTATTTTAAGACAGGTCTCAATAAATTGCTAAATTGCCAGGGTTGGACTCAAACTTGTGATCCTGCTTCCTGGAGTGCTGGGATTACAGGTGTGTACCACCACATTCAGCTGTGAATCTGTTCTATAATAAGAAAAAGTTCTTTTAAAATAAAGAAACTTTTAAAAAGATAAATTTGCCCTAGCCTTTTCTGTGAGCTTAAAATTATTTCCAAATAAAAGTTTTTAAACAGAGAGTATATGGAGAATATCTATTCCTTTCACTCAATTTTTCTCTGAATCAAAAACTGCTCTAAAAAGTAAAGTCTGTTACGATTTTGAAAAAGTTTTGTAAAAGGGCACCTAAAGGGACAGCTATACAAAATAAAATTGGCAGTAATAATAACTGTTACAGCTAAACCATAGTTGGAGAGGGCCATTTGAGTTTCCCACTACTTTGGGGTGCGTTTGGACATTTTCCACGGTAAAAAGTGAACCCCAAGTAAACAGAGGTCTGGGCCAGCCCCTCCCCTGCTGGATCCACCTGGTTCTGGGGCTGCTCCCTTGGCAGAGTGCTTGTCATCCTGTCTCGAGTCACTGGGGACAGATGATCTCAGCTATGTCACAGTGTCCCTGCTCCAAGTGCAGATTCTGAGCTAAACCTGGCCTGTGCCTGCCACAGCCCTGGGCCCCCTCATTCACACTTTTGTCCCTTCTTCTCCTGAATTTCTAAATTCTCTGGTTCCTCTCCCTCATCCAAATTGGTGTGCTGGAGTCTCTGGCATCCTCAGAAGGAAACCTCAAATCCCTGTGGATGGTGAGTGCTTTTCTCCCTCTATCCCAGGCAGTTCTAGAAGGCTTGGGTCATGCTCATGGGGCCTCGTAGGGCCTGAAGTCCAGCTGCAACCCCTCCTGCCAAGCCCCCTTGCGGAGGTGAGGGGCTGAGCTGGGCTGGACACAGGGAGGGACAACTTTCTCATTTGCATAAAGGCACCCCAAAGTCTCTGAGCCGCCCCACTTGCTCTCTGCCTCCCTCTGTGTCGCCCCATTCACCCACAAAGCCCCTGGCTTCTGTGGCCACCCTTATCCTCACTGAAGGCACCAGTGGCCTCCCAATGGTCACATTTTGTGACCTCTCCTGCCCTTGGGGAAGTGGATCTTCTGAAGCATTTGCCTGTTACTTCTCCTCTCAGGTCTCTGCCCCACTGGTTTCTTTTTCTCTTTTAGCGGGGAGGTTAGCCCTATGCAGTCCATGATGTCCTTGAACTTGTGACCCTCCTGCCTCAGCCTCCTAAACGCTGGGATTACAGGTGCAGCTAGCCCCAGCGGTTTCTTGCCCCAGGCTTGTGGGTCTTCTGCCTCTCAGACACTCCCTGAAGGCTCTCCTGGGCTCCTCCCCCTAGACACTGCTCTCTCTGGGTCTACACTGCTTCCTCTCATTCTACACACACACACACACACACACACACACACACACACACACACACACGCTGCCAGGGCTGGGGACTCCACAGACGGCCTCTGGGGCCAGCTGCCCCCTGACGTGTCCACCTAGAAGTGCCACTTTCAGCAATAAACACGCTGTCTTGCCAATACCCTCGGCCTGTTGTATTCTCCAGCCGGTTTGCTGAGTCAGAAACACAGGGGTCCTCCTTCCCTCCTCCTCGGATCCTGGCTGAGCCCATGCGCCGTGGGCCCTTTCTCCTGAGCCTCCGTCCATCCTCCTCCATCCAGCCTCCTGGCCTCCAGCCTCAGTGCAATCTTCCTTAGGACTCCCTGCCGGCCAGCCCCCTCCCCTCACCCGCCCTCCTCGAGCTTCAGGAGTCCTCCCAAGACCATCTCTACACTGCCTCATGGTGCCTCAGTCCAAAACAAAATCTCCACTCCACAGTGCACGCAGGCCTCTCCACTTCCCACTTCACCTGCACTAAATGGCTTGTAGTTCCCCAACAGGTTGGGCTTTCTGGGCCTTTTCAAAAGCCCCGTTCATAGCCCTGTTCTCTTGTGCTTCCCTCAGAAGTAAGCTGAGGCTTTGCCATCTCCGGGAAATCTCCCTTGATATCCCCAGCTCACTCTGGGGCTCCCTTCTCTAAGCTCCCAGCACAGGGACTGTTACTTCAGGCTGTCTACAGGCTCCAGGAGGCCAGGCTCAGACCTACTCAGAGTTGGAGCATGGACACGATTGAGGCAGGAAATTCATGGTGTTTCCGACCTCTGCTCTTCCATAAAGACGCCCTCCAACCCATGTCACCCTCGCTGTTTCCCTCTTTGGCCTTCCTTTTTGATTGCTCCTGCTTGGAGGGCTGTATCAGACCTGGCTTTGACTTCTTCACCTGTAAATTTCCACATCCAAATTTTTGTTATTGTAATCATAGAAAAATATTTTTCATCATAATTCAGTGCACAGACTTATTAAAATCTATGAAGTCGGCGGATGTGACACACACCTGTGATCCCAGTACTTGGGAGGCTCAGAAAGGAGGATCATGGCAAGTTCGAGGCAAGTCTGAGCTACATAGCAAACTCAAGGCCATCCTGAACTACATAGCAAAACCCTGTTTTAAAACAAAACAGAACACCAAAGTAATAGTAATAATAATAAAAATATACCAAATCTATATGTAGCTGAAACAATGAATTTACTACATGTAACATCCTCTGATACTCTGTTTTCTATTTGACTCTGCCTCTTTTAATCCTCATAATGACACACTAAATTAGTTTCCTAATCCCTAGTTGTTCCCCACCCACCATCTGTAACACTGCCCTGGCCCTTGGGGATTAGCACGGTTCCCATGGGGAACATGGCCTCCTGAGTATTCTAAGGAACTGGTTCAGTTTTGTAAATTTCCAGTCCACCATGTACTTTGTAAGAATGCAGTAGAATGAATTGTTGGAAAATAGAATAACAAAGGTATTTTTTAAAACTAAAGCCTAGCTGTTGTGGCAAATGCCAATAATTTCAGCACTCTGGGAAGCTGAGGCAGGAAGATTGCAAGTCGGAGCCCAACCTGGGCAGTTTAGCCAGTTAGCAAGACTCAGCATCAAAATAAAAAGCAAACAAAGCCCTGGGATAGGAAACAGGGAGATAGGTCTTCTGAAAAAGGAAGAGGACCAAGAAATGGAGGCAGGGGGACAGAGGGGAAGAAGACGAGAGAATTAAGATGTGTTCAGTCCATGTACCAACTCCTCATGATGAATATATCATTATGAACTGCAAACATGTACTGATAAAAATTTAAAAATTCTTTAAAGGAAAAAATGGTTTTCATTGTTTAAAAAGGGCTGGGGATGTAGCTCAATGTGAAGGCCTTGGGTTTGTTCCTCCTTACAAAAAAAAAAAAGCAAGCCTGATGTGAGAATTAGATTCACTGGGCATGGTAGGATGGTAGGGTGGTAAGGGTCTCCAGGGCCAGGAACCCCATGGGAGCAGAGATGTGGGGCACCCTCACCAGTCCTGGTGATGCTCTTAAGCCGGTGACCTCGGGTCACCCTGTCCTCCCGATCTCGGTCCTGAGCATTTGAACTGCACACTCTGAGGGCTCTGCTGAGCTGAGGTGTTCTGTGCAGTCTCTGCCTGGTCGACAGTGCCAGGCTGCCTGTGTTCACATCCTGACTCAGCCACATATGGTGGGGGCCTGGGGTGAAGGACATAAGTCTTCTAGGCCTGCTCCTGGATTGTCCTGGGAGATTAATAAAACAATTCCTCATGGAGCTCAGCCTACCCACTGCCGGGACCTGGCTGTGCTCTCCTCTCCCACTCTCCGGGTTTTGATTGTTGTCTCTGGGTTCCACACTGACAGCTTCAGCCAAAACCACCCTTTCCAGCTTCCAGCTTCCAGCTTCCCGGCTCCAGCGCTCAGAGTGGTTTGAGGAGAATGGGAGGACCCTCTGGCCTCTCCCACCCTTTCTCCAGGGGTCTCCACACCTGTGGGGCAGATCCTCCCACCCAAGCCTCACCACCTTCCTCTCTCCTCAGGGCCTCTTTCCAGGGTCCCTCCCTGCTCTGGGAACCCTTCCAGAGTTTCATCTCTGGTCACTGCCCGCCTAAGGCGATCTGCCTGGTGATGTGGTGTGAATGTTTAGCAATAGGCTCTCCTCTGGGGAAAATGCACACATACACACCACACACACACACACACACACATGCACACACACTGAAATTTATTTGTTTATTTTTATTAACTTTATTGTTACATCTTAGGTATACATTATAATCACATTCGTCACGGGGAATTTGTATGTGTACATGATACACCTTAGTTCTTGTTTTTTCCCCATTCCCCTTCCCTCCCTTCCACCCCTTTACCCCTCCCTACTTTCAAAAGCTTTGTTTCCATTTTTCCTTCTTTTCTCTTACTTTTTCTTTCCTTCTTTCCTTTCCCCCACTCCCCTCACTTCCCCTTCCTCTTTGAACCTTTGCTTCCTATTTCACATTATCTATTATACATTTTGGTGCTCATTTACACTTTCACTTTCTCACACCAGAGAGACTACACTAAATTTATTATATGTTTTATTGACATTAAGCATGGTGAGCCTCCCAGGCTTCCTGTGGCCAACAGTCATTGTCCCTTGTCCCGCACTCTGTTTCTCCAGATCCCTATCTGGCATGTCTGACACTTGTCTCTGCTTCTGCCACACAACCAGGTGCAGTTCCATTGATGACCCTGCTCTTGCAAGCCTCATGCTCTGCCCAGGCTCTCCTTGACTCTGGGAAGCTTCTTTCCATTCAAGGACCTGCTTCATATGGCCTCAGCATGGATCCTCATGGAATCCACCCACTGTGAACACCCCCACCCCAAGCACAAGGCACTCACTTGCTCAAATACGCAATCTTTCACTGCTAATGTATGCTCACTTCTGACCTGTGCCAGATTCTGCACTAGGTGTCGGAGATGCAGAAATGAGCAGAACTTAGAAAGTTCTCAGTCTGATGGGGAAACAGAAATAGGGTAAGAGTTGGGGGTGTAGCTGAGAGAGAGAGAGAGAGAGAGAGAGAGAGAGAGAGAAAGGAAGGAAGAAGGGAGGGAGGGAGAAAGGGGGAGGAGGAGGGAAAGTGCAGGGGAAGAAGAGAGGAAGAGAAAAGAAATAAAGCAGCCACTCCCTTGACAGGGCTCTGTGAGGGTACTGGGGAAGAGCAGTGGAGGGACATCTTACTTAGGCTTCTGGGGGTGCCAATCCTTTTTCTAAGACTGATGGACAGGGGCTGGGGATTTAGCTCAGTGGTTTCACTGCCTGCTGCACAAGTACAAGACCCAAGTTTGATCCCCAGTACCAAAAAATAAATAAATAAAATAAAAATAAAACTGATGGATGGGCAAGAGTTAGCCAGGTGGGAGCTGGGGGTGGTGGCTCATGTCTGTAATCACAGAGCTCAGGAGGCTGAGTCAGGAGGATTGCTGTGAGTTCAAGGCCAGACTGGGCTATATAGTGAGTTCAAGACCAGCCTGAACGACATAGTTAGACCCTGTCTCAAAAGAGAGAGAGAGAGAGAGAGAGAGAGAGAGAGAGAGAGGAGTGCAGGAGGATGTTCCAAACAGGGACAAGTTAAAGGCCCCAAGACCTGAGGGCACAGGGCACATTGGAAACCCATATTGGGAGCCTGCATTTGGTGAGTCCACAGAGTGAGGAGAAGCCTGTACAGGAGGGCCAGGCTCGAGCCAGAGGGATTTTGGTTGACACATGGAGAAAGCTCAATATGAAACCAATAGTGGTGATGGCAGTAGGGATCAATGGGAAGCTTCTCGGTACAGAACTACAGGCTTTTCAGAAAGATCAGCTTGGGGAATGCACTCGACACTGTCAAGTGCTGGGAGCCACTGTGCAGGTAAGAGATTCGCAGGGTCCAGGCCTGTAGGGGAGGAGCAGAGAGCTGAGGGCAGAGGGCCCCCGAGGAGCTAAGAGGGTCCAGAGGGGATTGAAGGCAGTCAAAGGAGGGTTTGACTATCCAGGCTTTCCAGAGGAGATAGTGCTGGACCGGAAACTTAAGGTAGGAAAAGATTGCTCTAGGTAAAGGGGGGCTTGTGAGTGGAGCTCACAGAGAGGCTCCACTTGTCCTGCAAAAAAGGCACCCTGCAAGCTCACCTTTCCTTCCATGTCACCTGACTCCTTGTCAGCACAAAGCCAGCCACACTGCCCTCCTGGCCTCGCCACAGGGCCTTTGTCCACACTGCTCCTCCCCCTGCAGAGCTCCCTGCCTCTCACAAGGTTTGGGAAATTGGTCAGTTTGGAAAGCACCCAGAATTACTTGAGGAAAAGACTATTTGTAGCAGGTTCATGTGAATTTCCTGAGACTTTGCCACCACCCGCTTAACTTCCATGGAGTCCCAGGCCCTGTTCACCTTTCTCTCTCAGTTGACCTCTGGCTTCAATAATGTGGGCTGTCCTGGGCTATAAAGGGGGAAAGAGTGACATGGGAAGGAGATGTGAGCCAAATTGCCCCTCACTGTGTATGACACTTGGTGCTAGAAGATGCTGTGTTGATCAGAAGGTCTGGACGAGGCTGCTTATTTAATATCCTCCACCCTTCGTCCAGGGGTCAAAGAATTTGCTCTTGATCTTGGATTTGCTTTTGCTGAGCCAGAGTCCATTTCCACACAGCCTCGAGGCCACAGGCATAGGTGGAGGCCGCACACCTCAGGGCGCCTTACACCTGTCCTTGCCCAAGAGTCACGGGAAGTTGCTAAACAGACCAAAAGAAGAACCTGCGTGCACACTGCCGCCTGTCCCCTGACCCCAGCTGTTGCCTCAAGGAGGATCACAACAGGTCAGATAAAATCTGTCCCACTCAGAGTTCCAAGGAAACAAGAGTTAGAAATGTCATGTGACGCAGCTCCACCCCACTCGGCCCTGTCCCTCACCAGCTGTGTGGCCCTGGAGGCCCTGACCCTCCAGCTGGGTGCTTTCATCTCCTCTGGCAGTCTGTAAGGTAGTGAGGCATGAAAGCCACTGGCCCTCTAAGGGCTGCTCTGGGCCCACCAGCTTCTTGGGGACACTGTGAGATTGTTTTCCTCAGAAGCCAGCCCCCCCCTCCCCGCACTGCACCTCCTCCCTACACTCTGCTCCCTCTCATCTGATCTTGATCAGGCCATGATGTAGAGGCACAACCTTCATCCTGACCCCAGGAGGCCCGGAACCAGCCCAAGTGGCTGCATTGCACGGGCAACTCTGGAGCCCAACAGGCTGCATGGAGTCCTGGGGCAGGCCTTGGGCCCTGGGAGGCTTCTTTCTCTCCTATGGAGGGGAGAATAGAACCAAGGCACAGCTTTGAATACAGAACAGATCCTTTCTGGAACCCAATTAGGACCTTTGTCCAGAGGTGACTTTGAATATGTTCTCCAGAGTTTACTGAGCGAATGAGTGAGTGAATGAATGAATGATAACACTGGCCTTAAATCAGAAGTCTTCAAAATCTGTTGCTGTCAATTCAGAAAGCTCTTTGACTTTCCTTTCTTTCACTCAGAGACCCCACCACCAAGGAACAGGCACGGACCCCACCTTCCCTATGTATGAAGTGTCCTAGTCAATAAGGTAGCCTGAGCTGGGTATGGTGGCACACACCTGTAATCCCAGCACTCAGGAGGCTAAGGCAGGAGGATTGCCACAAATTTGAGGCCAGTCCAGGCTGCATGGTGAGTTCAAGGCCAACCTGAACTACATAGTGAGACCCTGCCTCAAAAAAAAATGTGGCCCAATGTGGCCTGTCCATGGGGCACAAGTCTCCCTTCTCCAGACTCCTCTGTCCTTGTGTCCCCATTCAATACACCTACAATCCCAACCCAACCTGTGTGAGATGGTTGAAAGAAAGTGCTGGAGCACCCCCTGAAACACACACACACACACACACACACACACACACACACACACTGAAGAAACACAAACTGGGCAAAACTGTAGGAATTCAATTTTACTGAATTTTTTTAAATTCCAGAAATCCCAAGTGTCTCAAAAGAAAATTGCAACCCCAGATAAGCATGTACAAGTAAACAAGATGATGACATTGGCAACAAGCCCTCTGCAGGTGGGAAACCACCAACAAGGGGAACTCTGGCCCCCATGAGTTCTGCATTTGCTTCAGAGGTCCTATTCCTGCTCCTCCACCGTATGGTATGTTGTGTAAGATGCTGTCGAAAGAGCACAGGGCTGAAAGGTAGGAACCTTGAGGTCAGAACCTGACACTGTCCCCAAGTAGCTGTGTGATCTTGAGCGAGGCCCTGGCATCACCAAGCTGTTGTGTTTCCGCCTGTGAAATAAAGGGTGGCCTTTTCACCTCCATGACTTGGATTTCTGCTGTGCTCTCACTGCACCTGCCCAGAACCATATGGGAAGAACTTCACCGGTACAAATGGGGGAAAAAAGCCCAACCCAATTTTTGAGTCAATTACCCCCAAATCTGGCTTAAACTAAGATGTGGATAAACAAGGTACCACTTCCCCACTAGTTTATCAGGGAAGTCGGTGGGATGCATCTTTGGAGGGTTACCAGGCCTTAAGAGCTCTCTCTTTCCATGGTCAGTGGGCTGAAGGAGAGAAAAGTATACATGAGGAGGTGGAGTAGACCTGGGTAGGGGACTTAGAGGGAAATATGTGACAGGATCTCTGAGGCAAGGCTTGTTGCTGTCACTCTGAGTGCTACCACCGCATCGCTGTGCTGGCCCGTCTTCTATACCTTGAGCCCTGGACATGGGGCCCCGCCTTAGGTAGTGCACAGGGCAGGGTGTGTGTCCTCCCGGAGACCTGATCTAATCCCAAGCACTCCTGCCCTCCCAGGGAGGCAGCGGGCAGGGTGCTCTGGTGCTTCCTTTGCATGAGCTCCACTGAAGGGAGGAGTGTTGGCAGGGTCCCAACCTACATCCAGGAAGGGATCCCAGCACTCCTAGAGAAGCCTCCTTCCTAAGAGGATCCATGCTGCCTAACTCTCTATTTCTCCAGGTCTCCAGGGTCTCCTCAGAGGGGTTTTTCCTAGACTGGTTCTGAAGACAGCCACATACTCATCCTAGGACAGCCGCCTTCTGGTTCCCTCTTCAGAGAGAGAGACTCACACGTTGGAGAGCTCAGTTTGAGGGTGGGACCAGCCACAGCCCTCACCCAACAAACCACTCTGAGAAAGCTACTGGCCTCTCT
This sequence comes from Heterocephalus glaber, assembly GCF_000247695.1. The sequence continues at coordinate 3,427,906 of NW_004624762.1, read as the reverse complement.
GGACCTCTGGTTCCTCCTCCATAAAATGAAAACAACAGGCCCATCCCAACACACACTGTGCGGATTAAATGAGATAAAGCTTGGAGAACACTTAGGCCAAGCCTAGAGCCAGGTCATATTTGTCGGGATTACACAGAGCTGCACAAAACCCACGTGGATTAGACACAGGCCTCCATAAAAATCTGTCAGTGACAATGGTGTTCTGGGAACAGTCTAAGGGAAAGTCTAAGGACAGCAAAACAAACGCTATGTCCTCTCAGGAAGTGGCGGCCTGGGCTTGCTTTAGAGGTTTATGCAGCCCTCCCCTCATTGCACAACTCAGGAAACTCAAACTCCTTGACAATGCATGGTACGTGCAGGAGGTCACACGCCACGTTTGAGATGGTTTGGACAAGAGGTTCTATTTTCTTGTTTCTTACTCACGTGGACAGATTGTTTTCTCAGATACGTGTCCATCTCAGATGGCTACATTGCCCCTCTCCCTCCCATTCCAAGACGGTCTTGGATCTGTCCTCCCTTGGGCTCCCCTGTCACAGGGGATGTTTTAGCCTCAGGACCCAGGAGGCCTTCCAGAGCCCATCCATCTTTTGCCTCTCCTTTCCTGGGGGCTGGCTCCTAAAGGCCACCTAGGAGGGAGGAAATGAGAGGGCAGGTGGGAGAAGACGCAGAGGGCATGTGAGGTAGGGAGGCTGGGTCACTAGGGTGGCCTAGGGGCAGAGTCTGAGCCTCCCCAGGCTCAGCCCTAGATACTCCACCTTCCCAGGCCATCTGCCTGTATTTTCCAGAAAGAACTGGCAACCTCCTGGATTCTGGGTGACCCTCACATAAGGGAGGCCAAATAATGACCAAATGGAACCTCCTGCCATTAGGCAAGATGGGAGCTCAGCTCAGCCAGCACAGAGCTGATTTCAGGGGCATTTCTAGCCACCTGGGTGGGTGGACTGAGTTCATTCTTTCCACACAAGGTGCAGCTCAGTCCCCTTCACAACAGCATTCCCAGTATTCACCTGCTTATCGGGCGCTTTTCTTTGCTGGGTCTTGAACCCAGGGGCCTGGACTGGGTCTTGAACCCAGGGCCTTTGCACTGAGCTACATCCCAGTCCTCCTTGCCTTTTGAGACAAGAGTCTCACTAAATCCTTAAATTACCCAGGCTGAGCTCAAACTTGTGATCCTCTTGCCTAAGCCTTCCAGAGTGCTGGTATTACAGGTTTGCACCGCCACACCCAGCCTGCCTAGTGCTTTACAAAATGCCTTCACAGTCTTGTCAGTCCCTGCAACAGGCCTGATTTTATGTCTGTTTCATAGATAAAAAAGCCAGAGCTCTAAACTGGTTACATTGGCACATGCCTGCGATCCCAGCTACATGGAAGGCTGAAGTGGTTCAAGGCTAGCCTGGGCAGCATGGAAAGGCCCACCTCAGAGAGGGGGAGAGAGAGAGACAGAGATAGAGACAGAGAGACAGCAAGAGAGACAGAGACAGAGAGAGACAGAGTCAGAGAGATAAGAAGATGAAGGAGGAGGAATAGGAAGAGGAAGAAGAGGAGGAGGAAGAGAAGGAGGAAGAAGAAGGAGAGGAGGAGGAGGAGAAAAAGGAAAAAGAAGAAATGTAGAGCTCAAAAAATGACCTGTACATGTGGGCCTGCCCTGTGCCCCCTTCCTGGGTGACTTAGCACAATGCAGTCACAGCTTCCAGACACTCACCTGACCCTGGTTGTGTGTCACCATGAATGGAAACTCAGCTACCACCAAACACGAAAACATTCATAAGCTCACTAGCAGTTAAAAAATGCCCAACAAAGCCGGGTGTGGTAGCACACACCTGTAATCACAGAACTTGTGAGGCTGAGGCAGGAGGATCACTACAAAAAGACAGCAACAACAACAAAATGCCCAACAACCTGACATGATGGTATCTACCTACAGACCCTGATACTTCCCTGATACTTAGGAGGCTGAAGCAGGAGGATCACTTGAGCCCCATGAGTTTGAGATCTGCCTGGGCAACATAGCAAGACAGCAAGAACTGGTCTCAAAATCTCAAAAGAAAGAAAGAGAACGGGAGGGAGAATAATTGAGAGACAGAGAAAGAAAGAAAGAAAGAAAGAAAGAAAGAAAGAAAGAAAGAAAGAAAGAAAGAAAGAAAGAAAGAAGGGAGGAAGGAAGGAAAGAGGGAGGGAGGGAGGAAGGGAGATGCTGCTGCCTGCTTCGCAAGCGCAAAGTCCCAAATTCAATCCCCAGTACCAAAAAAAGAAAGAGAGAGAGAGAGCCCTATAATGCCACATTTTTATTGTTATTGCTTACATGCCTAATTTGTCAAAATCCTCCTTGATTCAGTAATGTTCTTAGTGCTAATATAAATTGATACAACTTTTCTATATGTGTTTGTGCACACACACATTTATGTGTATCTCCAAAGCCTTACAAATACTCATACCCTAAATACAACATGGTATCTTGGATTGGACCTTAGAACAGGAAAAGGACATTTGTGGAAAAACTACTGAAATCCAAAGAAACTGTGGGATTTCATTAGTAGTATCATACCAACGTTAGGTTATTAGTTTTGACTTACGTACCCTGTTTAGGTAAGATAATACCATTCAGGAAATTGCTGAAGGGTAGGTGGAAACTCTGTGCTACCTTTGCAACTCTTCTGTAAATCTAAAATTATTTCAAAATAAAAGTTTTCTTTTTAAAAAAGTATTTACACTCTTTTACCCAGAATTTCATTTCTAAGATTTTTTAATCTCAAAACTTGTCAAAGATGCAGATGGACATTTATATACAAGGATGTCACATCACTGTGATCATCAGGAAAATGCAGAAATTATCTACATGTCCAAGAGTAGCAGATTGATTGAGTGACTCATGGTGCCCACAATGGTAGAGTGTAGCCAGAGAGAATCACATTCTAAAGTATTTATTGATGTGGAAAATGCTCACAGTAGCCAGGCATGGTGGCACACGCCTGTAATCCCAGCACTCAGGAGACAGTGGCAAGAGGATTTGGGGGAGTTTGAGGCCAACCTGGGCTACATAGTGAGTTCAGGGCCAGCCTGAACTACATAGTGAGACCCTGTCTCAAAAAATCAAGAAAGAAAAGAAAAGAAAGGAAAATAAAATGCTTACAATAGAAAGTTAAGGGAAATAATTGGGAAACATGCCTGTATATAGTTTAAGCTCAATGCACTTTTTAAAGTGATGCCCAGGGCTGGAGATTTAGCTCAGTGGTTTCACCGCCTGCTGTGCAAGTGCAAGGACCTGAGTTTGATCCCTGGTACCAAAAAAAAAAAAAGAAAGAAAATAAAATAATGCCCATAAGACAAGAAGGAAATTCACCAAAATACTAAAGGTAGTTATTAATAGAATATATTATTTAAGTGAATCTTATTTTCTTCTGAATGCATATATATATATAATTTTCTATGAACATATGTTTATAATCAAGAAAGGGGATATTAAAAATCTCCTACTCATGGCAATTCCTCAAAAAGTTAAACAAAGAATTACCATATGACCCAGCAATTTTCACTGCTAGGTATATACGCAAGAGAACTGAAAATTTATGTCCAAAAAAAAAAGATTCCTGAAACAACACAAAAGTATACGCCCAAAAGTAGAAAAAATGTGATAGGATAATCAAAATGTGGTATATTCCTGCAATGGAATATTACTGAACCATAAGAACAAGTGAAGCATTCCGGGCATGGTGACACACACCTGTGATCCTGGCTAAGACAGAAGGATAGCCATGAGTTCGAGGCCAGGCTGGGCTACATAGTGAGTTCAAGGCCTGTATGAACTACATAGTGAGACCCTGTCTCAAAAAAAAAAAAAAAAGACTAAGTGAAGTATTGATACACACTGCAAGGGTGGCACTTGGACATGCTATATAAGGGGGAAAAAAACCACCAGATACAAATGCCACACATTCCAGGATTTTTTTTTTTTTTGGACTAAGGACTTAACACTGAGCTTGATCTCCAGCCTTTTTTTATTTTTATTTTGAGACAGGGTTTTGCTACATTGCCCAAGTTGGACTCAAACTTGTGATCCTCCTGCCTCAGCCACCTAGAGTGCTAAGATTACAGGCATGTGCTACCATTCAAGACCTTGTGATACTTTTTATATGAAATGTCCAGAATAGGCAAATCTATAGAGAAAGAAAGTAGATTAATGATTGCCAGGGGCTGGGGAATTGGCAAACGACTGTTAATGGGCCCAAGGTTTCTTTTTGGGGTGATGAAAATGTTCTAGAATAAGACAGAGGTGATAGTTGCCACAACCTGCTGAATATATTAAAAACTACATTTTAAAGGGTGAATTTAGTGGTTTGTGGATTGTATTTAAAAAGAAAAATGAGGGCCGGGGATTTAGCTCAGTGGTTCCACCGCCTGCCTCGAAAGCACGAGGACCCAAGTTTGATCCCTGGTACCAAAACAAACAAACAAACAAAAAAAAAAAAAGAAAAAGAAAAATGAAGGAAAAAAGGAGGGAGAGAAGGGAGGAAAAAAAAATGCCAATACTCAAAAGCTACATTTCACTGTTTTTCATAATCTATTTTTTTAAGTTTTATTAGTACTATACATTGCAGTACAGAATGATTATATTCATCATAGGGAGTTGGTACATAACACAACTCATAGTTTACTTTATAAAAATTTTTTTCTCTTCCGCTGCCTGCCTCGCAACCGCAAGGTCCTGAGTTCAATCCCCAGTACTCAAAAAAAAGAAAAAAAATTTTTTTTCTCTACTTTGTAGTATGACATTCACTTGATACCTAACTTTTT
>NW_004624762.1:3394342-3423015 GCF_000247695.1 Heterocephalus glaber | reverse complement strand
TTTTGGTACCAGAGATCAAACTCAGGTCCTTGCGCTTGCACAGCAGACAGTGAAACCACTGAGCTAAATCCCCAGCCCTTTTTCTCTACTTTTAAATGAAGTTCAATATGGTAAACTCCAGCTCCCCCCAAATCCAGGGCCACATAGGCAGAGCAGGTGCCATCTGCTTATATGGTGGAAAGAGCCTTGAGAAGATGATTGTGACTAGAAATTTCTCCCCATCGGTTCTTCTCTCTCTCCCTTTCACATACCCACCTACCCATCCACCTCTGAGGCATGATCAAAATATATGGTAACTGCTTAATTTTTAAATTTATAACAATAAAAAACACATTGCCAGGCTGAGGATTTAGTTCAGTGGCACCGCACCTGCCTTACAAGCACAAGGTCCTGAGTTCGATCCCTGGTATTGGAAAAAAAAAATTGCCACTGATTCCCCTCAAAATACTCCCCCTGGCTTTAAAACCTTATTCCATCCTTCTTGCCACTTTCTGAAGCCGTTCTGGGAGTCCTCTTATGTGAGTGTCTTTAGCTGCACCGTCATGGCTGACTCTTTGTCCTGAATCAATTCAAAACACTTACCTCTCATGGTCATTTTGACTGTGAAGGAGAGCCAGAAGTCACATGGTGCCAGATCCAGTGAATAAGGTGGATGAAGACACACAGTAATTTTTCAAATTTTTCTTGACCTTTTATTGGCTGTCCTTTTTTTGATATTTTTTAAAAAGTTATTTTTAGTAGTACATATTTGAAGTACATATGATTACATTCTTGTGAGAGTGGTACACATACATCACACATCTTAATTCTTTTTCCTGCCCCCTCTTTCCCCTCTCTTCCCCCCTCTCTGTCTCTTGGTGCCCTTCTGTTTCACCAGAGATCTGTCTCTGTTTCTTATTATCTATTTTGCTCTTTAAGACACACCCTAATGTTTTCACAAGCCTGCCTTTCTGCTGGATGGCACTCAGCAGCAGTATTCACTGTAGTTTTCATCACAACTTGTAAAGACACTCACAAAAAAGACTTCCAGAACCACTTCAGAAAGTGGCAAGGAGGATGGGAACAGTGTGTTCGAAGCAAGAGGGAGTGTTTTGAGGGGGATTAATGGCACTGTGTCTGTTAGTGTAGGAACATTTATAAATTCTAAATATTCACTGTCTGTTTTGATCACATCTCATACTATCATCCACCCATCTATGTACCCACCCATCCATTCGTCCCCCTACCCCCTGCCATGGCAGAATACTGGCACAGAAAGAGCTGGCAAGGTTGTCAGTTGGGCCCTTCCCTTCTGTAGCCCTTTGGGGACCTCGGGAATCCCCAGAGCTCTAGTTTTCAATGATCCTCAGTGCAGCTCTTTCTCTACTGGCTGGCTGAGGTCTTCTCGTAGCCTCCCTGAGAACATATCTTCACAGGGTTTGGCCAAGAGTAAAGTAAAAAGAAGAGCTGGGTTTACAAGGTAAAGATAGGAAGAAGTAAATGAAGCTATAAACGCAGGCCTGCAGTTCCTGGCATAGGGTACACAGGACTCTGTGAGGAGCATAGGAGCATCTGGCTGGGCCTCAGGGAGGGCCGGGGAGGAGGTAGGAAGCCCTAGCTGGGCCGGGCCTTTGAGCAAAGATGCCACCTTCCTGCTCAGGGCCAGGCTGGGTTGGGCTAGGGTGGGCTGGGTTCACAGTGTGTTGAAACTGAAATTGGTGGAGGAATTTGAAGAATGGAGGAGGGCGGGGTGGTGGCAGTAATTACATTGTTCTGCACTGGAGAGCTAGCCTGGCAGGGTTTAAGGAAGACCCGGGTGAACCTTCCTGTGTGGTGGTCAGCCAGCAGCTCTGCCTGTCCTGCAGCTGCATCTCCCTCCTTCCCAATGCAGCACCTCACTTCCCTGAGGAGGACTCAGTTCCATGGGCTCTCTGGGGCTGGAACCTGGAAGTCACACAAGGGGACTCTGCCTGGCCCAAGCCCTCCATTCCTGGCCTTCCTGAAAATTTTAACTTCCTTGAAGTTCAACACTTTTTTCAATCTTAGGAGTTTTCAACCTTATCTTTTAGGTTGAAAAGATTAAAATGCTCTTTTGGAGCTTAAGTTAGCTAAATGCTGTTTTTGGGTTGACGTTAGCTGAACCCAAACTAACACATATGCAAAACATGAAGCTGTGGTAATAATATCCCATGTTGACCAAGTGCCTACTGCTGTCAAAGACAAGATGCGGCACATCACACACATTTATCTAATTCTCACTCCACAGATGCAGGAACTAGGGCTCAGAGATCAATCCCATGGCTAGAGCTCTACAATGAAAAGAAATGGAAAGGGGACTCAGGTCCAGCTTGATCTGCCCATTAACCCTAGACCCTCCCTCCCTCCCTTCCTTCCTTCCTTCCTCCCTTCCTTCCTTCTTTCTCTCCTGCCTCATTCTTTCCATCTGTACCTCTTTCCCTTCTTTCTTTTCTTCCTTCTCTTCTCTCTTTTGTATTTTGACCTTAAGGATGGAGAACTGATTTAACCATACTCCTCAGTTCCTGGCATTTCATCACCACAGGTCCATGCAAAGCCCCTCTTGTTTTATTATGCAAGTTCTTCTTGCCTCACTGAACCACATTCCCATGCCCCCAGGATTGCAGCTCACATGTGATAGGGACTTTAGCTGGCAGACACTCCAGAAATTTGGCAGAGTCAAGCCTGTAGGTGTGTTTCCTCAAGAAACAAAATCCATTTTGAAGCTGGGCTTGGTACCACACACCTGTAATCCTAGCACTCACAAGTCTGAGGCAGGAGGATCACTACAAGTTCGAGGCCATCTTGGGCTGCATAGCAAGACCCTTTCTCAAAACAAAAACAAAAACAAAACCCCAATCCAATTTGACCTGGGAAACTTTTCAAGGTGACTCTCCAGTAGTTCCATCGCTTGGCTAGTCCATTGGCCCAGATATGAGTTTACTCTGGACAAATGTGTGTTGTAGAATTGGTAAGAAAGAGAAAAATCCTGTCCCTGCCCTCAGGAAGTTTAAAAACTCCATTTCAACAAATATATGAAGAGCACTGACTTCGTGAGCCAGCTCCAGAGACAGAAAGATGACAACAGTCACTGCCCTCTGAGAGCTAAGAACCTGGTGGGGCTAAGACCAGGAAGCAATCACCACCCCATGTTAAGCTGAGGGAGGACAGGCCACACCACTCTGGACACCACCCTGGTGTGGCATGGACAGTAATGCTAACCACAGAAGTCACCGAAGAGCCACATCTGTCTGAGTGCAATGGTTTCCGCCCCTCACCTCAGCATTGTGTAATAATGATGGGCAGAGTTTTCATCATATTTGGAGGGGAAGTTTAGGACTGTGAGACTTAAAGTGTAAACTATAGAGCATGCAGGAAATTTTATTTATTTATTTATTTGTTTTTAAATTTTATTGGTACATTTTAGATATGTATAATGATCACATTCATCAGAGGGAATTTGTACCTGTATGTGATATGTCTTGCTTCTTCTTTTCTTCCCATTCCCCTCCCCTCCCTTCAACCCCTCTTCCCTTCCTTATTTACAGAAGCTTTGTTTCCATTTTTTCTTCTATTCTCTTTTTTTTTCTTGTCCCTTCCTTCCTTTCCCCCTCCTCCCTCCCTTGTTCCCCTTCCCATTTGAACATTTTCATCCCATTTCCCAATATTTGTTAGATATTTTGGTTCTTATTTACACTTTTGGTTTCTCACACCAGAGAAACAATGTGGTATTTAAACATGTGCGTCTAATTTATTTCACTTAAGAGTGTGGTCTCAAGGTGCATCCATCTACCTAGAAATATCTCAAGCTTACCCTTCTTTATGGCTGGTAGTACTCTATTGTATAAAAAAACCCACATCTTTATCCATTCATCAGTTGATGGGTATTTGGGCTGTTTCCAAGATTTAGCTATTACAAACTGTGCCAGCATGCAGAAAATTTAGAAACTCATGAGGAGTAGGCAACCAGGGGACACCTCAGAGGAGAAGGAAGTAGTCATCCTAGACTAGACCTTTTAGAAAGTTGAGAGGGACACAGATGTCCCCCTCCCCAGATGCATGCCCTGGAGAAAGCAAATAGGTGTCTAATATAAATCCCAATCAAAAGACCAGCACAGAGGTGGAGTCATGGCTAGGCTGCCTCCTGCATGAGGCCCTTTCCACCAGGCTGGGCTCCATATCGTGGGAACTTTAGTTATAGGGGGAGGGTCCTCCCCTGAGGCCTGCTGCCCACAGGCCTGAGAAGGCAGCCCACTCCCTGACCCTGCCCAAAAGGCACTGCTCACTAGGGGCTGCCCGTAGAGGCCAAGGCCTCCCAGATCAACAAATCCATGTGGGGACCCTAGGAAGCTCCTATAACTCAGATTTCTATGCCTTCACCAGCCCAGCTGTGCCAAGCAGGAGGAAGCCCACCTTGGAAGTAGAATGACAGTTTCCCAGACCCTTGTCCATACAGCGGGCCACAAGAGGCGCTTGGGTTCTGACAGCAGTCAGAGCTCCTCGCTCTGCACCTGAGGATCATCTGACCCAGAAGGTGAAAGACATGAGGGTCTGTGGGCTGGGCGTCACCCTGCTGTGTTTGCCTTGCCCTCATCCGGCTAGGACAGTGTGGGGCCTCTCACTGTGAGCCAGGAGAGTGGGGGTGTTGTTAAGTCACTTATTGGGAATTCTGTGGTCTTGCTCCAAGCTGGAGCTGAAGAGGGATCCCCACGGGTGCATGCTGTTGTCCCACCCTGCCTGTCACAGGCCTCGGACCCTGTAGGGCAGAGGAGATGGAATCATGACTGGAACCCTGGAAAGACCACAGAGAAGAAATGGTGTACCAGAGAGGGAAAACAGCCCAAGCAAAGGTGTGCAGTGGGAAGGAGTTTGGAAAGAACTCTGCTCAAGTGAGAAGCCACCAGGAAGAGGTGTTCTGGAGAATCACAGACGCCCACCCCCAGCCAGCCTGCCCCACCTCCCCAGTTTCCCTGCTGTAAGTTCAGGCACAGAAGGCAGGATGTTCCCCAAAGACCACGTCCCTCTAGGCCCCTCTGGTCTCCCTCCTCCTATCCCCCAGCCCCAGGGTCAGACAGCCAAGGCCCAGGATGCACAGAAAACAAGGGTGGGCTTTCCTCTCTCCCTTCCAGCTTCCTCTCCTTCCTATTCCTGAGGGCCTCTCAGACTCCCCTTATATTTGTCCTGGATGAACTCTTTTTCACATAAAAAAATAAATCACCACACACACACACACAACTTTCCACAGATATCTCACTGTCCGTGGGCTGCACACCCCGAGGTGCCCTCTGTCCCTCTTCATCTCGAGGGCCTGTTCCAGGCCCTGCACACTTTGGAGGCTCAGTGCAGAGATCTCCCTGCTAAATGGCTTGAGATCAGTTAGGAGAGGGCTGTTGCCATGTTACAGCAGAGTCCCACGCAGCGTGGGCTTCCCTGTAAGGTATAATGCTCCCTGTCATGAGGAGTTCTTTCAGCAGAGGCTGTAGAGCAGGGATTTTCAAACACCTTGTGATCCAACACACACATACATAAATATCACACTGAAAACAAAAATTTCACAAACTGATATATGCTTTTCATCTCCATACAGTATGTCCTGATATTTTTATTTCATCTTTCATAAGTGCTAGTTCTGACCAATATAGAAATTGGTGTCAGGGTCACAAATGGGTCAAGAGTCACACTTTGAAAAATACTCCTGTGGAAGCCAGTTTGTTAGATTTCCTGACCCCCACAGTGGCTCCAGTTCCATGAGCCTATGTGATGTCATTTCCTCTTCAGTGTAGCTCCTGACACCAGTGGCCACCCCTAAATAACTTACCCCCATCAAAAGCGTAGTTCTCTTAAAGTTGAACAGGGACTAGCAGGGAAAGTTCTGGGGACCCTGCTCAGGTAGACATCTTTGGACTGGGTGCCAGCCTCAGGGCAGAGGGCTCCCAGGCACAGCTGGTCTGAGACCAAGGCCGCCCATTCATTTATTCAACAAATATCTGTCAGTCACCTACTATGTGCATCATCCCCATTCTCTGAAAATGCAGCCATGAGCAAGAGGTTAAAAACCCCAGCCGCATTGGTGAGGGTGTGGAGAAATGAAACTTTGTGTGTTTCTGGTGGGTACATTAATGGTTTGGCCACTGTGGAAACTAGTGTGGCAGTTCATGAAAAAGTTGACTCCCGAGTTAGCATGATCCAGCCATTTCATTTCTTTGGTTATAGACCCAAAAGAACTGAAACCAGGGACTTGAACAAATATTTTTACACTCATATTCATAGCTGCTTTCATTTTTTATTCATAAGAGGTGAAAGGTAGAAACAACCTGATGTCCATGGATGGACAAACAGATGAACAAAATGTGGTTTTAGGGTACCATGGAATATTATTCAGCCTTAAATACATGCTAGAATTCTGATACATGCTAGAACATGGATGAACCCTGAAAACATTATGCGAAGTGAAATAAACCAGAATTGAAGGAGGAGGATGAAGAGGAGGAGAAGAAAGAGAGAAGGGAGAGGAGGAGAAGGAGAGGGAGAGAGGAGGAAAACAAATAGAGTGTGATTCCACTTATATGTGGTATCTAGAGGGGTCAAATGCTTACAGAAAGTAGAGTTGTGGGGTAACCTATTTTCCAGTCCCCCTTTTGTCTCTCCTAGATGGAAGCTACCTTTCTCCTTTCTCTCAATAAATTTTTCCTACTCAAATAAAAAAAAAAAAAAGAGTTGTGACTGCATGGGTTGGGGGAGGGGTGGGGCAGTCAGTGTTTAATGGACACAGTTTCAGTTTGGGAAGATGAAATAAAGTTCTGGAAATGAAGTGGTGGAGATGGTTACACAATATCATGAATGTCCTTAATGCCACTGGGTTGTATACTCAAAATGGTGAAGGTGATAAATGTTACATTATGTGTATTTTATCAGAATTAGAAAGAAACCAAAAACAAACCAAAGAACAAAATACACCACCACCACCACCACCCCATGGAGAAGAGCTCCCTGGCAGAACAGTGTTAGCTCTCCTGCCTCAGAGCAGGGCCTCACACTACACAGAGGTTTGCAGAGCAGTCAGAGGTGGGCGATGGGAAACAAGAGCCGCACACGCATGCCCTCTCTCTGCCACCCGGAGCAGTTCCTCTTCTGTTTTCAATTTTGACTGTGCTCAGATGAAATTCTGTTTGAAACTAAAGCTACTGCTGCTTAAAGCCTCTTCTTTCTTAAACTACAGCCTTCCTTCTCTGGAATGGCCCCTGTGGAGAGGCTGCAGTGAGGGGAGCAGGCAGGTCCCCGGCAGGAGGGACTGCTGGGCAGTAGCTGGCCAGGGCTCTCACAACCCTGCTGCCCTCCCCTGGGGGGTCAGTTATCATCAGAGCCCCAGCTCCACCTCCTCCTGGAGGACAGGGCTCTCGGCTGAGTCACCTCTGGTCTTGCCCAGGGTGGGGCACAGAAAAGGCACCTGATTTGGGCATTGACATCCTTGGCTCCAAGTCCTGGTTCTGCCTTTTATAAGACACTTAAGGTGCCAGTCTGTTTCCTGAACTGTAAAATGGATGACCCTGGCACCACCCATCCTCAGAATAGGATGCGTCACAACACAACAGAGGACGCCCAGCTTGGTGCCAGGCACAGACAGGCAGGTCAGGGGAGCTTAGTGTTGAGGCCCCAGGCTCAGGAATGAGGGCTATGGGCCTCAGGTGTGCCCAGGAGCCCGGGTGGGGCCCTGTGCCCTTGGACCTGGCCCAGCCAGCCCAGCCAGTCCTAGCGCTTCATTACAGCACAGTCCAAGCATGGCCACCCCCAGAGCAAACAGCCTGGAGAGCTTGGCCCTGTCAGACGCTGAAAATGCTTCTGAGCCGTGTCACAGTTTCAGAAGTTGGTTTCCGCTGCCCCAGGACCTTCCCAGATAGGCTCCGCTCAGGCGACATCACCACGCCCCACACTGCCCCTCAGTCGCCACATGAGACAATCCTGTGCCTTCCACACTAGACTGCAACTTCTTGAAAGCCGGGACCCAACCTACTCATCTCTACTCCCCCAGCACAGAGTCGGTTCAGTAACTTGAGGCGAATTGGTAGTGACAATGGTGAGGACAACGACAACCTAGCAACTACCTAGCACACAGCCCTCAGCACAGGCGTGGTTCAGGTCTGAGTGCCTTGATTAATTCTTGTAAACTGCACAAAACCTCTAGCAGGTGTGCCTGTTGTCATGAGCCTCACTTACTGTTGTTTTGCTTTGTTTATAATGCTCATTTTTAGTGGAGAAACAGAGAGGCTCAGAGAGTGAAAGTACCTTGCTCAAGACTGCCAAAGAAATAGAAGCAGGACTTGAACCCTGGTGCCCAGATTTGCTCTTTTAACCTCTACTCCAAACAGTTTGGTGGAAGTGGGCTTGTAAAGTCCTTGGGCCACCTTCTCACACAGGCTCTAAGGTGTGCCTGGCAGGAAGGCCGTCTCAAGAATATCTAGGCTTTCCGTTGATGGGAATTTGCCATCACACAGGGCTCCCCCCTCAGATGGAGCCAAGCTGCTCCCCTCTAATGAAGCCTGCGGGGGGGGGGGGCACAAAATTGCATCCTCCCTCCTGGCAGGCCGAACTCACTTCTGTATCTGAACTCTGCTCTGTCTCTAGGCTGATGGCCCCCTGCCTCACCAGGTCCTGTCCCCAGACCTTTTTCCTCCTGCTGACACATGGTCAGTGTCCTGGAGCCTGCACCACCCCACACTGGCCATTGTGTGGCCTGAGGAGCAGGGGCTGGGAAAGGCAGCAGGGCCTCCCTTGTTCCAGGTCCTTGCTCCACATGTGGCTGGGCTCTCAGAGCCTCTCACTCCTGGTCCACATGGAGCCTGTAGAAAACAAGGCCCGTGGGTCCCCCCACCTACCTGGATGACTGGTTTTAGGGCACTCAAATAGAAAATGTTACATTTTCCCTTGTAAAATGTCCTCCTTTCTTTTTCTGTCCTGACAAGACTATTTCGAGTCCTGACTCTGTCACCCCAAAGCTATTCACTATCCTTCACAGTGCTGGGTCATCTATAGCCCAGAGACACCTCCCTTCAGGGTATTTATTTTAAAAACAAGTGAAATAAATTGCTTGGCAGGACAGGTTTAGGTTCCCTCATCTGAGTTTGTCCCTGGTTAGACCCAAAGTGCTGCTTGAGGGGCTCCAGTCCTCCCAGATGGCCTGGGAATGTGCATGCAGATCTTTGCTCTGGGAGGGGTAGAAGGGGATCTGGTAAAATTTCCTCTACTGTTGGGAGCTTCATTTCACTCAGTAATCTTTGTTCCACTTCTTTGTTCCCAGTTTGAGGAGTACTGTTAAGAGGAGGTAGAGTTGGAAACAAGAGAAGTGGAGTGCTTTTTCTTTCTATCTGACACAAACACTCACATCTTGCCTTTGCAAGAGGAGTCATGCTTTGTTCTCTTGCTCCAAAGAGACCAGGAAGGAATCAAACAACCAACCTTGCTGCAGACTGGGATTCCTCTGCAGTCCCTGCTAATTCTGAGTTTCCATCTTTCTGGGCATCTGATATACCATAGTGTATCACAACCAAGACAACACGCAAATGGAACAATCAGGAGGCCCACTAAAACTCTAAGTTCATCGGTCCACTGCGATTACTGCCATGCTCCCCTTTCTTTCCGTTAAAATCTTTATAATTTCATCATCAGAATCTAATTTCCACTAGCTAGAATGCTTAGGCTTTGGGGATTTTTCTCTACTTACACACCTTGGCAGCTCTTGAGACTACTACTTCAATGAAGCCCTACCCCAGGTCTGGCCCCAGGGACATGTCACATAGTAGCTTTGTAAATCCTCTGAAATATTTTCAGACCTTGATATTATTTTAGGTTATTATTGTTACTTATTATTGTTCTCCCCCATCAGGAGAAATGGTTTCATCATTTTTAATTCAATAGCATTTGCAAATACCAGCTATAGGATGTGTAACATATTATGCATGCACAATACCTAGTAATCTATTGTCAACACAGAAATCTCCTGGTGATGTGACAGGTCCCCAATGCACTGCCTTCATGCTTTCTCAGATGAGGTGGAATAATTTGTTCTTCTCTCAGAAATACCTGGCTTCTATTTGAGGTCCCCTCCCTGATGGGAGTGCCTGTGTCATCACCTAGAGTGACTCACAGAAGCAGATCTGGGGACAGAGTGGTCAGGGAGATGAGAGACACAGTACAAGACAAAGGGACTTGGCCCTACCTTGGTGAGTGGCTGCCTTCACTTGGGCAAAATAGTGAAGAGGGAGGAATTTGTCTTCCAGCCTACGACCCACTCTCTAAACTGGTCCCCTGCCCTCTGTCATGTGGGCCACTGCACCTCAGAGTTCTCTCTCTACACCTAGCTCCAGGCATCAGCAAGTCAAGAAACCCAATGGTAATGGAGGTGCTCTGGGCTGAGGCAGCCAAGCTGGTGGGGAGGGTTCACCCATGTACCTGAGGTCACAGTGTGCCTCATCTGCACAATCCCAAGGAAAGCCAGCCCAAAGAGAGCTGCTCAACAGCATTTCCGTTATCCAGAGCCAGGATAGGTCCCATGGATTGCTTTTTCTGAGAAGTATAATTTCAACTGCTAAAACAGTATTTTAACCATTTCTAAGGGAAAACTTACTAAAATGTGGCCCACAGTTCCATAAGGTCTTTTGAAAATCTTTTCCCGCTGAAGTAGTCTCCCTTACAAGCATCCCTGTGGAGCTGGACCACCATGTAATGTGCTTATAATCTGTTGTCTCTCTATCCTTCCCTACAGCCTTCTCTTTTCTCTTATCCACAAGTCTATCTCCAAGCCCACCTGCCACCATCACTGTCCTGGCTGTTTGTTTTTTCCTGCAGAGTTAAGAGCAGATAGTGGCTTGTGAGTCCAATGTGCTAAGGTAGGTGTCTGCAGAGCCTGAAGCACTCAGAGGGATAAAATACCTTTTTTAGTGCAAGGATTTTGATTTAGGAGTTCCTGAGGGAACAATAACTTCAGTTTGGGGTTGAAGTCTAAAGGAAAATACGGGCTCTGAGACACACTTGCACTTGGAATACACTTTAAATATATTTATCATCCGTTCTCTGGACAGTAACATCATAACACTGCCATGCAGAAGCTTTGTATTTTGCTTTTCTTTCTTCTTTACTCCTTCTTTTTCTGAGATAGGGTCTCATGAGTTGCCCAGGCAGGCCTTGAACTCCTGGGCTCAAGTAATCATCCTACCTCAGCTTCCACAGTAGCTGGGACCACAGGCAGATCTCACCACATTCTACTTTGTTCTGTTTGTCACTTGTGGGACCCTTCCATTTGAGCAGTGCTGCTGAGCCCTGCTAGGGCTGGGAGGTCCTCACCAGGGATTTGATGTAGTATATGGCCCCTGGCCCTGAGCTGGCATCTTTCTTTCAGGTATCTTGAGTACTTTACAGACTTCGGTCTCCTGAGAAGTCTTCTATGACCATGGCCATTTTATTGCACAACCAACCAGAGCACACAAAGGAGACTCCACAGAGAGCAGAGCCCAGCAAGCACCCACTGACAGGGACTGAGCATTGCCAGCTCTCTCTGTGAGGAATCCAGAGTGCAGTGTCTGGGTAGTATAGTGACAGGAGTAGCAAGTGGGCATCTTTGGCAGTGCTGGCCACGGCCACTTAGAGAGAAATCATTCTTTGTTTATTCTCTTGCTCCAAACAGACCAGGAAGGAACCAACCAACCAACCCGGGTGCTGACTGGGTCTGGTCAGGGGTGACTGTCAGGGATGGGGTCAGAGATAGAGCCAGGATCTCAAGCTGCATTTTTCTCCCTGTGGGTTGTGGCTCATTAATGGATTATGAAATTAGTAGGTCACAACCAGCATTTCTGTCTAAAAAATTATACAGAACAGAAAATATCCAATATGTACACATAGTACAGGTATTATTTTTACAAAACTTTGGCTTCCATGTTACCTATGTGTATACTGGTGCATGCGTCATGTTTGGTACATGAAATACACTTCTCACTGTGAGCAGTGGTCAGAGAGCTCTGAAATACAGGGATCTCAGGCCTGGCTCCTGCAGTCACATCTTACTGAGACCCATCCCTGCCACCTCACACCCAACTAAGAAGCCAAATGGAATCTATTCAGAGTCCTAAAACTGGCCTCACCTCAAAGGCAGGCCAGTTTTTTTTGTTGTTGTTGTTGTTGTTTTTTGGTACCAGGGATTGAACTCAGGTCCTTGTGCTCGCACAGCAGGCAGCGAAACCACTGAGCTAAATCCCAGGCCCCCTCACCTCAAAGAGACAGTAGAGTTTGGGAAGCCTTCTTGGATGAGGTGGGTTTTTCACAAGCAGGGGAAAGGAGAAGGTGGCAGGGCAGAAAGGCCTAAGGTATCAAGAGTGGGGGCTGGAGAGAAATGCTGTGGATACTCCTCACTGGGCAGGCAAGACAAGGGGCGGAGGCTGGGGGTGGCAGAAAGAAAGTCCATTTGATCTGAAAGACCCACTTTCAAAGTAACCTGGAGAGGGGAGGCACTTGATAGTAGAGAAATCAGGAGGGGTGTCAGACCTAGTGTCCTTGCCTCTCACTGAATACATCCTAATAGAGGCTGCTTTTATTTTGCCAATTTCAATTTTAAATAAAATGAAAATTAACCCAGTTCCTCAGTCACACTAGCCGCATTTCAAACCCTCAAGAGCCACATGTGCCTAGTGGCTACCATATGGGGCAGCACAGAAGGACATTTCCATCATGATAGAAAGTACTACTGGACAGCATTGTTCTGGAAAAAGCAAATAAATGACTCATTCCAGGATCAACTTCTCCAAGGAATGCAACATCTTTTCGTATTTCTATCACACCTGTAATTCTAAATGCAAATGCTTCTGAGAGAGACACAGGAGTGTCTTAGATTCTTACTGAAGAGAAACTGGTTGATAGCAAGGGCCAGAGAAAAGCCAGGGTCTAGGGAAACCATACATCAGGGCCAGCTGTGACAGCCCGGTGTGCTTGCTGAGGGGTCAGGATTAAGCTCTATCAGGTGATGCAGAAAACTTTGTGACCTGTGGAAAAAGGAAATAACCCAAAGTTCTTATTCATTTTTGGATGAAGACTGAGTTTATTTCCCAGCTTTCCCTAATACCAGGGTGTTATTACATAAGAAACAAGCCCTTCTGTACCTCCAGGGAGGGCAGAATAAGTGAACAAAGACCTTTCCAGAGGCAGATGCTCGTGAACTCCGCCCTCTTTTGCCCTCTACATTTGCTCTGTCTCCAAGCCCATGCCTCTACCCGGCTTCTGCACCAGTGCCTCCCAGAACCACACCACCAACCCAGGCCTAGGGATCCAAATCCTACAGTGTCGTCTTCACCAGGAGCCCAAAGGAACTTTTCGAAATCTCTGCCCCACCCCACCGCTCCTCTTCCTGTAGCCCAAATCCTGGCTCCCACTCCCCCAGCTCAGCACCCTGTGAGTCACCTGAGGCTCCTCCCCTTCTCTTCTCCCCTGCCCCTGGTCACCACCTCCTCCCACCTCTCCACTCTGCCTGAGTCGGCCCTCCTGGGCGTCCTCTCCACCCCCCGCCCAGTGTGGGCGCCATCCTGTGCATCTGCACCCCGGCAGGGGCCACCCACTGGCCTTCCTGCTTCTGGTCATGGCCACCGCCAGCTTGGTGGTTCTTAACCACCTATGAGCAATGCGATAGTCTTCGAAGATGTGTCAAGTCAGACCCTGACTCAGTAGATCTGGCTGGGTTGAGCATGAGTATTTCGCGTAAGTGCCCCAAGCGACTCTGATGTGTGCGCTTCGTTAGGAACCTCAGCCTCCTCCCCCTCTTCACCGTCATCGTCATTATTAGTAAGAACAAAAACGACAACAGTGAACATTTCTAGTGCCCTTCCACCCACTCCCTCATGTGATCCTCATGACAACCTATGAGGCAGGAGCTATATCTGTTCCCATTTCAGTCACTGAAACTGAAGTGAAAAGTCCCGCAGTTAGTAAGAGGGAGGACTGGAAGGTAGGTCCACCTGGCATTTCTTTCTTTTTTTTTTTTTTTGGTACCGGGGATCGAACTCGGGTCCTTCCGATTTCGAGGCAGGCGGCAGTGACCTGGCATTTCTAACCTTGCTCTCCACGCACCTTATAAAGCCAAACCTGGTGCTCGCTTCAGCAGCACATATACTAAAAGCCAAACCTGACACACGGCTCTGCTCCTAACACCCTTGAGGACTTCCAGTTCTAGAAAAAAAAAAAAATGGCAGTGTCGAGGAGCACATTCATGAGTCCGTCATCATTCAACCTTCCCCCTGTAGTTTCTTAAATCGAGAAGAAATATCTTGAGCAAGGGAGTAGTCACATAGTGGATACTTACATAAAAGCTCACTAAGGTATATGCTTAGGGTTTGTGGCTGTATGCTTATTCCTCAAGAAAAAAGAGCCTGAAAAAAAAAAAAAAGATCCTGAAAAAGTCACCTTGAAAAAGAAAGCACCAAGGGAGCGGAGGATTTAGCTCAGTGGTGCCGCCGCCTGCCTCGCAACCGCAAGGACCCGAGTTTGATCCCCGTACCAAAAAAAACAAAACAAAACAAAAAAAAGAGCCAGGCGGGTGGCGGCACCACTGAGCTAAATCACTGGCAAAATGGAGTACTACTCAGCTATAAAAAATGAAAAATTAGAGATATTTATAGATGAGTGGATGCAAATTGAGGAGATACTCTTTAATCGAAATAAATAGGACACACATGTGTAAATACCAAATAGTTTCTCTAGTGTGAGAAACTGAAAGTGTAAATAAGGACTAAACGGTATAATAGGTAATGTGAAATAGGAGGAAAAGGAGCAAAGGGGAAAGGAAAGTGGGAGGAGTAGGGGAAAGGAAAGAAGGGAATGGAATTAATAGGAGAAAATGAAAAAATGGAAACAAAGTCTTTGTAAATAGGGAGGGATGGAGGGGTTGAAGGGAGAGCAGGGGAATGGGGAAAAAATAAGAACCAAGAGAGATTATGTAAAGGCGCAAATTTCCAATGATGAGTGTCATTATATTGTATACCTAAAATGTACCAATAAAATTAAATTAAAAAAAAAGAAAGAGCCACCTAGGAGGGGTGGCACACACCTGTAATCCCAGCAATCTGAGAGGCTAAGACAGGAAGATCTCAAGTTTGAGCCCAGACAGGGCAATTTAAGTGACTTAGCAAGACCCTGACTCAAAATTTAAAATCAGACTGGGCATGGTGGCACACACCTGTAATTTCAAACTGGGGAGGCTGAGGCAGGAGGATCACTGCAAGTTCGAGGCCAGCCTTGGCTACATAATGAGTCTGAATCCACCCTAGACTATATAGTGAAACCTTGTCTCAAAAAAACATTAAATATTAAAAACTTAAATTTAACAAAAGGGGGCCGAGGATTTAGCTCAGTGGTTTCTGGCTCCTGCCTCGCAAGAGCAAGGTCCCGAGTTCGATCCCCTGTACCAAAAAAAAATTTAACAAAAGGGCTGGGGATGTAGCTCAGTGCAAAGCCCTAAATTCAATTCCCAGTGGGATTGAAAAACAGAAAAGAACTAAGCCCAGTAAATGTGCAATAGGGAAAAACTTGCATTTACCAAAGAAACTAGGAGAAATCCATTAAATGCCAGCAACTATAAAGAATTCTTTCTGGCAATAACACAGATAAGAAGAGATTAGAACAGATCCCCAGAGCTAACCCATGGGGAATCCTTGGAGGATAGCACTCTGGCTGGGGGCCTCACAGGGGGCTTCATTCCCCTGGGGAGCACAGGGCAGCAGGGCAGGTGCAACAGCAGCAGCAGTGACACAGGGGCTCCAAGAGGGCACAGAACTCCCCTTGGGCCAGAAGCTGGGGGTTCCCTGATGACAGTGGGGGGGCTTCTTCTTCAAGAGCTGGGTGATTTCTGTACCAGCAACAAAGTCCAAGCTCCCTAAATTCAGCTCCTGGTACATTCGGTGCTCAGGGATTCAAAGGGCCCAAGTGAGCTCCCATCTTATCCTGGGCGCTTACTAAAATGGACTTAAAGAAAATGACGTCCACACAGGTGGTGCTGCCAACAGAACCAACCACAGAGGCCTAGTGCAGACCCAGGGACTGTGGCAACATAAGACACCCGAGAACTGCCAATGAGAAGCACCAGGAGAGACTTTTTTAAATTTTCTTTTTGAGAGTCTCACTCTATAGTTCAGGCTGGCTATGTAGCCTAGGCTGGCCTCGAACTCAAAATTCTCCTGACTCAGCCTCCCTAGTGCTAGGATTACAGGCACGTGCCACCATACCCAGCACCAGAAGAGACATTTTAATCCTGATGATTTCAGGAAAAAGAAGTTAACCCCTAAATTCTCATAATTCACCAAAACACCACATAGTCTACCTAAATTGAGAGTTTTGTTTTGTTTTGTTTTTTGGTACCAGGAATTGAATTCAGGACCTTGTGCTTGCCAGGCAAGCGTGGTGCCACTGAGCTAAATCCCTGGCCCCTAAATTGAGATTTTAAAATGCAAACAAAATCCATTAAAGTATTAGAATCCAGTTTATGTGAATATATAATTCTATAGCAGAAAATGGAGTCTGACAGAAAGATGGAAACCAGTTTAATCCAGATACTAGTGAGTTTTCCCATCAGGAGCCTCCGCACAATAAGCCTAGAGGGAATGAGCACAATCCCCGCCCACCCCCACGGCTCCTCTTCCTGTATTCTGGTCCAGCTCATCCTCCACCTGCTCAGTCCTCACACAGGTCGGCATCCTGTGAGTCACATTAGGCTCCCCTGCCGCCCCAGGTCTCCACCTCTCACCACCTCTACACTTTGCCCCAGTCTGCCCAGCTGGGCATTTTCTCCACCACCGCCCAGTGTGGGCCTCATCTTGCCCACCTGCTGGCCTCCCACTTCCAGGCACAGCCAGCTACAGCCCAATGATTTGGTAAGCATGAATAGGCTACCATGATTATATGGACATTTTAGATTTATGTATGCTCTAAAAATGAACAAAACTAAATGAAAAATGATAATGTAGGATAAAATATTTGTAATATATGAAAGATAATGAGTTAACAGCCTGAAACATGACAATCATTCTTATAAATTAATAAAGCAAAAGGAATATACATGAAATAGTAAAAAAAAAATTTTAAAACATCCACAAATGAAATGTAAAAGAAAGAATAGCTGAAAAGAATAGAAAACATAAAAGATAGTGCACATAATCAGGTAATTCATCAAAAAAGAATCACCAGTGACTGGCCTGAAAAGAGTCCAAGTGCAAACTAAAGCAACAAAAGAAAGTTTTGCTATCAAACTTGCAATTTTTTAAAGTGTTGATACTTCAAGTTGAGATGTATAAAGTGAAAAGGACACTTAGATTGGTGGTGAGACTCTAAACTGATATGTTCTTTCTGGGAA
Source organism: Heterocephalus glaber (assembly GCF_000247695.1). Next base: position 3,405,644 of record NW_004624762.1, on the reverse strand, counting down.
GCAATTGGTAATATGTATCAAAATCTTGAAAGTATGCATACTCTTTGACACAGCTATTCTCCATAGGGACTAAATACAGCTGGGATTGGTGGTGCACTCTTGTAAGATGTGGGAAGATCCCACATTTGAGCCTACTTGGGCAATTTAGTGACTTAGATAGACCCTGTCTCAAAATTTTCAAAAGGCAGGATTGGGTATGTAGCTCAATATAAAGGCCCTGGGTTTAATTCCCAGTCCAAAAAAAAAGACTACAGTAAAACCTTGGTTTGAGAGAATAATTCATTCCACTCATAATCCAAAGCACTCATATAGCAAAGCAGCGAGAAACAGAAAGAGAGAAGGGACCCAGTTGTGATCATGTGACCTTCACCATGCTGTACTACTCATATTGCAAGATATTGCTTGTTTATCAAGTTAAATTGTTTTGTTTTGTTTTGTTTTGTACCAGGGATCGAACTCAGGACCTTGCACTTATGAGGCAGGTGTGGTGCCACTGAGCTAAATCCCTGGCTCAAGTTAAAATTTTTTAGAAATGTTTGCTCAGTTTGTAGAACACTCACAGACCAAGTTACTCACAATAATCCAAGGTTTTATTGCATTTCCAAAAGTTAAAAATAATGGTTGCAATTATTACTAACCTAAACTGGCAAAATAAAGGATTAGTGAAATCTGACACATCCATAAAAAGTTATGGACAAGGAAAAACGTTCAAAACTTACTGTTAAATATAAAAAAGCAAAACAATAATAGGTATGGTACGAACACATTTATGTAGAAAATGTATGTGCACATGAATATGTATACACCTATGCATAGGAAAAAAACTTAAAGGATACAACCTAAATAGTAACAATACACACCTTTGACATGATTTTTTATTTTCTTCTTTGTGTTTCTTATTTGTGTGTGTGTGTGTGTGTGTGTGTGTGTGGTGCTGGGGATAAAACCCAGGGCCTTATGGATGCTAGGCAAGTGCTCTGCCACTGGCCTTCATCCCCAGACCTCCTACTTGTTCTACTAGAAGTGTTGCAGTGTGTGCTGGCTGAAATCTCACTGGCAATGCTGACCCCGCGGCTCCATCCCTCTTCTCACCTTCTGGTGTGGAATCTCCACCATAAGTCCATTTGGCTCTGTGCATCCACTGTATTTGTGACATGTATTTTTCTGTGCTACCGTTAACTTTTCAGGCTTAACCTTGTCTCCCCAGTTCGTTGGATTCTGGGTAATATCCCATTTCTCTTATGTTTTTCTCACTTTCCTTTGTGCTCCTCTCAGAACCCAGTACAGAGCAAGTTCTCAACAAATACCCTAAGAAAGAACATGTCACTTCTGTGCCCCTGCTCACACTGTGGGCTGGCTGGTCCTACAGGTGTGGCATCGAGGCCCAGTTCCGGGCCAGGCTTGGGGCTGTGTGTTGTGGGCCACTTGTCAATCTAGTTGTAAGAAGATGCCTATTGTTGCTGCTAATTATTGTTGAATGATGGAGCTGTTTTTTTGTCTTTTGGGGGTTTTTTGGAGCTGTTTGTTTAAGCCATGGGTTGTTTCCCCCACATTCAAAGGCAAATCCAGTCCTAAGCATCCTATAATTAATAAACCGGTAAGTGTTTCTTCCTGCTTCTAGTGCAAAGTTGGTTTTGCCCAACAAATTACACCCACTCCTTCTGCAACCCTCACCCCATCTACACCCTCCCATCTTGGCTGTTGGAGGCCTCCTTCAGAGAAACATCCTCTTCCTGCTAACCGTGGGCCTGGGCGTAAAACAGCAGCTATGTGCCCGTGTCCTGGGCCATCTCACCAGCTCCTCCATGTCCTCCTGAGGAATAAAGTTTGCTCAAGTAGCTCAGCCTCTAGGCCCAGAGATCTCAGCAGGAGCCACAAAAGGGTTCTTTTATTCAAATTCAACTAGTCAAGTCTCACAGTTGTCCTTAATCCACAATCACCACTCACTTCAGTCGTGTTCTCTGCAGAAAAACATAGAAATGCAATCCTAATTGGAGTGGGAGCCAGAAGCAGGAAGAAAGGGTCAGACAGGGGGCCAGGGATTTAGCTCAGTGGTTTTGCTGCCTGCTGCACAAGCCCAAGGATCTGACTTCAATCACCCGCACCATAAATAAATAAACAAACAAACAAGAGCCATATTCTTGGGCCGGGGATTTAGTTCAGTGGTTCCGGCGCCAGCCGAGCAAGCTCAAGGTCCCGAGCCCAGCCACTCCTCACCAGGACCTCAGTCAAGGTACCTCATTGCTCTGTGCCTCAGCTTTCTCACCTGTAAAATGGGATGACAGCGGAATCTGCCTCATGGAGCTGTGAGGATTGATTGAGTTCATGGATGCCAAGCACAAGATGAGCAGGACATGTCTGCCACTGTTAACAAAGGCAGAGGTGATCTGTTAAAAATGCCTTCTCATCAATCCACTGAGCTCTTTCTTGCTCCTCTCTTGTGAAGGCAAATCCCACACAGAAGCCAGGGAAGCTGCTCTCCATGGTGCTTTGCAACTGGCCACAGAATATTTCTGCAGAAACTCTGAGCAGCCCACCAGTCATAAAAGCTGCCACTGGCCTAGAAGACAAAGGCTGGGGGGCAGCCAAGAGTGGCCTCCATGGAGAGTCGTGTGGTCACAAAGACGACCTCCTAAGTGTCTGTGCTGACAATGGCTCCAGTTCCTGGAAGGAGTTTCTTTCCTTTTGACCTGCAGGTCTGGGATAGGGACAGAGAAGGAGAGGAAGGAGTCTTTATTTCTCAGACATTGGGTAATTGAGTGCTGGTCAGTCAGTCTCACAGCACTTCAGATGCATCAATGCTTGGTGAGATAACAGGTTGGCTCCCTGGGTCCTTCAGAAATAATAACCTTCACACACCAGTAATCCCAACACTCTGCAAGCCTGAGGCAGGAGGATTGTAAGTTCAAGCCCAGACTGCGCAACTTAGTGACTTAGAGAGGCTCTGTTTCAAAAAAGGCTGGGGGAGGAACTGGGAAAGGTGGCTCAGTATGAACACCTTGGGTTCAATCCCCCAGTACCTCAGGCTGGCCAGGGTGGGAGAGTTTCTAGCTATGTGCTGTGGCATGAGCCTGGAGTCCCAGAACTCAGGAGCCTGAGGTGGGAGGATCACTTGGGCCCAGGAGTTTGAGACCAGCCTGGGCAACACAGCAAGACCCTGTCTCAAAACAAATATTAATTTTCTTACAGAGTGAGTTCCTCTTTTTCCTCTGGATTTAGGCTTTCTAGAAGTTTAAATTCCTCTCATCACCTAAGCCTCAGTATTTTCCTGGCCATTCAACAAACATTTTGGGATCCAAGTACTTGGGCCAGACTTGGGCCTCAGCTGAACTGATGGCTCACTAGAGCTCAGAATGGAGTGCTCTGTAGACACTAATTTTTGTCTGTTCAGTGCACTATGCTCAGTGCTTAGAGCAGTAGCTGGAACACAGCAGTAAATAGGTGTTAAATAAACAACAAACTGCCAAGTCTGTCACCCATGCCCACAGCACCCCCACACAGTTTCCACCAGTTTCGTTCTCAATGTTTTTGTTCCATTTCTAGATCCACTTGTATCTAATTCTATTTATTGTCCTAAGTTTGCAAAATTGTCTATTTTATTGTCTTAAATGCATTTATTCAAGTTATAGATTTTGTTTTCTAATTCATTAATTTTTGCTTTTATCTTAATTTCGCCTCTTTTTTTTTAATCTTTTGTTATCTCGTTCTTTGTGTTCCTTCTTCTGTTTCCAGCTTGCCGAGTTAAATTTCCTTATTTCTAGTTTAATGATAAAGCATTTAATCCTGGCATTTGCTTTTAGAATAGCTGGGCTATATCTCATAAATTCTGGAGTGTTTTCTACATCCTTAATTTCTCAATAGTATACAATTGCATGTGAAGCATCTCTATCCCACTACCCATCCACTCCCAAACTTCAGCAGCCATCCTATTTTTTAAGAGGGAAACTGTTATCTACTCTGGTATAAAAAAGCTTCAAGCCACTTCCCATCATACCAGATAGGCACACACCCACAAGCTTCTCTTGAACAACCCTGTGCTGGGCACTGTCTGCCTCTAGGCTTTCCTGGCCTCCACATTATTAACACTTTAGAATGAATAATTCTTTGTTGTGGGGGCTTTCCTGTGTATGTAAGATGTTTAGCAGCATCCCTGGCCTCTCTGTACCCATGAGGGGTGTGTGAGTGATTGTGTGTGTGTGCGTGTGTGTGTGTGTGTGTGTGTCCCCACTCTGACAAACAATGACATCTCCAAACAAATGTTCTCTCCTGAAGGTGGGAGAAAACTGTCCCCATTGTCCCCATTTGAGAACCAGTGATACATTCTTTTTTTTTTTTTTGGTACTGGAGATCGGACTCAGGACCTTCCACTTGCAAGGCAGGCACAGTGCCACTGAGCCAAATCCCCGGCCCCTAGTGATACCTTCTTATAAAAGCCATAGCTACAAAAAAGCCAGGCCAAACACTGGAAACCACCCAACTCTGTGCAGGTCTGGTGTGGATCAAGGCCTGCGGGTCTCCCAGTGGGGCCTCTTGTGGTTAGATGTAGGAGCTTCAGGGGCTAATTCTGTTTCCCTGGGTGGCTCCCTTTCTTTGTTCTTGCAGAAAGAATAGGAAAATGGGGCCTTATGGGACTTCTAATCGGGAAGTACCCTTACCTTTGGGAAACTAAGAGAGGGCAGAGAAAAGATTGGGGGCAGACTCCTCCTACATCCTGTGGGCTTGATCTTGGTTAGAGGACACAAGAGGGGTCACCAAGACTCCTGGGAGCCCAGTCCTCTAGTGGAGGCCAGATAGAATCCAGAGCTGAAGCCCTGGCCACAGCAGAGAGGATGTTCTTACTTGGGCACACGGACAGCAGGCAGCTGTCCCAGCTCCCTGGTCTTAGGAGACAATTGGTTATGAAAAGAAGCATATTGCTCTTTTTATAAAATATCCTCACTACTTAGCACTATTAAAGTATAAAATACATGTATTTTGACCTAGCAGGTGCATTGCCCTATTTTATGGATACTTCAGCACCAATGCTTGGGGTCCATAGAGGGGGTGTGTGCTGAAGCCTAGATATGGACTTGAGATCTGATTGCCTGTATGCAAGTCCCAGGTCAACCCCTAGACATGTGACCCTGGGGATATTATTGACCTCTTTGTGATTTAGTTTCTTCATTTGTGAAGTAGGAGCAATAAGAGAGTGTTTATATGACTGAGTTATATGGCATACCTGCTATCAACAACAGTATCTATAGTCAACAAATGCTAGCTATTCTTATGCTTATTGTGTCCTTAATTAGTAATGGCTAAAAATCTAGAAACTTAAATGCCAATAAATTGGTAACATATATGTGACACATCCAATCTATGGAATGCTAGGCAGCTACTGAAAGAAGTGAAGAATTATACCTACTTAGATAAGTAGAATCTATTTAACAGTAAGTATGCAGGGGGTGGTGGTACATACTGTAGTCCCAGCAGTCAGGAGGCTGAAGTAGGAGGATTGCTGTGACTTTGAGTCTAGCCTACCCTGTCTCAAAAAATATATAATAAATAGTATATTTTTATTATACAATAGAAAGCTTTCTTATATAATAGAATATGTATACATGTAGAAAAGTATATAGAGAGCTTATTGGTATATTAAAAAGCTATGTATGGCTGGGGATTTACCTCAGTGGTTCTGCCGCCTGCCCTGCAGGCACAAGGACCCAAGTTCCATCCCAGGTACAAAAAAAAAAAGCAGCTATGTATAAATAGATATGACTTTTTTTTTAGATATGACTTTATTTGCATAGAAAATTTCTAGAGGAACCCTCAAAAAGCTGTTAATAATAATTATATCTAGGGCAAAGGAATGGAGGACTACAGAACTTTCGCTTTTTCTTTTGGTACTGTGTGAATTTCTGACTATGAATATATATATATATATATATATATATATATATTTTAAGCTTTTTGAAAATAATTAGATAAATCTTCCTCATTCCCAATCATTCCATTGTGGACAGTTTTTCAAAATGTATTGTTCTTTTTTAAGTGGCAGAATATGAAGAGTTCAAGCCATAAGAATGAATCTCAGTTTACAAATTTAGGTGTGCAAGAAATCGTGTTAGTTTCTATCACTCAATTCAATATTTATGGTAAGCATCTATCTTGACAACTGGCAACTTGATTTTGAGATATCTGCATTCTCCGAAGCCCTGGGGAGAGCCAGGTACAGGTGTCTGTGAGTTAGGCTGAGGCCTGCTCTGGCAGCTTCTGCTGCTCTGTGCTTCTGCTGGGAACCATGGGCCAGGCAGCCAGTGTCCTGCTGATCTGGCCCCAACACGAAGCCAGCTCTCCAGGATCTGAATCCTGCCTGCCTGTTAGAAGGTAGAGTGGGATTCTGGAGCCTGCAACGCTTTCCCCCTCCGTCTCCTGCCTCCCGGCTAGACAGGGAAGGGGAGAGCTACAAAGGGATGGAGGTCTTTCCAATCCAGAGCAAGTCTTTCTTTCATCTGGCTTTTTAGGTCAAGGCATTTAGTCTCTGCAAGAGAACCCTTGTCCTTTGATGGGCTACTCAGTGAGTCTCGAAACAGCCTTAAATGCATAAACTTTCACACACAAACACCAGAGATGTTTAAAGGTTGGTCCAGGCTTCTAACCTGGGAAACAACTCAGGAAGTAATGGTCTCCGTAAATTATCTCAGAAAAAGGGAAAACTCAGGGGAGAAAAAGGATCAATTCCTCAAATATTATCATAGCCACTTAGGTGTGTAAGTACAAAGCAAAACGTTTAAACATTTCTTGGTGTGGTGGGACACTCATATAATCCCAACACTCTGGGAGGCTGAAGCAAGCTTTCCACCCCACCTGGGCAAGTTAGCAACTTAGGGAGACCCTGTCTCAAAGTAAGAAATTTTAAAAAGGGTTGGGGATGTAGCTCAGTGCAAAGGCCCTGAGTTCGATCCCCAGTACTGAAAAGCAAACTGAACATTTCCACTAAAAAACTAATAGTGCCTACCTGTAGGATAGGCTTTTGGATTGAGAAAGGAGTAGAAGGGGAGCGTTCACTTTATGTTGTATATATCTCTAAACTGAGGGGTTTTTTTAAATAATTAAGCTATATTCAGCATTGTCTATATAACTTATAATTTTATTGCTTTAATTTTGTTTTTATTGTGCTGGGAATTGAAGCCAGAGCCTCACACATACTAAATGAGCACTCGGGCCTGGGATTTAGCTCAGTGGTTTCGCTGCCTGCTGCACAAGTGCAAGGACCAGAGTTCGATCCCCGGTACCAAAAAAAATAAAAACTCTTCCCACTGAGATACACCCCAGCCCTAATTTAGTGTTGTAAATAAAAACTCATTCATCCTTTGCCTCCAGCCTGCTGATGTAGGGCAACACATGCAGCACCTGTCTAGCACACTGGTGCGCAGTCCTCGGGAAGCGCTTTGTGTGAGGTGAGAGGCCAGCTAGGAAGACAGAAACCACCACAATGAACTGCCCTAGAGACAAAGCTTTGCTTGGTGGAAAGGAGCCGATTCTGAGCTAGACTGGTATTTGTGAATTAGATACATCTCTGGAGCCGAGCTCCATGGCTCACAGGACAGCTAGGGACCAGCAGCCCCAGCGCACTGCTCCGTGGTGAGGCCAGTAGGAGTGCCAGTGAAGTGCCCAGTGGGTGTGGCAATGTCCAGCAGAACTGATAGTCCCATGAGGTGTGGTAGGAGCAAAGGGGGACTGCAGAGATGAAAGAAGCAAAAAGATGGGCTAACAGTAATAATCGAGCCTTGTCCATTAGGACATGGGAGACACGTCCTGGGGGCATCCAGTAGGCTCGAGTCCTGAGGGTGTGGGAATAAAGCAGGAGCTGGGAGTCAGGGGCAAGAAACACACATGTGGGCAGACTGTAATGATGTGATAAGTGCCTAAGAGTCCAGGTGTGTGTACAGGTGGGGAGCTCAAGAGATGGAGCCACAAAGTCTATGTGGGAGAGGTCAGGCAAGGTCTCCTAAGCCATCTGACACTGGTGATTCAGAGTCAAATAGACAGGCAAGGGGTGTTGAGTGGAAAGGGTGGCAGGCATGAGGAACCACAAGTACAAAGGTCTGAGGCTGAGAAAGTGGAGTTTGGGGGAACTGAAAGCAGCTCAGGCTGATTACAGTGAATGTAGGGGAGTGGTGGAAGATGAAGCCACAGTTTCTGCCCAACAGTAAGGAATTTGGACTTTACCCTGCAGGCAGCAGTGAAGCTCAGATGAGGGTTACTTAGCAGGGAAATGAGATGATCAAATTCACCAGGAAAGTATTTCACCACCACACTCCCCCCTAACAAGCTCCCACCCAGTCAGCCATGTGAGGAGATCACTTTCTTCCCTGACCACCCCTCAGACACAGCTAGTCCTCGACTAATACCGGGAATTCCCAAAGCACCTGGCCATCTTCTCCCATTACACTGAGTCTTAATGACCTGTGCCCTGTACTCTTCTTCCTCCTCCATCCACTGAGTGTTAGAGGCCAGGAACAATGTCTGTTGGGTTCTATACTACATCTTCACAGTGCCTGGCACAAGTGCTCAGTATGTATTTATTTAATAAAAAAACAAAAGTGTGAGACGATAACTCATATGGTTTTCAACCTGAGCTATAGCGTCTATGATGAAAATAGGTGGCAGGGGGACCAAGAAGGTTCTTGCAATAGTTTAAGTGAGAGGTGAAGAAGGCCTGATTGAAGGTGGTGGTGGCAGAGCTGGAGACATTGGGGAGATATTTGGAAGGCAGAATTAATTGTCCTAGGTGATTCAGTGAGGGTGCTAGATAAGGGGAGGAGGGCTCCTGAGCTTCTAGCTTAGGCAGCTGAGTGGATGAGCAGTTAGCCAGACTGGCTATTCAAGGCACTATGTGGGGGGAGATGATACAATCAGCTTAGACATGCTGACTGACAAGCCTGTAGGACACACAAGTAGAAAGGTCCCAGGTGAAAACATGGAACTAGAGTTAGGGATAAACATCTTGGTTAAAGAGATTTTGGAGCTATCCCCCTGCAGGTGGTAATTAAAGATCAGTGAGGGGATAAGATCATCCAGAGAGCAAAGGAGGTGGTAAAACAATGGGGATTCGGCTGGGGGGACCTAGTGGGAGACAAAGAGAGAAAAGCAAGCAGGAGACAGGGAGAGGAAAAAACAGCCAAGGGCAATATCACAGTTGCTAAGGGAGAAGCAACTTCAAGGCTAGAAAACAGGGTCCATCCAATGGCATGGAGGAATTTAGAGCCCAGCTAGTCTCCCTTCCAGTGGAGAAAACTGAGGCCCAGGGAGGCTGGCTGAAGTGGCAGAGGCTCTGTGCTACCAAGGCCATGTTCACAGACCAGGAGCTCTCCAGTTGTGATCCCCAGACTCCTGGAGTACCCAAGACCCCTCCAGGCTCCATGAGATCAAGACCATTTCCTTAACAAAACCAAAAGATTTTTGCTCTATTCACTTTATGGACATTTGCAAACATGTTACAAAAGCAGCAGTGGGTGAAACTTTTGGGACCTTAATCCACAACAACAAAGTGACACCAAACCAAACCGGGAATCATTTCTTCACCCCCATATACTTGGCAGTTTAACCCAAAGTCCAGCCTCATGTAAGACTACCCATGAGGGATAGTAACTTTATTAATATTGACATTTTTATCAATGTTTTGTTAATAGTCCATTTAAAAAGCTCTTCCAAATACTGAAGTACTACGTGATTTTTGTTGCAAGCTGAACTACCTGCGTTTTTGTGGAAAGGACTGACAGGCTATGATTATTCTGAATTGGGTTTTCGACAGACATTTTCAGGAAAATGAATGAAGTAAGCTTGACATCTCAAGGAAAACAATTATTTGCTGTCAACAGCAAAACTGAATGGTCAAAAATTCAGAATTTTGGAAAACTTGCATCCACACTGGTGGCTACCTAAAGACTTTCCAATACCTAAACACAATGAAATCAGTGGCGATATTGACAATTATGAGGTCTTCTTTGGGGAGTGTTGAGACAGAGTCTTGATATGTAATTCAGGCTGGCCTCAAACTAACTATGTAGCCCAGGCTGACCTTGAATTTGCAGCAATCCTCCTGCTTCCGCCTCCTGAGTACTGGAATTACAGGTATGCGCCACCACACCCTGCCTTTATTTTCCTACCTCCTCCCCCAACCCTTCTCCTCCTCCTCCTTCTCCCCCTAGTCCCCTGATCTGAGGATTGAATCTAAGGACTTTTCACTAAGCTACATCCTAAACCTTTTAAAATCTTTTGCTTTGGAATAGGATCTTGCTGAGTCACTAAATTGCCCAGGCTGCACTCAAATTTTCAATCCTCCTGCCTCAGCCTCCCAGAGTGCTAGGATTACAGGTATAAACCAGCACAACTGGCTAACAAATGTGAGTTTTTGATAGTATTATAGACTGAAATGTGCCTATATTCAGGAGACCTGTGTAACTCACTGAGCATTGTTTTCTAGATGACCAGCGTATGACCAGTGTATTTGTATGTTATCAAATCAAACATGAATAAAAAGGCTCAAAGTATATGATATGCCAGGAATGGTAGTGCATGCCTATAATCCCAGCACTACGGTGGCTGAGGATTGCCACGAGTTCAAGATCAGCCTAGGTTACATATGAGTTTAAGCCCAGCCTGAATTACATAGTGAGACCCTGTCTCAAAAAAAAAAAAAAGTGCATGCTAGAAGCTAGATGTGGTGGTACACACCTGTAATTTCAGCACTCTGGAGGCTGAGGCAGGAGGTTTGCTGTGAATTCAAGACCAGCCTGAACTATACAACAAGACCCTGTCTCAAAACAAACAAGCAAACAAAAAAGTACAAGACAGACCATGGAGTTTAATACAGTAGAGTACGAGAAGCTCATTGATATGGATGGGTTCAGATGTCACATTCCAACTAAACTTTTGGAAATTGCCTTTTTTCCAATTTTGGTGACACATCAAAGGTGAATATCCATAATGATCTGAAAGGCTATGCAAACACTTCTTTTTCTAACTATAAGCCTGTATGAACCTGAATTTCCTTCATATACTTGTTAAAATGGCTTACCCAACAGAGTACAGAAGTAGATAGGAGAATCCAGCTGTCTTCTATTATGCCAGATATTAAAGAGATTTGTAAAAATATAAAATAATACTACTCTCTAAATTTTTTGCTCTAGAAAATATTTTTCTTGTGCTGGGGATTTTGCTTCATGGTTCCGGTGCCTGCCTCACAAGCGCAAGGTCCCGAGTTCGATCCCCAGTTAAAAAAAAAAAAGTATGTTCATATGTAATGAATTTATTATCTGTA
>NW_004624762.1:3332682-3393299 GCF_000247695.1 Heterocephalus glaber | reverse complement strand
CAATCCCCGGCACCAAAAAAAAAATTCTTATACACACACACACACACACACACACACACACACACACACACACACACGGAAATGTGTGGAGGTGATAAATATACAGTTAGTACCTATCGTACCTCAGCTGTGGAGACAGTATCACTGGTATATGCCCACATCCAAACCCAAGATGTATACATTACATGTGTGCTATTTTTTATATCAATTATATTTCAATAAAGCTTTGAAAAGAGTGTAAAAGGATCCTAAAACCAAAACATTTGCAAACTCTCCATTCCTGTCTTTCAGTTCTTGGGCCCTGTTTTTAGCACACACCCCTCCCACTCACTTCCTCACAGAATACAGAATTATAAAATCCTATAAACAAAATATAGCCAAAGATGAGACAGAACAGCAGATACAGAGAGCTAAAGACAGAATAAGACCCTCAAAATCATTTTCCTAGCTGGGTGTAGTGGGAGGCTGAGGCAGGAAGATCACCATGAGTTCAAGGCCAGCCTGGGTTACATAGTGAGTTCAGAGCCAGCCTGAACTACAAAGTGAGACCTTGTCTCAAAACAAACAAAACAAACAAAAAAACACACAACTAAGAACAAAATCATTTTCCTTCAGTGGCAGGGCCTAGTAAGCAGCTCTCCTGGACTAAACTGGGTTCACTCACAGCCCCTCCCCGCTGCTACCTCCAGGAGAAAGGCCAGTGAGTGCCCGAGTAGGCTGTCAGGTGTCTAATCGCTCTCACATTCAGTATCTGCTGAGATGCAGCAGTGAGGTAAGGCAGGTGGGGCTGTTTCTTATTAGTCAAGATTTACAGGGAAGCCTTGACTAACACCAGTAAATAAAAGACAGGCCGGAGTGGGATGGCCTTCTGTCTGCAGTCGAGGGCCTCTCCACTGGGCCCTGTGCTAAGATGATTCTCTAATGTCCACCATTACTAGATGCAGTCTTCAATTGCTGTTATTTTCTTATGTCTATAAGCCATGTTTTGTTTTAGCTTTTTCCCATTCTTTTGGGTTGTCTTTTTTATAACAGTTTGTAAGAGAAAGTGATCCTCTATATTACTATTCAATTACAAAATAAGTTTTTAAATGATTAAAAATGAAAGCTAAAAAAAAATTTTTAAATGAAAGTTAATGAAGTTAAAACAAGAGATAAAACAAAAGCTGATTCTTAAAGAAAACATACAAACTGGTAACAAAACTGATCATGAAAAAAAGACTGAAACAAAGCCGGGGATTTAGCTCAGTGGTTTCATCGCCTATTGTGCAAGCGCAAGGACGAGTTCGATCCCCGATACCAAAAAAAAAAAAAAAAGACTGAAGCATTAAATAGTGATACTAAGAATTTAAGAAGAAAGACAAAATACAGTAGGGATTAGACTAAGACTATAAATAACTCTATCCTAATGATTTTTTAACTGTTTTGAGAAAAATTTAAATGACTGGAAAACTGACTGGAGAACCAGTAATAGTTTTAGTAATTCTTATAGTAGCAGTAGAAATATTCTGGGATCCTCTCTTAAAATGCAAACTCGGAGCAATTAAGTGCTAGTATTTTTTCCTGTTTTGGTCATCTGTGAGAAAAAGAGATGGGTCTTTGAAGACTGTTGATCAACTTTGGAAGGAAAGAGGATGCTCAGAGTACAGTGAAGGTGCTGATACTGTCCCCTGGACTCAGTTACTTCAAGGCTGGTCCAGGCCCAACACATCTCTGTTTGCCTCCCCAAGAGGTAGCACCCCTGGCTTAACCTACAGCCCTGTCCGAAATCCCTTCTTCACTAAACCTTCCTCCTTCCCTCCTCTTCTCCCTACTCTCCACCTTCCGTTGGAAGATAAAGAGTAGCTCCAGGTGTCTCTAGAGGTGCCATGCTGCCTCTCCCCACAGCCTTCCTACTCCTCACTCCCAACTCCTGGCACCACCAGCCAAAGCAGTTGCAGAAGCAGCAAATAGATATAGTCCTGAAGCTTAACCCTCATCCTATCTTGGCCCTTTCTTCAAACTCATCTCACTTATGGACAGAGAAGGGGGCCAAAAGGGAAGGGGGTGTGCACTAAAGGTAATAGTTGTCTAGCTCTGGGCCCCAGTACTGGAGTTAACCCAGTAGATCTACCATTTGTATCTTGCTCTTTGTAGTCCAAATGTTCCACATATATGAATACTACTGTGTCTCAGATTGTTAATACAGTTGAATAAAAATTAAATATATTTAGGGCCAAGGATTTAGTTCAGTAGTTCCGCAGCCTGCCTCAAAAGCGGAAGGTCCTGAGTTCGATCCCCAGTACCAAAAAAAAAAATTAAATATATTTAAATTTGTCATTCTTTCCACTCCAGCTTTGTAACCACTTAAGCAAAAGATACTAGAAGTACCAATACTATGGCCCATGAATGTGTGTGGTGTGGCAGAAACTTAGTATTTCAATGGTAGAAAGAGCCACCTTCTCCAGGGAAAGGATAGAGATGCCCAGTGTACCTGATATTGCCATGGTCGAATTCTGATGTCTCTTTATGTTTCTATGGTGTAGATGGGAAGTCACAAGAGAACTGAGTATCAGCAGAAAGGCTTCTTTTGTGGATCTTGCCAATGATTTAGTACTGGATTGACTACAGCCCTTAGCAGCCCATAAGGCAGGTTGTTCACTGGATTGTTTACCTTACTCAATGACTGGGAGGTGGAGTGGGATGTGAAAAGAAGATATTCTCAGTGACCTCCAACTTTGGCTGACATGGATATTTTAGAGTGGGCACCCTGTGCAGATACAGAAAAACTAATGCTTCAATGACACTGATCACACCCAAGGTCAGGACCTTTGCTTGACCAGGCATGTTCAAGTGCATGAATGGACATAGTTGGAAGAATTGCAATCTTGATCATGCCACATTTGGTGGTTCTTATCAAAGTCAGCCTTCAGTGAGAGTATGAATATGAATTCAGCATCAGAGAATGAAAAACCTACTAGGGTAAGAAAGAAGTACACCATTATGGGCACCTCACAATCCAGGGTACCATGATTAGAGGTCCATAAGGTAGGTCCCCAGTTCTTCCCTCCTCTCTCATGAAATGATGCCTACAATCCACATTTGGAGCTTTCTTCCTGTCACTGCAATTCCAATAGGCTGGGGAATGCTGGGTGAGGCAGGGTTAGGTCAGGTGGACCTGGGACTACAATTATTCTGAGTTGCTGGCATTCTTTTTCACCCCAGTACAGATGAAGGTTCTGAGAAAGGAGTGTGATGGAATAAATGATGATGAGGAATGATGAGAAAACTTTCTAGTATTATCTGCAATTGAGTCTACTGAGCACCTAAGTGTTCAAGTCTCTCTCTAAACCAACCAATCTTTTTTGGAGTTCTGTCTGTGGAAATGAATTCCTCAAAGTACCCACCACTCTCTGCCACCAGCAACCTAGAAGATAGAAGTTCTTTCTGCAGGGACTATGCAGATTCAAAGACTAAGTTATCATGTGATTAATTCAAAACCTCCCTCTATGAGTGCTTCTGGAGGAAACATTGTAAGAAGCCTGGTGTGTTTTGATGTAATCTGTCAGGCTTTTACATTTCTTCCTTCCAGCTCCGGGACCCATCTGCCACCTAAAATTCTATCATTTAAATCCCTATAGTTAATCAAAAGTTCTCTAGAAAAACACAAATATCCCTTAAGTCAGGATAAGGGCTACAGAATTGATGCAGTCACATGAGAACTAGGGGTAGTGCTAGAATTCTATCAGAGACTTAGGGGAGGCAATTCAGGGGGCAGAGGGGTAGGGGTGGGGAGGTGAATTAGAGGATCTAACTTGAAGCTGTGTTTTCATAGATGATACATGGTTTTATATTACACTGAATATTTATTTGAGGTGGTTTGGGCCACAGGACTTAACAGATTTGAGATGCTCAAAACTCCTCAAATAAGGCACCCCTTGATTCCATCACAGCAACAGGAGAAACTAGCTAACTGTGTAGACCTTGGATATCAAGACCCAAAAGATCTGGACTTGAGAGGCCATCAAATTCAAACCCCTCCTTCTTTAGTCATTTTGCTTAGCAGAAGCAGGTAAATATACCAAGGCTGAGCTAAGGAATATCCAAAGGGATTCAGTGTCCTCAGAAGAAATTCTTGGCAGGACCTCCCTCCCAGAAACAGGCTGAGGAAAGGGAGTCACAAATGTAGAAAAAGGCCCTTAAATTGTGGCTGTATTATCCAGTCACATGATACAATCTCACTGCTTCTCATCACATGATCTCTTTCCCCCTCCTCCTCTGGTTTCTCCCTCCCCACTGCTCTGTTTTGATTCAGTTAAAATAGATGCAAACCCTGGCCTTTTCTATTTTTAATACCCAGCCATTACATAATCTACATCGTAATTGCTGACTTGAAAAACTATTGGCAACAGTAAAAAATCCCCCGAGTTTTAAACAGGAAAAGGACTATTACAGCACAAAAGCCTCTGCCAGCTTTATTGACTGGTAAACTGTCTGTAATCGTCAATTGCCAGTGAAAGTCACATGTATCCTGGGGACACACCCTCTACCTTAGGGGAAGCAGGCAGGACGACAAGACGAAAGGCAGTTTCTGCTGGAAGAAGGTTGCGGGGTGGTCAGACTTGAAGGCTGCTCCAGCCAAAAGTGCTGAAGGAGTGAGCCCCAGTCACCGGAGGGAACTTTTACTACTTGTGTTTCATGCTAGGGAGTGAAGTATCTCCCAGCCAGCATCTTTCCCTCATCAACTTCTTGGCTTTCCTACAGCTTCCAACACACTCCTGCAAGGGCAGGTGGACTAGCCCAGTGAAATAGGTGGATTTTAGAG
The DNA here is from genome assembly GCF_000247695.1 of Heterocephalus glaber. The sequence goes on along the minus strand of NW_004624762.1, from coordinate 3,388,498 downwards.
ACACAGGTGCAATAAAGGTGCTTGTTGGACACAAAATCTTCTCTGCAAAGCTTTCCAAATACTAGGCCAGAACCACACTACTCCGTGCTTTTGGGGGGGGGGGGATCAGGAATCGAACTCAGGTTCTTGCACTTGCAAGGCAGGTGGCAGAACCACTGAGCTAAATCCCTGCCCCTCGATGCTTTAATAAAATGCTCCCCCCCAAAAAAAACAAAAACAAAATAAAATGCTCCCAATAAAAATACCAGAACTAGTCATTTGGTAAAGGGATTCATAATCAAAAAGAAATTAACCATCTCCTTGAGACAAAATTCTGAGTGCACTGGGGGTGTGGGTTAGTGTAGGAGACACACAGGGGACAAGGTTTCCTTCCCTGGTTTTGCCAATTCTGCCACGGCCCTAACCCCACAAATCAAGATAGCGGTACACTCTAGGTCAACTACATGAGGTATGATAATAGAATATGGGGAGTTTTTAATTTTTAAGAAAATTTATTAAAGTAAAAGATAAATTGACGTAATTCCCCTCAAAATATTCCTCCTCACTTTGAATACACTTATCCTCTTGCCACTTTCTGAAGCAGTTCTGGAAGTCCTCTTTTGTTGTGCTGTTATAGCTGCCTCAAGAATCTGAATCAATTCCAAACATCGACTTTTCATGGTCACTTTAACTTTGGGGGAGACCAGACATCACATGGTGCCAGATCCAGTGAATAAGGTGAATGAGGATACACCGTTTTTACAAGTCTGCCTTTCTGTTGGATGGCACTTGGTGACAACATTCACTGTTTGTTTTTGTTTGTTTTGAGACAGGGTCTCACTATGTAGTTAAGGCTAGCCCTGAACTCACTATGGAGTCCAGGCTGCCTCAGCCTATCCAGTGCTGGGATTACAGGCATGTGCCACCACATCTAGCTTAAAATACAGAGATCTTTTGTAAAAGGCTTAACCACACTGTCATGAGAATAATATATAATTTATGGCACTAATTAGTTAAGGCACTTCTGGCTACAGGTGACAAAAATCCAAATCAGATTCTCATTAAGGGGTGAGGAATAAAAAGGAAGGTGTGGGTCCATGTAAAGGAAAGATCCAGAGTTTCACTAGTTTAAGGCATGGTTAGATCCAGGTACTCAAAAGATGTCATATGGTCTCCAGCCCTCTCTGTCTTTCAGCTCAGCTTTCATCTGTGTTGGGGAACATTCCCTTCAGGGTGGCAAGATGGTCCCCCAGCAGCATGAATGAGACACTATATAGACGAGGCAGCCCACCTGGAAGAGAAACACAAATATACTTCTTAATATAGTAGTTTCAAAAACCCAGAGCCCAGAGCCCTGATTAGCCTAGATCTGGGCCTAAGCCCATCCCCACATCAACTAACTGTAGCTCTCTGACTGTCATAGTCCCGTGTCCTCCAAGGGATGGTCTTACCGCACCAGAACCTTGTCTCCCCAAAAACAAAGTCAAAGGGCTCTTACTCAAAAAGGAGAATGCATGCTGGACAGTCAAAGCCCGGTGACCTCTACTGTTCTCCAAGTTTGGAATGACAGTAGACGTTACCTAATTTTTTTTTTTTTGGTGCCAGGGATTGAACTCAGGACCTTGTACTTTCGAGGCATGCGGCAGAACCACTGAGCTAAATCCCCGGCCCTGGAATGACAATAGATGTTAAGACTAATCCAAATTATAAATAAAGAGCAAAATGGAAGATAGATGATAGGCAATAGAAAACAGATCTTTCTCAAATGGGAAAGGGATCAGGGATTGGGGTGGGGGGAGGGAATGAAAAAAGGAATTAAGATGTATTATGTACATATACCAACTCTACATGAGGAATGTAAACACGAGTACTGCAAACACATACTAATAAAAAAGAAAAAACCATAAAACAGGTTCCTCCATCAACCAGGCCCATATCCCTGAAGAATGAGCAAAAATACTTGTTTGGTGTGGCACTGGCTGCATTCACACTGGTCCTACTCCAGCTGCTCAGGGACCTTGGCTTCTTGATTTAGGATATTCCCTGGAGTGTTACTATTTGTTTAGATCCTTACTCAGAGGAGTCTTCAAGTCCCAAGATTTTGCAGGAGACTTCCCCCAACCCCCCCCCCCTTTTCTGGTACCAGGGATTGAACTTGGGACCTTGCGCTTGCCAGGCAGGCAACGGCACCACTGAGGAAAATCCCCAGCCCTCCAAACCCCTTTAAACTCAACAATGGCATGGCTGGGGAAGCTGTAGCTCTTCAGATTCTTCGTAACTAACAGGGAGAGCAGAGTGTGACAAAGTTCTTTTTGGGAAGTTTTGCTTCCCTTTAGGAGTCTGAACTGAGAATGGATTCTGCTGGGCAAAAAGGAATACTGTAACATGATAGTTGCTGGAGCATCCACCCAGCAGAATCTTGGGGACCACTGTTAAACATCCTGAGTTACACAGCACAACAATTTGAAGTCAGCTGCAACCACCCTCCCCTGGGGCATGCTTTAAAAGCTGCCTGAATCCCTGTCCCAAGTGCTATGAGAAGTCCAATGGTTTTCCCAGAATCTGCAATTTCCCAGAATCTGCTAATGCTCTTGGTAATCCCTTTGGCTCTGACTCCAGCTCTTGGGGAAGTTTTGATCTCACTAACATCTCACCTCCTGAAGTTGGTCTCTTCTGCTACTCTTAATTTGTCCCAGATGTGAGACCCAGCTTTCTTTTTCCATGCTTTACTAAAAAGGAAAAATACATGTACACATACTCGAAACACTGTGTTCATCAGACTTTCCTGAAGGTATGAAGGGACAGAGGGGATTACAGCACTGGTTGGCTCCTTCACCCTCTCAACATGCTCCTAACATGGGGCGGAGAGGGGTGGGAATCTACCCTCCTCTCAGGAAACTAAATTCCTTTTATACCAGCTTAGGAAGTCTCTCTAAGAGTGACAAGGAAAATGCAAGGAGCAAGTTTCTCCCATGGCCAAGTCCAGCTCTGAGCCTTGATTTCCTGGGCCACTCAGGTTTCCCTTCCCTTTCTTGCTTCATCTCCAGGGGATGGAGCAAGCAAGCCTTCCCACAGGGAAAGCCCTTCATCAAAGGCGGGTGCAAAAGGCTCTGCAAGGCAATGAACACCAAAAACAGGCAATTGCTAACAAAGAAGCCTGAGCTTTGAATTCCTTCATTCATCACACCAAAAGGTATAACAGTAGACAACATGTCCATATAGCCTGCCTTCAGAATCCTTTCAATTCCTGTGAAGAAAGGAATAGTGAGAGGTCCCTATATTCTTTCCAGAGGCTAAAATTTATAATACTAAATTTAGCTAAAAAAGAGAGGGGGGAGGTAATGATGATGGGGAATAAATCTTCTATCTTCCATAAGAGGAAGGCAAAAGTTAATTTTTCATTCATTAATGTCATCATTAGAAAATTCAGCCTTAGACTGGGTGTGGTGGTGCATGCCTGTAATCCCAGCACTCAGGAGGCTGAGGCAAGAGGAGGATTACTATGAGTTCGAGGCCAGCCTGGGCTACATAGTGAGTTCAAAGCCAGTCTGGACTACATAGCAAGACCTTGTCTCAAAAAACCAAAAAAAAAAAAAAAAGCAGAAAGAAAAATATAGCCTTAAATATTTTTTAACATAAAAGTACCCAGCAATAAAATTTATTTTATTTTTTATTTTACCTAGGAAGTTTAGTTTAGTGCTCTAAACTACTTTTCTTTGGAAAGCAGCCCCCATGAAGTTTCTGTCATCAAGTTGCTTCAGTTTAACATACTTATATTCAGAAGCCTAGTACATGCAGAATTGAAACTACAGGGGAAAGTTTTTAAAAAGTATATCCTACAAGATGAAAACTCAAGCTATTTTAACAAATATTCCTTTAAACATGAAGATATCTCAACACTTCAGAGACAAAAGATTTGGTCTACATATACATTCTAAATCACATAGTTTAAAAAAAAAAAAAAAGGAACCTTCTACCAGTATCCATATTGCTGTGTACTTGCTATTTTCACTGACATGAGAACTTGCTTCAGTGTTTTAATAGTCACACAGAACTTTACTTTGTACCCCTACTCATGTATATTTATTACCACAGTGAACATCTTTGTCTAGATAAATCTATGTATAAGAGTATTTCCTTAGGTGAAATTCGTTTGCTATGCTGTGACTTGCTATTTGTTTTCTTTGCTTGTTTTCTTTTTTTTTTGGTCCTGGGGATCGAACTCAGGACCTTGTGCTTTTGAGGCAGGCACAGTGCCACTGAGCTAAATCCTGGACCCCTCTCTGCTCATTTTCTATTGGGTTTATTCTCTTTTTATTAGTGATTTGTAGGACCGCTCTCTCTCTATATATAGTTTATATATATATGAATCCATTGTCTATCACATATATTAAAAATTTTTTCCTGACCTGTTGGCTGTATTTATGAGATGTGATAAAGAAATATGTGAGTGTTTAAAATTTAAAAATATATTACAGTAAAAGACATTGCTATTAATTCACTCAAAATAATCCTTCTTGCTTCAAACACACTTATCCTATCATTCTTGCCACTTTCTGAAGCAGCTCCAGAAGCCCTTAGTTGTGTCTTTAGTTGCACTGTCATGGATGCCTCAATGTCCTGAATCAACTCAAAATATTTACCTTTCACGGTCATTTTGAATTTGAGGAAGAGCCAGAAGTTGCATAGTGCCAGATCTGGTGAATAAGATGGATAAGAATACACCATAATGTTTTTATGACCCTGGCTTTCTGCTGGATAGCACTTGGACCAACATTCACTGTATTTTTTATCATATTTTATAAAGACAAAAAAGGGGATTTACAGAACTGCTTCAGAAAGTGGCAAGAATGATGGGATAAGTGTGTTTAAAGTCAGGAGGAGTACTATGAGGGTGATTAATTGCAATGTGTCTTACTGCAATGTTTAATTTATACATTCACCATGTATTTCAATCATATCTCATATAGTGAGTTACCAGATAGAAATTTCTCATTTTTATGTGGCAAAACCAATTATAAACTAGACAAACTATTACAACAGGTGCAGCGTCCCCTCACTGCAAGTACTGGGCTACACTCCTTCTTCTGCTTAGGTTCCTATGGGGAAACAATTGGGTAGGCAGATATTTTCTGAACTGTTCATTCATGTCTGGTTTTATAGCCAAGATAGTGGTGAAAATGGATCAAGTTAAGAAACAGCAAAAAGAATTATAAGGATTTTGTGTTTGTTTCAGCTATTTGGAAGTTTCTTTTTCACATGTTTGGAGTCATGGACAACAGTGTTGAAGGGATTTGTAACCACTGAAAATCCAAAAACAACTTCATGGACAATGACCTCAGCATTTCCAAATTTTCAAACTATGCAGGCTTTAGGGCATTATCGCTGTCATGAAGGGAATGACTGAACACAGCCCAGGAAAAATAAACTTCAGATCTCAAATGAATAGAAATGCTCAAGGGTCCATTGACTTCTAGAGTTTTATGCAAGAAACTTTAAAAAAGTTTCCATTTAGCCTCCACAAAAGATTAGCACTGGCCCAACCTGATCCTGAACAGTGACCAAAAAAAAAAAAAGCCCTATTAGCCAAGTGGGATTTTGCCTACCAGATGGCCACAGGCTCTCACCCCAGGAGTGCTTGGCTCCTGTACCTCCAAAGGCCCAGGACTTTGTGGAGGTCAGCCTACTTGGCCAGAACATACCCACAGCGGTCCCATTAAACCTCCACATTATTTAGGCAAGCAGTGTAAAAAGCAAGCTTGAAAAACAGGCCTGGCTGTATTCCTTGTAGCTGAAACTTGATGCCCCTTTAGAAACTTGTTTCCTGGGCAATGAAGGTTCTGCCATAAAAGCATTCTTCAGTCCCTAGTGATACTAAGAGAGAAAACAGACATTCTATCTTGAAGTTGATTCAAAACCATTATTTTTACAACCTCAAAGAAAACCTTTCCTTTGTCAAAGCTTGTGCTGAACTGCTACATGGCTCCTCACTGCTATCATCTGTTCACCTCCTGGTCATCAAGGACTTGGTCACAGTCTCCCTTTCCACCTCAAGTCAAACCCTGCCTGATCATGACCTCCTGTATGTCTACATCTCAGTCTTTACTTCTACAGCTTCTGTTCTTTAACTCCATTATGATTTCTAGCCTAACAACCCCTTCCCCATTACTTTGCCACCAATCAGTGCTCTGGATTCACTTCTTTCTCTAGTCATCTAGAGGACAAGTCTCCTAACAATTATTCTAGGTCCTCCCTTCCACCTCTTCCATTTGCCTAACAACACCCAGCTCCTGTCTGAAGACAGACATCCTCTACTTCAACCCTCCCATTCTTCATGGTGCTTAAACAACCATTTGTAGAGGGCTGCCTTCTCTATAAATGCACTGTCTCTAATACCAGGTGGGTCCTCAGCACTGCTCAGTTATCTCGACTGCAACCTGAACTTTTTGAAACTACATTAACTCTCCTCAGTATCCTATTTTTTCCTAGCGGATGATTTCAACTTCTGCCCAGCGCAAAATCCAAGAGAAGGAAACACTGACTTTCTGCCTCCCAAAATCTTACCAAATTGCTCTACCCCATTATGTCTCTGTCCCTATGAAATGAAACTTAAAAATGCTCAGCAGAGGTGGCCCAGGCCTATAGTCCCAGCTACTCAAAAGGTTAAGGCAGGAGGATGCCTTTAGCCCAGAGTTCAAGATCAACTTAAGTAACATCTCACAAAGAAAGAAAAGGGGCAAAAGGGATAAGCAGAGTGTTGGGAAAAGATAGGAACTTAATAAACAGTGGTAGTGATGGTGTCAGTCTCAGTGTAGCTTTGTCCTCAGCTCAGTTAAAGTATAAATTTTCTAAGTATTCAGGATACAGTACTTCCCACCCACCCCCAGAGGAGGGTCATCCTGCTCAACAATTTCTATTTTTCTTCTTTCTTCTTTTCTTCAGTTTCTCTCTCTATTCCCTCTTTCCCCACAGCACTTGGACATGGTGAGGTCTCAAAAGATAAATCAATAGCCTGCTCTGCATCTTGCACCCTCCTTTTAATAACTCCTCCCTTCAAGCTTCTTGAAAGGGACCCCTCCCTGACAGGATCACACTCTTACCTCCCATTTACCAGCTACGAGTGTCACTGGTTGGCAAGAGTGACCTCTCTTGCTTACCAAAGGTTCTGCTTTTGGAAAACTGCTCTGGTGATTAGCAAAGCAGCATAAATTTTTAGATGCATTTTTTTTTGGTACCGGGGATCGAACTTGGGACCTTCCACTTGCAAGGCAGGTGGCAGAACCACTGAGCTAAATCCCCGGCCCAAAGCAGCATAAATTATACTGCTATTAGCTCAGGGTTTTAATAATATGAATGAGTGTAATTTTAATAGCATGAATGATGACACATGCTGTAATCCCAGCACTTGGAAGGCTGCAGTAGGAGGACTGCTGTGAATTCGAGGCCAGCCTGGGCTACATAGCAAGACCTTGTCTCAAAAAAAAAAAAAGTATAAATGAGAACAGATTTTTTTTTTTGTATTAACACTATGTCTTAGTAGAGAAGAAGTAAGATTAAAGTGTTCTTTAAAATTTTTTGTGTTGATACTGGGGATTGAACCCAGGGTCTGAGCTAAATCCCTAGCCTTCTTTTATTATTTTGAAACAGGGTCTTACTGAGTCCCTAAATTGCCCAGGCTGAGCTGGAACTTACAGTTCTCCTGCCTCAGCTTCCCAGAGTCCTGGGATCACAGGCATGCACCACTGTGCCCAGCTTAAAATTCTTTACAACAACACACTTGTTTTCACAAAATTTACCTGATTTTCTAGATCCAAAAGTTAGAAACAATCTCTCCTCCCTCTGAATTCCCACAGCACTAGTCCAAATCTATCATACCCTATCACTTTATAATTACAATTATTTATGCACTAAACCTAAGTTCCTCAAAAGTAGGCTCAGTTCAAGTTATCACACGACTTCAGCAGTTAATAAATATCTGACAAATTAATAAATGAACTTTATAAGTACCCATTATAGAAAAGATAATTTTAATTATAAATCAATCTAATTGGCCCTTTAAATCAAGCCCCCTGAAGAACTTCCATTGACATTCTGTTATCACAGTATTAGTTTTCCTTACATTTTATATCTAATAAAGTTGCATTCATTCACATGTTGCAATTTAGGCTCTCATTCATTTACATGTGTCTTCTTCATGACACTATTTCCTTTTGGGGTCAGTCTGGAAGGACTAGGGTAAGTCAGTGAGGCAGAAATCACCCAAGTTGAAGGGTATGAGCACAGCATTCATTGGGAAGGATTGCATTTCCCTCCTCGCTCATCCCAAAAATATCCCAGGAAGTCTTCAATTTCTTTCATAAGGCCTGTGTGTCAGTTCCTCAGCATAGCTATGGCTTTGCCCCTTGCTGGACTTTTCTGGGTTTAGTCATTTCTAAAACAAAGAAGTTAGCTCAGAAAAATCTCAAAACTTTTTTTCTAATGTCAATATTCCATGTATAACTGCATTATCACTTACTATCTCAAAATCAGATTTTGAAATAAAATTTTGTGTTATAAATATACTCCATACCCCTAGTTACCTCCCCCCACCAAGTAAACTGTTTGATCATCTATATGATACCAAGGCAGGATGTGGAGATTGCTGAAAGGAGCTTCTTCTACAGCACTGACTCTCCTGTCCCCACAGTCCCTCTGGAGGTTAGTCTGTAATTCTTACCCACACAGAACTGTGTGCTTGGACAAATAATAAGGGTCAAAAAGGCAGCCAGGAACGAATGCCAGAAAACACAGGGCAGGACCAGGTGACAAGCCCCTGTCCCTCTGGAGCCAGAACCACCTCCTAAATTTGCTTTACCCTCACAGAGGTTATAATTTTCAGCAAGGCTAAAAATCACCAATGGCAGACAGCCAGAAGGTGAGGCCAGGCTGGGTAAGCAAAAGCCAGTGATGAGCTCCTGACTTAGTATCCAAGCAGTCAAGAAGAAGGGAGGCAATCCTCCCACAGAGGACCTATAAAGTAGCTGCCCTCTTTGGCTGAGATCCAGGTTACCAGTAGGAAATCTCTTACCTCTGTGGACCTCCTCATTTGCTCCAGAGACTCTTGGCAGCTTCATCTTTTAGGAGGAGAGACTGTGTGTCTGGGCCCTGTGACATCAGATTACCACTTTTAGAAATGCCTGTGGAGTCACCAGTTCACACAGCAAACACTTCCATGGTGCCTCCATTTTCTCTTCCACTATGAAATCTGAGCAATAGAACTTGTCCTAACACAATCTATCAAGCAGTAGTAAGGCTGTGGAAAGATTGTCCCACACAAATCAGCATGCCTCAGGGAGAGAGATCCTGTCAGTCCTTTGTTCATTCAGTCAGTCACCCTTTCCTGACTACCGACTATGCCTGCTCCAAGTACTGGGCTGCAAGGATGCCTTGAGATTTTTTTTTTTTTTTGGTATCGGAGATCAAACTCAGAACCTTGTGCTTGTGAGGCAAGCTGTGGAACCACTGAGCTAAATTCCAGACCCAAGGATTCTTGATAGACACCAGGCTAATGGATCCAAGAGAATCTCTCTCAAGTAAAATCTCTCAAGTCAAATCTCTCTCTCGTGGATTTAGAACTTCTGAAAAGATATAACTACCTCTCGCATTTAAGCTATAGTAACAGGTTAATTATTTATTTATTCATTTATTTCAGTTTTTTGAGACAGGGTCTTGCTGTGTAAGGCCAGGCTGGCCTCGAACTCACAGCAATCCTCCTGCCTCAGCCTCCTGAGTGTTGGGATTACAGGCATGTACCACCACACCCAGCTAGGAATAGGTTAAATAATTTAATTGAGTAAGTACAACTGCTAGTTGGAAAACTGAAGTGACTTAAGAGATTCTTGATTTTCTACTCATTAAAGCAGATCTTCTTAGGATCTCTACTAACTAATAAATTCACAAGTGGAGGTAACATGGGATTCCAAAAATAAACAAAAATAATGACTTCATAAAAAATTGTTTTCATTTAAATAACCCAGACAAGCCTTTCCTTCAATGGTCTAAATCAATACACTATTAGTATATTACTTTCAAATGAATGAAGCCAGAATTCAATGAGCCACTAAGCCACCACTAACTTTACAATAATCAAATTGGACAACCTTACTTCAAAATATTTCACAGCTATCTGTGGACAGGTTAGGACCCTTTTTCCCTTTTGAATTCAATGGAACATCAAACATTCTCTGGTTTACGGGACTATCAGGGCCAAAAGGGCCAGAGAACAGTGCAGTAACCATAATGTGGTATCTTCCCTGGCTGCCTTCTGCCCACCTCTTAACTGTTCCTAGCTCCAGGCTGCAGCTTTTGCTTTAGTCTTTTCCTCCTTGGAAAATTCACCTCTTAAGAAATAGGAGTGGAGGGCCAGAGATTTAGCTCAGTGGTTTTGCGGCCAGCCTTGCAAGCACAAGATCCTGAGTTCAATCCCTGGTACCAAAAAAAAAAAAGAAACAGGAGTAGAAAAATGCAAAATGGAATTTGAGGCTGAATACCTGAGTTTGAGTTCTAATTGAGCTTCAGTGTCCAAATAAAAGGAAAAAGTAATAATGGAAAGCATACAAGTTTGTATTAGCTAAGTTACTGCAATATGATGGCACTTTGTACATGGCAAAGTGATTTTTTAATATATTGTTGTAGTCACTGTTTGTTTGTTTTTTTCCCATTAAGTTTATTGGTACATTTTAGGTATAAAATACAGTCACATTCATCATTGGGATCTTGTACCATTACATGAGTCTCTTAGTTCTTATTTATTTTTCCCCTTGCCCTCTTCACCCCCTCCACCCTTCCCTATTTGCAAAGACTTTGTTTCCATTTTTTTCCTTTTCTCATATTTTTCTTTTCCCTTTTTTCCTTTCCCCTACCCCTCCCACTTCCCCTGGTCCTTTAGACCTTTTCTTCCTATTACACAACATCAATTATACATTTTTTAAATTACAATATCAAGATCTAGGAGACATTACCACAGATTTTACAGAATTTAAAAGGATATAGAAAGCATATTACAAAAATCTTTTTTGAAATAAATTTGACAACTTCTAAGAAGTACCTTGGAAGACAAATTAATGAAACTAACTCTGGAGGAAATATAAAATTTGAATAGCACCTATTAAAGAAAGTATATTCATAGCTTGAAAACCTACCTATATGACAACAGCAGGCTCATATACATTTTAACTGATAAATTATATCAAACAATTAAAGCAAAAAAAAGAAGGAACACTTCTCCCCTCATTTTAGGAAATCGACATAGTGCTAATCCTAAAACTGGATAAAGATAATAGAAGAAAAAAGTATGAACATAGATAGAAATTTGTTTAACAAAACAAACTATTAGAAGTCAGATCTGGCAGGATGTAGAAAGTGGTTTTGTTATAGGGATAGCAGTGTTGGTTCAGCATTGGAAGATCCACCCCCAAAAGTCATCATTTTAACAGAGGAAAGGAAAAAGCCATATGATCCTGTCAGTAGTTGGAGAAAAAGTACTGGACTAAATTCTACAGCTGTTCATGGTAAAAGCTATCAGGAGACTAGAAGTAGAACAGAACCTTCTCAACAGATTAAAGACATGTACTCCATAATTCCAGTGAGAATGCCTTATATAAATGGAGAAGATACAATGCTTTCTCCCTTAAGGTAGGGAACAAGGGCAGATGTGCTTACTCTATCTGTCCATTAAACTTTGAAACCTAGGCCCAACCAAAATAGTCTGGCAATAAAATGACACAATTAGGATAGGATTGGCAAGGTAGAAGTAAAATCTTTATATGTAGATGAAATGATCATCTACATAGAAAATACTAAGAAATCTCTAGGAACTCCTAGAACTTGTATTTGAATTTAGCAGGATTAGAAAACACAAGGTATATATAAAAATTCAGGTCTGTGCATATGTGCTATAAATGAAGAATTGGATATTGAAATTTAAAAGTTATGTAGGAGTACAAAGGACCTAGAAAAGTTAAAAAAAGACAAAAAAACAGTGTTGGAAGACGTTTATTATGATTATTTCTCACCCCTACTTTTCCCCCAAGCTTTACCTCAGGTTCTAATTGAGACTACTTCTCTCCAGTGTCTCTCAAAACATACAGAGGGGAAGAAAGAACCAAAATATTACTATGCCTCCCTGAAGCCTGTCAAAGGTGCCAAATCCAGTCAGTCTCCACTCCCATTTGTTCTTTCTACATTAGAAGTAGTTTTTTCTCTAAATGGCAATCCACAGCCTACAGACTATTTCCTCTTAGAGGTACCTTGAGCCCTTTTTTTTTTTTTGGTACCAGAGATCGAACTCGGGTCCTTGCGCTTGCAAGGCAAGCGACGGAACCACTGAGCTAAATCCCCAGCCCAACCTTGAGCCCTTTAACTTGCACCCCATGAAACAAATTCATCTCCTCCTTCTAGAAGATGACTCCCCTTTCCAATTACACCCATTTCTGTCATAATGGGCAACCTCAGTTTCACTGAATAGACAAACTGTGGCATTATGGGTGACTTATAACTGTTCTTTCACAGACTATCAGATCAGTGGTTTCTTCCATGAAATGTCTTTAAGATTGATCTTTTCCCTTATAAGCCCATTACTTACCCTAGTTGATGCCTTATTTCAGACTTTTTCACTACAACTTCCTAATCAGTTTCTCTAACCTCATTTTCTGCTTTTTTCATTTCATGCACCACACCATAAACCCTTCTCTGATCACTGCTTTTATCATCGCTATCTGGTTATTACCTAGCCTACCATCCTCAAGTCAGAAGCCTATTTTTTAAACAGCTTTTTATATCAAGTCAGAAAAGATAATTTTTGTTAACATTTTGTTGTAAGATTTTTTAAATATATAAAAATTATGACTATATTTACTTCAAGTGAAAGAGGTTCTTGTATATTTTTTCATGTATATTGTAGCCAACTTCCCACGGCAATTATTATAGATCTACTTGATCAATGTATGGATATACCATAACTGATTTGATCAACCTCTTATTAATGACCATTTTAATTGTTTTTCTAAACTCTATACTAACAAATACCCTCATACATAATCTCTCTGTAAACTTGCCCTAGGAAAAAATACTTAGAAGTGGAACTAAGGGTTTAAAAGTATGGACACTTTAAATTTTTTTTTTTTTTTGGTACCAGGGATCGAACTCGGGACCTTCACCTATGAGGCAGGCGCCGGAACCACTGAGCTAAATCTCCGGCCCCAATACTTTAAATTTTGATAGATGCTGCCAAGCTGATCTTCACAGTGTGTACTAATTTATATTCACAGTCACAGGGACTGTTTCCTCAAGCTCTCACCCCTCACTAGCAAGAAATATTTTGACTTTTAGGTGCTGAGATTGAACCCTCATCTTCACACATACTAGGCTCCACCTGAGACACACCCTTAGCCTTCCCCCATCTCCACCTTTCTAATATTTATTTAAATATGGTATCTTGGGGCTGGGGATATAGCTCAATGCTAGAACATTTGCCTAGCATGCACAAGGCCCTTAGTTTGATACCTGGCACCACTGCTTTGCAAAATAGAGTGAAAGGAATTTGGAATTCTAAGTAGCAATACAGTAAGAAGGGTTTGGAAAACAGACAAAGATTGTAAGAGACCAAGGGCAAATACATAGGTGATATGAACAGGGATAAATCCCAAATGGAAAGGTGGCATAAACATTTTGGGTTTTTGTTTCTTGTTTTTGTTGGCAGGGGGTGGGAGGGTGGGGGATTGAGGGGTGAGACAGAGTCTCACAATGTAGCTCAAGCTGGCCTCAAACTCTTTATGAAGCCCAGGCTGGGCTCCAACTCTCAATCCTCCTGCCTCAGCCTCTTAAGTGCTGGGATTACAGGCATGCACCGCCACACTGGGCAGCAAAAGTACTTTAAAGAACAGGGATAGAAGGCCAGGGATTTAGCTCAGTGGTTCCACTGCCTGCCTCGCAAGCACAAGGTCCTGAGTTCGATGCCCAGTACCAAAACAAAAATAGGTTAAAGAACAGGGATAGAGCTGGGGATGTAGCTCAGGGGCGCAGTGCCTATCTGGCAACTGAGTTTGATTCCCAGTATTAAAAAAAAAAAAAAAAAAAGAACAGGGACAGCCAGTGTTAGATTACATATTCTCTACTTTGTTGAAATGTAAACTTCTCATTACTTTAAACCTTTTTGAGAAAGAGCTCAAAACCAGAGTGATCAAAATACATGAGTTCCCAGGAATAGGAAGAAATCAGACTTTCTATAAATTGTAGAATGACACTAAGAAAAACTCAAAGAGGAATCCCTCTATTCAATCCTTACAACATTTTTAAATGATTGTATGAAGTTCAGCAGACTTACAAAAGCAGCCCCAAGGGGAGTGAAAATTACTGAGCTTACACAAGAAACAAGCTGAGGATCGGATGTCCCATCTCTCTCCACCTGCATGTTCCCAAAGAGATCTTGGCTCCTGCTCCACCTGAGGAATGAGGCCTTGATCAACATCCACCTCTCCATGAAAGTTTCTCAAAATGTTTTAGTTTTCAGATACTTTATTTCTAAGACTTCCATTTTATTTAGTCTGAACATCAGGTTATCTTTTAATAGTTCTTAATTTCTTTTTTCTTTTCTGTTAACTTCATCATAGAATTCAACTATAGGTTCCTTGCAGATCTTTTAAAAAAAGGGGGGGAGAAAAAAATGAACCATGCCCTAAACATATTGCATTATAAAAGACTGTAAAATTTCTGGTGGGGAAAGATTAGGATACAGTGATGGAAAAGTAACTTAACCAGTGACCCTAACAATGACATTGCTAAGTTAGGGAACAAAGAGAAGAGAAGGTATGGAACAGAGGGAAGAAGATGGGTTGATAAAGAATATAATGTGACTTGGGACATGTCAACTTTAACATGCCTTAGTGCCATCCAGGTTACAATGGCAATAGTGTTTGGCTATTGTAAGGAACGAAAAAAAAAAAAAATCTAGGTAGGAGACGAGTTTGAAAGTATTTGAGGCCAGGCATGATGGTGCACACCTGTAATCCCAGCACTCAGGAGGCTAAGGGAGGAGGATTGCCACAAGTTTGAGGCCAGCCTGGGCTACAATGAGTTCAAGGCCAGCCTAAACTGCAATAGCAAGACCCTGTCTCAAAAAAATAAATAAGTAAAAATAAAAATAAGTAAAAGTATTTGAGCCAGGCTTGGTGGCACACACCTATAACCTAAATCCTACCACTAAGGAGGCTAAGGGAGGAGGATTGACACAAGTTCAAGGCCAGCCTGGGCTCCATGGTGAGTTCAAGACCAGCCTGAACTACACAGGGAGATCCTGTCTCAAAACAAACAAACCAAAAAGTATTTGAGCTATTAATGGTAGATGAAACTATAAGCATAACCCAAGGATAGTAACAAGGGAAGAAAGAAGCAGGGCCAAGGGCAATGGCCTCATTTAGGGACCCTATTAAGGAAAAACCAGTAAGGGGAAAACAAATCTTGTGCAGTTACAAATCAAGTGATACTCAGTAAATACTTGGGAGAATGACCAAATAGCCAATGGGGGTCTATTTAGATCTCTGAATGTCCATGGGCCAGGGATTTAGCTCAGTGGTTTTGCCGCCTGCTGTGCAAGCACAAGGGCCTGAGTTCGATCCCCGGTACCAAAAAAAAAAAAAAGTAGACAGATCTCTGAATGTCCATTTCAAGCTCTCTTTCCACCTCCCTATAAGTTAGCCAACTCCTTGATCTTCACAGTTAAAGCTATAGTCTTAAAACAAACACGGTGGTTGGGCCAAGGATTTAGCTCAGTGGTTTTGCCATCTGCTGCACAAGCGCAAGGACCAGAGTTCGTCCCCGGTACCAAAAAAAACGGTGGTGTATGCCTGTAGTCCCAGCTGCTTGGGAGGCTGAAGCAGGAGGAGCTCATGTTTGAGCCAAGCTTAAGAAACATAATAAGGAGCTGGCATGGTGGCGAACACCTGGAATCCCAGTGTTTGAGAGGGTGAGGCTGATGGATCATCAAAAGTTCGAAGCTAGCTTTGGCTACATAGTGAGTTCAAGGCCAGCCTGAACCGAATAGTGAGATCCTGTCTCAAAAAACAAAACAAAACACAGTAAGACCCTGTCTCTCACAAAAACAAAACAAATCTATAGTTTTCCAGAAGAAATGGCAGAAACGGACAAACACCATAAGCCAAAGCCCCAAGGCCTCACCTTTGCCCCTTATGTGTAGAAGGTGCTTCCTGCTGAATGTTCAAATAATGCCATGCCTTAAGGGAAGGGTCAAAGCTTTTCATTTAGTTTGTTTTATGATTACCTCGGTCAACTGAGTTGAGATCAATGGCAGTAGAGATACATACCTCAGGGTCTCAAAAAGATCTAGTAATTTCCTTATCAAGAATCCCAAAGATTTCTATTTCATGTCTTTTCCTACCCAATATCTACTGTGAATGTCATGCAGAAGTAGCGACCATCTTCCTTTTTGGTTACCAGCTATGCCAGCTATAATTCCTGATTCTTGCTCACCCATGCTGCAGATTTAAATGCATGTCCACCTGTGACATTTCCCTGCCCACACAGTATGGACTGAAAAAAATTATTACAGTCTGAACTGTCCATGAGATATAGAAGATGAAAGATTTAATAGGAAAAGTAGAAAATGTATAAGGTCACACCTATTACATAAAAATGAGCTCCATCATACTTGGCACTAATCACTCCCTATTTGTTAAGTGAAAACTGTGAACCAGCAATGAGATTTGAGACTAATGCTGAGATTAAAAGTCGCAAAATAGAAGGAAGAGGTGCTCAAAGTACTCTAGAGAAATTCAGATAGATGTCAAACCTGAGAAAGGGCACCTCAGAGAAGCCTTCCTTCTTTGAATCCAAGAGCTGATGACTTCTACTTGTATAGCCATAATGGTATTATCCTATTCACATTTCATTTCATTTCAATTGGGAAGAAATAGGAAAAGGATTCAAAATGGGAAAAAGAATGCAGTATCTTTCGAGCTTTGCTCCAGACTGGAGCTGCCTTATGCAGAGATACAGGAGACAAATACATGGCATGACTCCGGCAGAGACTGGTAAGTAACAGGTGCCCAGTGGGCATCTGTTGCACAGAGTACCATGGATGATTCCTTCTCCCAAAAGAACTTCTTTCACTGGGTGTTACATTACTTTTACCTGGAATTATCGCATTTGCTGCCCAATCTCTTGTGATAAAGCCTCACACTTCCAAAAACTGTCTTTTGGGCCGGGGATTTAGTTCAGTGGTTCCACTGCCTGCCTCACAAGCACAAGGTCCCAAGTTTGATCCCCTGTACCAAAAAAAGCAAAACAAAAACTGTCTTTTGACACCAAACACCATATTCTGTGAGATTTTTTTTTTTTTGGTACCAGGGATCTAATATTCTGTGAGATTTTAATAAATATCTTTATAGAAAATAAAATGGCTTGCTAGTTAAATAAGTTTGAAAAATACTATGTTCCCCATTGCCCTTTTGGAGTTTTACAATGATTATTAAAAGTTCTTTTTGAGAGGGGCATGGTGGCACACACCTGTACTCTGTACCTGTAATCTCAGTTACTCAGGTGTCTGTGGCAAGAAAATTCCAAGTCTGAGGTCAGTCTGTATAACTTAGTCCTCTTCTTAAAATTTTAAAAAGCTGGGTGTGGTAATACATGGCAGTAAACATAGCACTCTGGAAGGCTGAGGCAGGAGTATCACAAGTTCAAGTCCAGCCTGCAACTTAGTGACTTAGCAAGACCCTGTCTCAAAATAAAAAAGGACTGGGGATGCAGCTCAGTGTGAAGGCTCTGGGTTCAATTTCTAGTACCACAATAATAATAATACAAAATAATAAAAAGAGGCTGGAGATGCAGCTCAGTGGTAGAGTACACCTGGGTTCAATCCCCAGTAGCACAAACATACACAAATTTGGGGGGGGGGGGTCCCAGGATCAAACTCAGGACCTTGGACTTGCCAGGTAGGCGTATGCTGCTGAGCTACATCTCCGGCCACAAAGTTCTTTTTGAGGCAGCTAGAAACTTAACATAAAATCCAGGACAAGAGCCCACTTAAGCTAAGAGCCTTATTCCAGAAAGGCAGCAAGAGACCAACCACCATGACATCCAGTTAGACCAAGGAGTAGTAGGCAGAGCCCAAAGTGGTCAGAACAGGGAAAGCAATATATGGGGAGGACTCTACCTACTGGCTCTAGTTTCAGAGACATCATATGACCTAGGCAAGGCTGGAAAGCAAAGGCCGGAGGCCCGTGGTGAGGGACTGACAGCAAATCTGTATTCCTGGACAAGGTAGGGGGTCTAAATGTAGGGCACTGGACACAGCCTCAAACCACTAGATGAAAGGCAAAGTAAAGAAGGATGAAGGGGAAGCAGAGGCTGCTGGGCAGAGAGCTGTCACTCAGGGCCTGGAAATCCCTCTCTGAGGGGGCACTGGCTCTAAATTCCTAATGGTCACCTTATCCAGCTATATCACTGTTTTTTTGTGTATGAGGGTATGGGAGTTGGAAGGAGAGGAAAAGCTCGGTATATCCAGACACCTCCATGAAGAGTTAGAACCCAAAAGGCCTCAGTGAAACCAAAAGTCTGGATCAAAAAAAAAAGTGCTCTGGGCTGTGGACAGAGTAGATGGTGCAGTGCAGCCTGCCGGTGAAAGCATCCATGAACCCAACTGTGAGGAGCTGGGAAGAACACCAAGATTTGAGCTGCTCCTATCAAAGACTCCCTGGGGAAGGAAGAGCTGTGAGAATTTAAATTACAAATGCAGTTTGGGGGAGCTGATGAATAAAAGACGATACCCAGTCCACTAAGAAGGCTCTCTCTTTGGAGGAACTCAGGCCAAACAAGTTTTCTGTCTGAATCACAGTGGTTATCCCAGGAACTTCTGAATCTGCTAGTTTGGTTCCACAAAATTTAGCGGACAGGGGAACTGCACCTCTGTGTGGACACTCCAAGAGCTTTGTCACTGCTTTTGACATGGCTCATTCTGCCTTCTGACAAAGCCCGATCTCAGCACAGCTTATTGGGAAATGGAGACCACAGGTCGTCTGTGACCAGCAGCCACTGAGGAAGTGCCCCACCCTTGTTGTCACTGGTGGCTTCTTTTGCGCCACAATTTTGCCTCATTTCTGGGAAGCTGTACCACCTCCTTGCTAAGATCTGTGACGTCCCATCTGAGGACATCACACCAAACCCCACACCTAAACCCTAGTTACATTCTCCTATCAGCTACTCTCCAGACAAGACTGCCTGCCCCATCTGATCTTGGAAGCTAAGCAGGGTCGGGCCTGGTTAGTACTTGGATGGCAGACAAGACTGCCTGTAACTCAGCATGCTGGTGGAAAATTTCTCTACCCCTCTTTCAGGGTCAAGAGCCTCCATCTGCAGCACCCTTAGCTGCCTGTCTTTTTATAGACAAAACTGTGAAGGAAACAGTGTTTCTTTAGGGACTTATCTTCTCTTTTCAAGGCCTTTTCAGGTATCTACCTCTTTTCTGTCCCTACAAATAGAGATACAGTGCCCTCTCCTCTTTACCCCTTCCTTAGTCCAATTTTCAGGCCAGGCATGGTAGTGCACACCTGTAATCCTAGCACTCGGGAGGCTGAGGCAAGAGGATCAACACAAGTTTGAGGCCAGCTTGGGCTACACAGTGAGTTCAAGGTCAGCCTAAACTACACAGTGAAACTGTCTCAAAAAAACTCCAAACAAACAAACTAACTCATTCACATTTCCATGACTGATATGTTTCACAATCAAATCTCATCAAGGAATTGTGTGCTTGTGTGTATGTTTGTGCTGCTGGGGACTGAACCCAGGGCCCTGCACATGCTAAGCACACACTCCACTATTAAGCTACACACTCAGCCACCTTTTTTTTTTTTTTAACTTTGTTTTGTGGTACTGGAAACTGAACCCAGGGCCTAAGGCATGCTAGGCAAGTGCTCTACCACTGAGCTATATATATTCCCAGCCCTTTTGTTATTTTGAGACAGAGTCTTGCTAAATTGCCCTGGCTGGCCTCAAATTCACACTATTCCTCACTGAAACTCCTGAGTAGCTGGATTACAGACCTGTGCCACTATGTCCAGGCTTTATTTGTAACAAAGTCTCAAATATTTAAACCAAGAGAAAGACATTTCAGCTGAGGAATTCTAAGCAATAGCAAACAGCTGGGGCAAGTCTCTGAGGGACAGGACATATTCTTGGTGCCCCTGAAATTACACCACTTGACAGACCAGGCTCTATTTTGTCACCTGACACCCTCAAGCCATCTCCCTCTGCCAGCTCAGAGGCCAGAATCCCTTGGATCTGCATCAGCACTCTCTGTATCTAGTCTCACTTAGAAAAGCAAGAGAGCTAGGCGTGGTGGTGCACACCTGTGATCCCAGTACTCAGGAGGCTAAGACAGGAGGATGGCTGTGAGTCTGAGGCCAGCCTGGGCTACATAGTAAGTTCAAGGCCAGCCTGAACTACATAGTCTCAAACCACCTCCCCCTAAAAAAGAGAAAAAGAAAAGCAAGAGAGAGATATCTCTTGCTTACTCAGTAATGATTCACAGTAACAGTCATACAACAATGGTGTCACCAGTTCCAGCACATGCAGTGAGGGCACACCACACCCTCACCCCTGCCTCAACACAGCTCATGTGGAGGACAGGACAGAGGCCCTTAAGCAGTAAATCAGTTACCTGAGGTATCCTGACACTTGTGGGCTACACTAAAAACCTAAAGAACAAAGGCTTTTTCAATCCTTCCCTACAGCCAAGTGGTATCTTTCCCAAATATGTTGTTGTAGCATTTCTATATATAGAACCTAGCATTCTATAAACAGGATGCTCTGGCTAAACAGGTCACTACAAGCAAAACTGTGAGGTTGAGAAAGATGGTGTCTTCCTGCCTTTCCCCCCCTTCCTTTCCTAAATCTCACCAGAGACAGAAAAGCTCTGGACAGTAGCACAGGATTTGGTGTTGGACAGACTGAAGGAATAGAATAAATCCTAGCTCAGCCTTTTAACTGTGTGACCTTGAGCAAGTTACATTATTTCTTTGACTTTCAGCTTATCCATGTACAAAAAGAAAAACTTTGCTGGTTCGTATTAAATAAGAAAAATAAGAATAACGGAGTAAGACAAAGGCCCTGAGTAATTAAAAATACATACAAGAAAAGCATCTAATACATGCTTGGCTCTCAAGAGATGTGGGTTTCTGTTCTTCCCCATCGAGTTTATCATGCATCCACTACCCTCAAATTATGCTTTTCCTTTGCTTCTTTTCCTAAATCTTATCAAAGTTCCCCTCCCTACCGGAGGTGATATGGTCATGCTGTTTAAAGAAAACAAATCTGATGAAGAACAATGAAAACAATACTGCTGGGCCCCTATGTTAACTCTGTATTCTAAAATGGAGCCTGAAAGAAAGGATGTTTAATGTTGAGGCTCTCCTGAAGGATAAAGGACCAGAGTGTCATCTCTTTCTGTGACCACAGCCTCCACTGCTGAGATTGCTGCATGTCAGCAACAGGTCCAGAATAGAACTTGGGAGCCTTGGCTGCCCCTCTTGCTCTAACCTGCACACACCACTTCCTTAGCCAGGAAACTGCCATGGTGCTTTTTTCCTAGGAGGATTCCAACACTATTTTAAACTTTTTGGAACCAAGCAACAGGATTTGACTATGATCAGAGCCTTGAACAGTGTAGAAGGTCTGAACCCCATTTCCATCATATCTTTCTTTTCAAAATGGTCTCAACTGGGCCGAGGATGTGGCTCAGTGGCACAGTGCCTGCCTGATAAGCATGTGGTCCTGAGTTCGATCTCCAGTACCAAAAAAAAAAGATAAAAAGGGCTGGGGATTTAGCTCAGTGGTTCTGCTGCTTGCCTTGCAAGCGAAAGGACCTGAGTTCGATCCCTGGTATCAAAAGAAAAAAAAATCAAAATGGTCTCAACAAGGCCAAAATTAATACAGGAAGCAGGACAGGGCTCTATCTTGACTTCTCTCAGTGATCCAGGAAGAAAGACCTCAAGAATATTTCTAGGTTTTCCATATACAGACTCAAAGATGCCAATTATGACTGAAATTGGCCTAAGTATAATCACCTGCCATGATGTGCTATACTGATAATTCACAGTTGAGCATAAGAGTTCTCATTATGAGGTATTCTTTAGCAGTGTGTATGTTCTACTTGACTTTCCTGGCAATTCCTGAGGGTATGAGGGGCACTGGCCCAGCCTGTGGTCTCAGAAGCTGGCAGCTTCAGCAGGTAGTATAGAGCTGAAAAGAAGTTTACATGAGGGACAGACTGTCCATGCAGGACTAGCCAACAGCATGTGCTTAGGGAACTAGCAGAGCAAAGATAACAAACAACAAATATTTTAAACTGTATATTTATCCAAGTAGTCACCACAGTCTAAAAGAAATTTTTGATGCACTTTTCTTATACTTTGCTGGATTTCCTTATGCTTGTTTTGCACTTAATACTAGTTTTGAAATACATAATGAGGGTTGAAAGTATGAGAATCATCATAATCTTTCTATTGCTAAGGGTCTCTGGCACTCCAAGGATGGCCAGCAACCACCAGAAACGAGAAGAGACAAAGAAGAATCCTTTCTTAGAGCCTTCGGGAGGGTCATGGCCCTGCTGACACCTTAAGCCTCCAGAACTGTGAGATAATAAATTTCTGTTGTTTTAAGCCACCTAGTTAGAAGTAATTTGTTATGGCAATCATGGGAACTGATATTCATTCTTGTATTATCACCTTCATTTTCAAATAAAGAAAATAAAGAAAACTGAGGCCCACAGAGGTCACATACTTTGAGATCTCTACAGGCACTGCTTTGCTGACTGAGTACTGACTCTCGCTCTTGCTGTTGCTATTACTGGCTCTCCCCTTCACCACAGCCACCAGCTTCTAGCAGTGCTGGAGCTGAGCTACAAGAATGGCCCCTTCCTCTAATGTATAGGGCCACACCTTTCCCCTCATATGTGGCCACTTTATACTGAGAGCATTGAACAGTAGCCTGACCACGCACTAAGTCTCTTCTCCACAAACCACCCCCCCTCTCTTATTTTTCTTTCCCATGCAGTGTCAGAGAACTGTGGTGACAAGGTGAGACCGGGTGGGAATTCCCGACCTTCTTTACCCAGGTGTTTCTATGCCTCCCACTTCTAGCCTGCTATATCTTTTGGAATTCCTGTCCTTTGGAGCTCTCAGGATCTTGCACACAGCTCAGAGTTCATGGCTATGAGCAAAAAAGGGGTAACTTTGTGGCTGTACTGGCTTTGAGGACACCAGTCATATTACTGATGTTTGGTGAAGAAAGGTAGCTAACCTTTACATAGAACACATGTGTCAGAGCAGCCTGGAGCACCTGGCATATATACATTCCTCCTTATGAGGTAGGTCCTTTGTGTTAGGCTGAATAGCACCCCCAGAATTCATGTCCAGACCTAGAACCTGTAAGTGTGTGGAAATAGAGTTTTTGCAGATGTAATCGAGTTAAAATGAAGTCCTACCAGGTGTGGTGGTGCAAGCCTGTAATCCTAGCACTCGGGAGGCTGGGGCAGGAGGCTCTCAAGTTCAAGAACAGCCTGAGCTACATAGGGTCTGTCTCAAAAAAAAAGGCACATTCATTTCACAGTTTAAAAACTAAAATACTTTTGCTGCATCAAAACATTAAATCCATTCTGTAAAATGGAAATTTGCTATTCTGAAGATCTTCAAAAGAGAGGGAGGGGAAAAAAATTAAAAGCTCTTGCTCCCCTTTCTCCAATAAATAGGCTTAGGAAAGCTATCCAGATGAAAAGAAACAGCACTAGATACCAACTGCTCTCTATCCAGCAAAATAAAATCCAGATGATCAAGTATTTAAAGGTTCATTTTAAAGATTTAAACATAGAATATTCAAAAAATAAGTATTTTTATAATTTTCAGGTGGAGAAATATTTTTTCTAAACATCGATTAATAGAAAAATCTGTAAGAGAAAAGGTAATTTGACTACAAAAAATATAAAATTTGTAGACAGAAAAATGCATAAACAAAGTTGAAAGGCAAATGACAAACTGGGAACAATTTTATATTACTATATATGATTTATATAACATGTTAACTCTTACAAGTTAATAAAAAAATTATCGGAGGACTGGGGAAATACCTCAGGGATAAAATGTTGCTCACTGCACACAAAGTCCAGTGCTTTGATTACCAGCAATGGAAAAAAAGAAAAAGAAAAAAAAAATTGGAAAAATGTGCAAATTACAAGAATAAGTGATCCAAACAGTTACTATTTTAAGTATTTTATGTGGATTGATTTATTTCACACAATAACTCCTTAAAATAGGTGCTATCATTATCCTTACTTTTCTAAAGATGAAACTGAGGGAGAGAGTTTGAAAGTAAATGACTTACCTAATTTCACACAAAGTGATTGAGTCAGAATTCAAGTTCCAGGAGGCTGGCTCCAAATCACATTCTTAACCAAGACCATGTCTCACCTGTCAGATGGCGAAGAAAAAAACCAAAATAGCTGGTGTTATCAAAACTATGGGGGGCCAGGGATTTAGCTCAGTGGTGTCGCTGCCTGTCTGGCAAGCACAAGGTCTTGAGTTCAATTCCAGTACCAAAAAAAAAAAAAAAAAACCATGGGGAACTCCCAGCACTCAGGAGGCTAAGGCAGCAGGATTGCCATGAGTTCAAGGTCAGCCTGGGCAATTTAGCAACTTAGTGAGATCCTAGCTCAAAAATTTTTCAAAAAGGGCTGGAGAAGTAGCTCAGTGTGAAGATCCTAGTTTCATTCCCCAGTACAGCAAAAATAAATAAATAAATAAATAAATTTAATTAGATAAAGTAAAATGAGCCAGGAATATAGCTCAAAGTAGAGTGCTTACCTAGCATGCAGAAGGCCCTACTTCAATCCTAGGTAGGAAAGGAAAGGGGAGGGGAGAAGAGGAGAAAGGAGGGGAAAAGGAAGAAGAAGGGATGGGAGAGAAGGTGGGAGGGAGCAGGCAATTTCAAGTTCTGGTGGTAGAAAAGTTTACATTATTTTTTTTTGGTTTTTTTCTTTTTTTGGTACTAGGAATTGAACTCAGAGCTTTGCCCTTATCAGGCAGGCACTGTGCTGCTCAGCTATATTCCTGGGAAGTTTACATTTGCAAGTTCAATTTGGTTCCATAAATTGTGCATATCCTTTAATTCAATGGTTACATTTCTCACAATTTATCCTAAGGAAACAGCAAATAGTATGCAAAGATGTATATACCAGGATACACATCACAGAATGTTGGTAATAATCAAAATACTACAAATAAAAACCCAGAAGATATATCAAAGGTATAACAAATTCATTCACTTAACATATACTTAAACATTAACTGTGTACAGGGAATTTTTCTAAACATCAGGTATGGAGCAATAGCTAAAAAGAAAAAAAATCTCTGTCTTCATGGAGTTCACATTCTAATGGAGGGAGTTAGGCAATAAACAAATAAGAAAAGTATATTGTGTATCAGGTAGTGCCAAATGCTAAAATTAAAAATACAGGGGAAAAGGGAGATAAGGAAGGAAGAGATATTATTACAATTTTAAGTAAGGGGTTTAGAGGAGACCCCACTGATTAATGGTAAAATAAGTGCATTAAATATTAGAGAATAAAATGCATCATGATCTATCCACTCACTGAAATATAATTCAGCCACTTATTCTAGTCTTGAACTCACTATGGAGTCCAAGCTAGTCTTGAACTTATGGCGATCCTCCTTGCCTCAGCCTCCTCAGTGCTGGGATTACAGGCGAGCACCACCACACTTGGCCTATTCTGTATTTATTGACATGAAAAGACGTCCCCAACATTCAATCAAGTTTTGTTAAAAATTAATAGAGTAGGGCCGGGGATTTAGCTCAGTGGTTTCACCGCCTGCTGCACAAATGCAAGGACCCGAGTTCGATCCCCAGTACCAAAAATAAAATAAAATAAAATAAAATAAAAATTACTAGAGCATTAAGGGGAAAAAATAGTCTGAAGGTATGATTCATTGATATAAAATTACACATGTGCACCGGCTTACACTTCAACTGGGAAACAGAAACAACCATAAAGAGACTGGTTAATACTCAGCCAGAGTTCAGGCTGAGTCCAGGCAAGTGATACAGGTGCTGGGTTTATTCTCCCACTCACTTTCCTCTTCCCCACACCTACACTTTGTTCCAAAAAAAATTTAAGGACAGTAAATCCACACACACCCTCAAGTTCTTTAACTTTCTCCATCCTTCCTCAATTCTTTTTCTCCTCTGCACAGAAGCCAGGCCACTGATAGAGTGAAAAGACGGTACAAGAAGGATGCAAGGAAGGTGGGCATGGTGGCTCATGCCTGTAATCCCAGCACTTGGGAGGCTGAGGCAGAAGGATCATTGAGGCCAGCCTGAACTACTTAGTGAGACCCTGTCTCAAAAAAGCAAAAACAAAGGAAAGAAAAGAAAGAAGGATGGAAGAAAACCGTCACAGGATCTGCATGAGATCTGTCTTATGTTAGCAAATGGAAAACAGGTCCTCCCTGCAGACCTATGGGATCTGAAGCAAGGCTACTAGACTCCGCTTTCTTATTTCATCCCCTACTAAACCCAGGATGCCTTGCAGACTGCAAGACCCAATCATCACAGAGAGAGGACAGGCACATCAGACTAACGCTCTACCTCTTGCACACGTGGACCTACATCTTTCTATAAACAAAAATGATGGATCTGAGCTCTGTTTGTCCCCTACCTTGGCCCTTCCTCCAGGCCTGCACCCATGAGCTATCTTGGCTCAGTTAATTCATGCTGCCTTGCCATGGCTACCTTAGAGATGCAAACACTTCCCCATTAAGAGTTTGAAAACTAGGTCCTTATGAGAGAAAGCCACCAAGCCCAGCTATTTAGGAGGCTGAGGCAGGAGGAATATGAGTTCCAGGCCTGCCTGGGCAACTTAGCTAGAACCTGTCTCAGAAAAACAAACAAGGGTTGTTTTTTTTTGTTTGGTTTGGTTTGGTTGGTTGGTTTGGTTTTTTGAGACAGAGTCTTGCTATAGTAACTGGCCTTGAACTACGTAGCCCAGGCTGGCCTCAAACTCCCAGTGATCCTCCAGGCTCAGCCCTTACGAGTGCTGGGATTATAGGCACATACTACCACTTTTAACTAAAAGCTAAAGTGACATGCCAATTTGAATGGAACACCTTCATTCTGGGGTAAGGTTTTGAGTAAACTGGTTAACAGAGTCCAGATATATCTGCTCTTATATAGTGGAAGATGCTTACACTTCTCACCTGGACACAAAACCACAAACAAGAAATTAGCAACTTCCCAAAAGTAGAATCTGTGTTGCTATTCTCTGTATCTTTAGCCTGGGGTGGACAGTGGAGGCACATGAGTAGAGGTAGGGAGTGTAAGGAAAGATGTGACTGTTTCAAAATATTGCTAACATACTCTGTCACCATTTAGACATCAACCACATACCAGGCCCTATATTAAGTGCTTTCATCTATAGTACTACCACCAAAAATGGCAAAATCACTTTTATCATAATTATTATCATATCTCTACTATATGTTACCGAATTTAAGAATCCAAAGGGATTTGGGTGTAACTGCCCTGCTGACAATTAAATACCCAAGCCTGATATTAGGAGAAAAGACAGAAATCTGAGATTCTCCCAGGACTGTGACACAGAAGTCTCTCTATATACTAATAAACCAGAGCCTTCAGGCTATCTACTTCTGATCTTTCCTGGCCTTTCAATGTAGAATATATTCATTCATTCATTCTCTCACACACACGTGTATACACACACACACACACACACACACATACTTCCTGAGTCCCCAACACAGTCTGCAAGTGAAAAAAATTCTCTGCTGGTGAAGTGTACAAGATGAGTCAGAAAAACCAATCACTTTTTTAGCAGAGGGACCTGGGTCTCTTCTACTTCCGTCTTCCATCTTCCTCTCTACCTCTCTCTTTTCTTCATCAAATATATTCTTACTGAGCAAAATTTATTAGGTTTATCATTATAGGATAAAAACATAAGAGACCCCTCCTTCAAGAATTTACTTCAATTGGGAAAACAAAGTCAACACACATGTAACATACTGTTAAAAAAGGTAAGCCAGGTGTGGTGGCACACACCTGCAATCCCAGCTCTCTGGAGGTTTGAGGCAAGAGGATCACTGTGAGTTCAAGGCCAGCCTGGGCTACGCAGCAAGTTTGAGGCCAGCTTAGACTACATAGGGAAACTCTGTCTCAAAAAAAAAAGGGGAGGGGGGTAGGGATATAGCTCAGTGTAAAGGTCCTGATTTCAATCTTTAGTATCTCAAAATCTTCAGTACCTCCAATACCTCTGGGGCTCCCAGATTTTTGGTGAATAGAACAGGAAGGAGATGCTAGTAAAACAAATGGAGGGTGGATAAAGTAAGACAGATGATGGGGAGGGGCCAAGGATTTAGCTCAGTGGTTCCCCTGCCTGCCTTTTCAGCGCAAGGCCCCAAGTTCGATTCCCAGTACCCCGTAAAAAGACAAATGATGGGGTACACTGATATACATAGGTATCTTGTATTTCAAATACAACCAAATCTCCATCTTTTTTTTATCTGGGTATACAACAAGTATAGAGTTCCCCTCTTTTTTCATACAAATACTAACACTAGTACAACAGCCATAAACACTATTCTGCTCGTCTCTTTAGTTTTTCTCTTAATAAACCTTTTTTTTTTTTTGAGACAAGGCCTCACTATGTAGTTCAGGCTGGCCTTGAACTCACAGTGATCCTCCTGCCTCAGCGTCCTGAGTGCTGGGATTACAGGGATCCACTACTATGCCTGGCTCTCCAAATAGATCTTGACTTTTTTTTGGTACTAGGGATCAAACTCGGGACCTTGCGCTTGTGAGGCAGGTGGCGGAACCACTGAGCTAAATCCCCAGCTCCAAATAGATCTTGAAAACTGTTCCATATCAGTGCATGCCCATGTACATCTGTATCATTCTTCTGAAAAGCTGAATAACATTACAAAACCATAAGGTACTCAACTGATCCTTTACCTTTTTGGTTTTTTTAGTGGTGCTGGGGATCAAACTCAGGCCCTCATGTGCATGTATGTGAGCCAAGCATAATCCACACCTAGCCCCTAAGATTTTTCTTATTGTTTTTTGTTTTGGGGGGGGTGTTGAGACAGGGTCTTGCTACGTAGCCCAGGCTGGCCTTGAACTTGTGACAATACTTACTACCTCAGCTTCTTAGGTATAGGGATCATAGGCTACTATAAGAATTATTATTTTAGGGGCGGGGATTTAGCTCAGTGGTGCCAAGGTCTGCCTTGCAAGCACAAGGTCCTGAGTTCAAACCCTGGTACCAAAAAAAAAGAATTATTTTTAATTAATTTTATTGGTAAATTTAGGTATAAAATATAATGACATTCATCATTGGAAATTTATACCTTTACATAATATATCTTGGTTCTTATTTTTTCCCGACTCCCCTGCCCTCCCTTCATTCCTCCACCCCTCCCTATTTACAAAGACTGTTTCTGTTTTTTCCTTTTCTCATACTAATTCCATTCCCTTCTTTCCTTTTCCCAGCCCTTTCCACTTTCCCTTCCCCTCTGGACCTTTCCTTCCTATTTCACATTATCTATTATGCCCACAAGAATTATTTTTAAGAAAAATGTATTTGCAAAAAGAAAAATGTATTTGCACATCAATTTTACATATTGTTCCCCACAACCAAAATGTTCAGATATTATTTCATATAAACTATGAATTAATTATTGATATTTGCTTTAATTTACATTTAATGGCATTTCATCTCAATTCATTTCTGCTAAGTTGTATGGTGGCTTTGCTAGTGTCACACAAAGTCATCAAGAATATGATCAAGGAGGGGCCGGGGATTTAGCTTAGTGGTTTTGCCGCCTGCTGGGCAAGTGCAAGGATCCAAGTTCGATCCCTGGCACCAAAAAAAACCAAGAATATGATCAAGGAAAAAAATGCAGACTGTCCTCTGAATACTACGGTCACCCTTTTTCTCTGTCATACTTAACAAAGGGCAGCCCCTTTATCCTCAGTGTCTCTGGGGCTGCTAACTGGTTGCTTGTTTTAGTTTGTTGGAGGGGACACAGTGAAGCAGAAGGAGGGATCCTCAGATGCATAAGAGTTCATCAAATATCAGTTCTGCACTTGCAAGTTTAATCTTTCAGAGCCTCTAGTTTGCCATCTAAAAAACACTTACTTCTTGCCAGGGATTCAGCTCAGTGGCACTGCACCTGCCTCACAAGCACAAGATCCTGAGTTCAATCCCTGGTACCAAAAGCACTTACTTCTTGCACAGGTGAAATCACAACATGGGACGAAAAATTCTATTTGAGAGGAACAAAGTGCTATGTCTGATGAACAAGCACTACTTGGGAAAATCAAAGAAATGCTTAGAGAAGCAGTAAAGGACAAGAAAAAATCTGACAAGTTAACAAAAGAAAGGATGTTTCTAGCAGAGACAACAGCTCATGCAAAGGGCAAGAGTTGTACAATATCACAATGCAGCAAAACAGACACTAAGAAGATAAAAATGTGGATTAGTCAACAAGTGCTTACTGAGTCCCTCTACACACCAGGCACTAAAAATACAACCATGAACAAAAAGAACATTGCCCTTATGGAGTTTATAATCTATTAGAAGAGTGCCAGGCATGGTGGTGTACACCTGTAAGCCTATACTGGGGAGGCTCTGAGGCAGCAGGACTGCTAGAAGTTCAAGGCCAGCCTGAGCTACATAGTAAGACTCTGTCTCAAAAAAAACCTACTAAAATCTACTAGAAGAGAAAGACAAACAGGCAAATAGCATTAAGTGGAGGGGCTGGGGATTTAACTCAGTGGTTCTGCCACCTGCCTCAAAAGCACAAGGTCCCGAGTTCAATCCCTGGTACAAAAAAAAAAAAAAATTAAAAAAACAAAACAAACAAGCAAAAAAAACCCAAAACCCTAAAAATATGGGGCTGGGGATTTAGCTCAGTGGTTCCACTGGCTGCCTTGAAAGCACAAGGTCCCGAGTTCAATTCCCAGTACCAAAAAAAAAATTATAATAGCATTAAGTGGTCTACACTGAAGCAAATAGGGGGCTAAGATAATTGCTTTACATACAGTTGCCAAATAAAACCTCTGAAAAGAGATAATGCTTAGTTTACACTTCAAAGGCGAGGACTAGTTAATGAGATGATGAATAAGGTAGAGTAATCCTGGTGGACGCCATATGGTATTAAAAAGGTGCTGAGGTCCAAGACAATTGAAGAGGTCAAGGAACTGTGAGCAAGTGAGGGTGCCTGCAACAGAAAAGGAGACATGTGGGTGGAATAAGATTTGTAAAATATACAAGAATCAGATCCCACAAGGCCTCATAGACCACAATTTGGGCAAAATGTGTAAGATTCTATTCCAACCTGAAACAATTTAAACTTGATTATGTAAGTAAAAGGAATTCCAGAAAGGATTTCTAAAGGAGACAGATGAGACCAAGTTGTTTACAGAAGATGAATGGGAGCAGAGGAGAATCTGGCCACAATGAGGAGTGAGGACAGCTTGGAGACTAGATGAGGAAGGCCTATGCTAGGGCAGGGTCAATGCATTCAGAGACAAGAAGCCCAAAAGCAAATCTGAAGTGTGACTGGCAGCCCTAAGCTGCTTTTTGAGTTCAAAGCCCCCCTGTAAATCTCAAAGGTACTGATCTGCAACAGAACATTGAGGCCCTCAACCTCATCTGGGCTCTGCTCCTACTATGTCAACAAGGAGATGAGGCACCAGTCTCCATTGGACAACAGGCAACAGATAAGGTTCCTAGGGTCTTAGAATCGAAGCAAAGGATTCAAATTCCCTTCCTGATCATTGAGAAGAGAAGAATGTGGCACCAACCTCAAGTCAGAGTTTTTCCAGATATGATCTGTAGATGAATGGTATCAGAATCACCTGCAAGGATGATCAAACTATAGATTTCTGATCACTATTTCATACCTACTGAATTAGAATATAGCTCAGTGGCACAGCGCCTGTCTCACAAGGGCAAGGTTCTGAGTTCGATCTCCAGTACCATAAAAAAGGGCAATTAAAGGAAGGCCATTGCTCCAAGCTGTCAAAATCAAGGATTATGTAAAGTCAAAGAGTCAAGCTGAGGATGGAGTGAGTAATACAAGAAAAAAGCTGAGTGGAAAATGGAATCTGAAGGCCCAAAGCATAAAAGGCAGGACATTTGAGTCCAGGGCTGAGTACAGAGCAGGTAAGCAAAGACAGGCAGCACACTTAGGGAAATCACTAACAACGGTCATGATGGCTTATTCTCTTAGGTTGGTTTTCTCAGCAAAGCCTAGGAAAACAGCACAGGTGTCTCATCTCATAAAGGCTAAATGACTAGCCACAGGCTGTCCAGTTTATACATAAAATCATTCCATTTAACCTTCAAAAGACAACATGTTCCTCTTTGGTACTATTCATATTCTCAAGACTCCCCCTCAGCCTACAGAAGAGCTCCAACTCTAGGCTACATCGAAAAACACAAAGAATGCCTCTAAAAGTTAATGATTAGCATTACTCATGACTTTCTACTTGGCATATTAGAGCCCACTAATCCTGCCATAAACTCAAGGACCATTCCATGTCAGAAAGCTTGAGGCCACTCCCTCAGATCCCACCATCTATACACACTCACCTAGACTTCTACTACTTCTTACTATGTCTCACTGATAAGAATTCTACCTATAGGCTATACTCTCAGGTCCTTCCCAAAAATTCATAGAGAAACCCCAGGTTTGGGCCCAAGAGAATCCTGAATTCCTGAGGCTGCTGAAGTCAGCTCCTATGCCTGGCTCAGTGAAAAGAGGCATCCTGAGGAGTGTTCCCTCCCTTCTCCCTACCTGAAGAGGGCTCCAAGACTGCTACAGGCTTCCATGCAAAAAATGTTTCATTTTTTTTTTTGGTACTGGGGATCGAACTCAGGACCTTGCACTTGTGAGGCAGGTGTGGTGCCATTGAGCTAAATCCCCGGCCCCTGAAAATCCCCCCCCACCACCAGTGGTGGAAAATTTGTTTCAAAAGAAAGCTACCTGAACCTGATATATTTTAAATGAATGGAAGACAGGCTCTTCACAGTGGAAACTGAGGAGGAGAAAGGTAAAGACTCCTGGGGATATAATTTTAAAGTAAATAGCTCATAATAGTACAAATAGTACAAATAAATAGCTCATGAAAGTACAAACCCTTGCATGTCAAATACCTGATTTTCTATAATCTAAAAGCTAGTTTCAAACTAAAGAGTGAAGAATGCTATGAGAAGATTTAAATTATCTCCAAGATAACATTCTGACCCTGATCATTCTGACCCTGATCCTGAACTGCTGCCTCTGTCCCTTCTTATACTCCACCTGCTATCCAGATTCTCTAGGTCTGTTTTCTGTTGGTTTGGGTTATTCTTTTTTTTGGGGGGGGGGGGTTGTTTTGTTTTTGAGACAGGATCTCACTGTGTAGCCCAGGCCTCACTTTACCCTTGGGCCCTTTGCTTCCTACCTTACTTTATATTTTATTAGTACATGCGGGTAGTTGGTACATATACATAACCATCCTAATCCTTTTTACTTCTAAAAAAAAAGAAACTAATCCTTTTTACTTCTTCCTGCCCTCTCCTCTTCTTCCCTATCTTGCTTATTATTTCACTTCACTCTTAAGTTATTTTGCCTACAGCCCCCTGGATAAACAATCTTCCTACCACCTGGATCCTCAGCATACATGCTCTTATGTTAAGAAAGTCCCCTGTCAGGCTTACTCTGGTTTCATGAATATGATTCAGAGATTCAAGAGACACATGTTAGTTGGCTCATCTTTAACTCAACTGGAGAGTTAAACAGAACTCTCCAAAGGTGATCAAATAAGGGGAATAATAATAAACCAAGGGCCAAATCCAGTTGGAGGAGATGATCAACAAACATGCAAATAAGCCAGAAAAATAGTGATAAGTGTTAGAAAAAAGAATAAGGTGGGCCGAGGATTCAGCTCAGTGGTTCTGCCGCCTGCCTCACAAGCGCAAGGCCCTGAGTTCAATCCCTGGTACCAAAAAAAAGAAAAAAAAAAGGTAACGGATGTCTACTTCAGGGTCATTAGTCAGAGAAAGGCCTCTTTGAGGTGATGACATTTAAAAGCTGGAATATCTCAATAAACATCAGCCCTTTAAAGATCAAAAAAAGGCCAGGTCTGGTGGCACATGCCTATGATCCTAGGGAGGCTGAGGCAGGAGAATCACCATGAGTTCAAGGTTAATCTGGGTTACATAGTGAGTTCAAGGCCAGCCTGACCTACATAGCAAGATTCTGTCTCAAAGAAACAAACAAAAACAAAAAAAATCAAAGAAAAACAAGCCACAGTGTCACATACATATAATCCAGCCAGAAGAATCAAGAGTTCAAGGCTATCCTAAAAAATTTATAATATCCTGTCTCAAAACAAAATTAAATGGGAGCCAGGGATGGTGGCACACGCCTATAAGCCCAGCACTCGGGAGGCTGAGGCAGAATTACCACGAGTTTGAGGCCAGCCTGGACAACATAGTGAGTTCAGGGCCAGCCTGAACTACAAAGGGAGACCCTACCTCAAAAAACAAAAAACAAAAATTTAATTAAGTAATTAATTAAATTAAAAGGGCTAGGGATGCAGCACAGTGGTAGAACATTTCCCTAGCATGTGTGAGTGAGGCTCTGGGTTCAATTCCCAGTAAAACTACCACTGAGACAGAGAGACAGAGAGAGACAGAGACAGACACAGAGACAAGCATTCTAAGTATAATTACATGTGCAAAAGCTCAATGGAAGTACCACTGAAAAAAAAATTTTTTTTTTTTGGTACCGGGGATCGAACTCGGGTCCTTGCACTTGCGCAGCAGTCACTGAAATATTTTTAAGCAGAGGAATGACATCACGATCATCCTCAAATTTTATAGACCACTGGCTGCAATGTGGAAAATGGAATGGAGGTGAGGTGGGATTAAAACCAAGACTGGAGGCAGAAATAAGAGTGGGTTATATAGACTAAGGTGAAGAAAACATTCACACAGTACATAGTAGGTGCCAATCTATTCTTCTAAGCATTTTACATCTATTAATTCATTTAACCCTCAAAAATACTCTTATTTTCTAAATTAGAAAACTAAGATAAGGTAGTATTAATGAAGACAGGAAGTGATTAGACTCAAGAAATACTGAGGAGGTGGGGATGACAAGTCCTAGTGACTGACTGGTTGTCCGATATGGAAAGAGAAGAACTTCTAATCATTACTAGGTTCTGAGTTTTAGCCATTACATACTGTTTACAATGTATACAATAAGACACAGGAGAAGGAGCAAGTGGGTAAAAGCAGGGAACTCTTTTGGCAAGAATACAAAATACCCCAGTAGGGCTGGCTATCTATGCAGGTGGATATTCTGATCTGAAGAAAGATTTGGACTGAATATGTGGGGATCATCCATGTGTAGATAACTGATGCTGTTAAGAGGTTCAGATCTCCCAGGGAATTATGAATAAGGGGGAGGGGCCTCAAATTCAAGAATCAATCATTTACAGCTGTAGTCCAGTGATAGAGTACTTGCCTAGCAAGCATGAAGCCCTGGGTTCAATCCCAGAACTGAAAAAAAAATTTTTAATTATTTATAATGACAAAAAACTAGGAAGATTTTAATGTCTCTAAATAGGAAAACAGCTAAATAAAACACAGAACTAGGGCCGGAGATTTAGCTTAGTGGTTTCACTGCCTGCTGCGCAGAGAGTTTGATCCCCGATACCAAAAAAAAAAAATCTAAACACAGAACTAGCCATTCTATGAGATATTACACAGCAGCAATAAAGAATGAGACGTATCTTTATGTATTAACACAGGATGCTGAGGCCAGGGATTTAGCTCAGTGGTTCCGCCGCCTGGCAGCTGAAGGTCCCAAGTTCAATGCCCAGTACAAAAAAAACCACACAGAATGCTGTCAAGGCACATCTTTTTCTCCCCAGAACTGGGGATCCAACTCAAGGCTTTCACACTAAACTACATCCTCAGCCCTTATTTTTTATTTTGAGTCAGAGTGTGTTGGAATTACAGGTATGCACTACCATGTCCAACTGTCAGGGTACTTTTTTGTTGTTTTTTTTTTTTTTGAGATAGGGCCTATGTAATTGAGGCTGGCCTTGAATTCACTATGTAGCCCAGGCTGCCCATGAATGTGAGGCAATCCTCCTGCCTCATCCTCCCAAGTGCTGGGATTATAGGTATGCACCACTACACCCTGCAAGGCAGATTCTTGAAACAAAGTACTAGGACAATACATAAAATGTAATACCATTTATATAAATAAATAAGACAAAAAATAATACTTTAAATTTTTTATGAGTTCATAGTATATGTAAACACACAAACAGGAAAAAAAAGCCTAGAATGTACATCCCAAACCATGCTACCTCTAGGGAATACAGAAATAACTGAAGTGGGTTGGGGGCAGTACTCCTCAAAATATTTACAGTCTTTGATTATTTTGAAGTTTATTTATTGGCGCTGTTTATTTAGCTCAGTGGCTCAGTGCACCTACCTGGCAAGCGCGCAAGGTCCTGAGTTCAATTCCTGGTACTGAAAAGAAAGTAAAGTTTATTTAGTATAATCTCTGTACATTACACTTCTCTGGGTGTGTGAGGAGGTTAATTTTTGTGGTGTTGAAGATCAAACCCAGGACCTCTCAAGTGCTAGGCAAGTACTCTACCACTGAGCTACATCCCCAGCCCCAAAAAGTAATTATACTTTTAAAAACTTCTTTGTAAATTAAAAAGTACTACCCAGGTGTGGTGATGGGCACCTGTAACCCTAGCACTCAAGAGGATGAAGCAGGAGGATTACCATGAATTTGAGGCCAGCCTAGATTATATAGTGAGACCCTGTCTTAAAAAAAAAAAAAAAAAATTCAAAGAAGAATAGATAAGAGAGCTGGGCATGGTGGCGCAGGCCTGTAATCCCACCCATCAGGAGGCTGAGGCAAGAGAACTGCTTCAAGTTCGAGGCCAGCCTGGGCTACATAGTGAGACCCTGTCTCAAAAGAAAAAAAAAAGAGAATTGCTAAGAGGCAACCTACAAAGGACATCTTTTGTTTCAGATACTAAACTTTCTCTGTCCCTCCCACCTACCACTGGCCTTGATGTTCATATCCAGCTTGCCATTTGCCAACATCTGAAAATGTTAATACCAACCCTCTTAATTCCGCACTCTGTTCTGAATCCTTGGCTGCAGACCTACCAATCCCCCACTGTGGTCACAGCCTCAGAAGGGAAGGTCAGATACCAAAAGTCTTAAGCACAAGAGAAATGGGTATAGATGCCAGCTTCAAGGACAATCAGGTGGTCTTGCTAGCCAGCAAAACTCTCAAACGGGAAAAGGTATTTGAAGATCTAAAAGCAGCTCTAGAGTGCCGGGGAATGTGGCTGGGAGACAGGCAAAGTCATGGGGGAGCAATAAGGAGCGAACTGATGGACAAGACAGTTCCATTTGTAAAGATTCCACATTAAGTTGTAATCCAATAGAAACCATATTTACAACAAAGAGAATGGCTGCTTTTTGTGAAGAGGCTAGTTGAGGAAGAGGGTACCTAGAGGAAACAAGTCACTTCACCAAGCATTAATTCTAGGAGACACATCATAAAGGTTTAGTAGCTAGAGCAGCATCAGGAGATTTAAGACTTGAAAAAAAGGAAATAAATAAATCTACAAATGAGGAGAGAAGCTGAGATAAACCCTTTCTTTCTTCAGCAAGCCCAGGGTAGAGAGAATTCGATCAGCTCTGGTTAACTATGCTCTTAACTTTAAACTTTCTGTGGAGAAAACACAATGTCTTTGGTCATTTTTTCCTGGTTACCCAAAGAAATGACACTGCCCAGGCCTTATGCAATAGCTGATTCACCATCAACTAGTCTGTATCACAGCGTGCTGAGCCTCACACCTCATGCAGTCACATACCAGACAGCCCGGAAAAGAAAAAGGGAAAAAAAACAACAACCACCACCGAGTGTGAGCTGTCAAAGTCCTCTCAGTACCTGACCTCGCCCTTTGGGGTAGGTTTCATGTCAAAACTGAAAGAACTGAAAGGGTGGGGAAATCCAAAGATCAACAGAGCCAGGAACAGGTGGTTCCCATCAGAAAAGGGTCCCAAGTTAGAACTCAAAACAGAAACCAGACCACTGATAAGGCAAGGTTTATGATGTCTGTCTCCAAGCCTTCAGATGCCATTTATATGTTTTCCAATGTTTACAACAGGGCATGACAGCACTTATCTTACTCCTAACTATATATATCTAATTCTCTGAATGCCTAAGCAATTTTCTGGTTTTATTAAGTTTTAGAACTCTGGAGTAGCTCCAATAAGCAGGATACCGGGAGAATTGCGAATTCTTCAATCCTTCAAATAGACCACATTTTAATTGTAATGGATTTTTATCATCTCTTCTTCACAAATGCTTGGCAAAATTTCCAGCTCTCTAAAAAATTTCCAAGTTACAGTATTTACAATGGCCTTCTCTTCTCACAGAAACAATATGAATACAATAAAAGTCTAGTTCATCAAAGGAGTCAGGTTATTTGCCTGAGGTTCATTTGTAACTGGCTACATGACTTTGGGCAACTCACTTCACCTTTCTGGGCTCAGTTTCAGTTTCCTCATATATAAAGTAAGGAGGCTGGAAACAGAAAGGAAGGGATAAAATATCCTTGAACTAAGAAAAGACTTAAGGTTTTTTTTTTTTTTTAGTACTGGGGATCGAACTCCGGAACCTTGTGCTTGCAAAGCAGGAAGCGGAACCACTAAGCTAAATCCCCAGCCCAAGACTTAAATTTTTAAGTGGGAAAGGTTCAGCAAGTCCCCAGCAGGGTTACTTTAAAAGACACATCTTAACATACTATGGTGAAACTCTAGCCATAAATTAAAAATTCGCAAATCTCCAGAGAATAGATTATTACTTACAAAAGGAAAAGAGAGGGCTGGGGATTTAGCTCAGTGGTTCCAGCGACTGCCACACAAGCGCAAGGTCCTAAATTCGATCCCCAGTACCAAAAAAAAAGGAAAAGAGGACTAAGCTCTATCACCAGAAACTCAAGACAGTAGAAAGCACTTACTTCTATAGTCTAGGACTAGTATTAAAAAGTCCTAGGACTGAGGATTTAGCTCAGTGGTTTCGCTGCCTTGGTTTCACCGCCTGCTGCACAAGCGCAAAGACCCGAGTTTGATCCCCGGTACCAAAAAAAAAAGTCCTAAACCCAACTGAGCCAGGCATGCTGGCACACACCTGTAATCCCAGCACTTGGGAGGCCAAGGCAGGAGGACTGCCGTGAGTTCGAGGCCAGCCTGGACTACATGGTGAGACCTTACCTCAAAACAAAAAAATCCTAAACCCAGTCAAGATATTCACACATGAAAGATGAAAAAAACTAGAGTAGGGATGAGGATTTAGCTCAGCAGCACAGTGCCTGCCTGGCAAGCACAAGGTCCTGAGTTTGATCCCCTGTACAAAAAAAGAAAAAAAAATTGGACTAAGGAGGTAAGGTCAGAGAACCATGAATCCAAGGCCAGTCTGGATTACACAATGAGACTCTGTCTCAAAAAATTAAAAAAATTTAAAAAAGTTTTTTAAAGGATCAAGGTATGTTACATATACCAATTTCCCAAAATGAATGTAAATATGTATTACAAACATATACCAATTAAAAAATAATAAAATAATAAAAACTGGAAGAAGATACATGTACATCCTCACATTTATTGCAGTACTATTTACAATAGTCAAGAAATGGAACAACCTAAGCGTCCACCAACTAATGAAAGGATAAAGTATAGATCACATGGACAATAGAATACTAATCAGTCTTAAAAAAAATTAAATCTTAGGGCCGGGGATTTAGCTCAGTGGTTTCTCTGCCTGCTGTGCAAGTGTAAGGACCCGAGTTCGATCCCCAGTACCAAAAAAAAAAAAAAATTAAATCTTTTTAAAATCCTGTCATTAGCAACAACATGGACAGAACCAGAGGTCATTATGCTAAATGAAATAAGCTAGGAACAGAAAGACAAGTCCTGCATGAACTCACTCATATGTGGAATTTGAAAAATAAAAAAGTTGATCTCATGGAAGTAAAAAACAGAATGATGGTTATCAGAGTCCAAGGAGAGCAAAGGGAGTGCCGGATAGAGAGAGGCTGGTCAGCAGGTACTAAGTAACAGCAGTTAGACAGGAGTAAGAAGTTCTGCCATAACCAA
Organism: Heterocephalus glaber; assembly: GCF_000247695.1. Next base: position 3,348,189 of record NW_004624762.1, on the reverse strand, counting down.
CGGCAGTGGCACACATCTGTAATCCCAGCTACTTAGGAGGCTGAGGCAGAAGGATCACAAGTTCCAAGCCAGTCTGGACAACTTAGCAAGACTTTATCTCAAAATAAAATAATACTTTTTTAAAGGGCTGGAAATGTAACTCAGTGATAAAGAGTGCTAGACTAGCATGAGCAAATCCCTAGGTTCAATCTCCACTATCTCATACACACATACACACACATGCACACTCAAATTTCTAGTGTGCTAATTATACAGTAGGATATTACAGATATCAATAATGTACTGTATATTTCAAAAAGCTACAGGTGATTATTTTCACCATAAAGAAATAATAAATATTCAAGAGGATAAATATCTTTAAATTGATTTAAATGTTATACAATGTACACATGTATTCAAACATTACATGGCACACCATATACAAATACGTATGATTTTTGTATTTTTATGTAACAATTAAAAAATAAGTTAAAAAAATAAAAAATAAGTTCAGGTGGGCATGGTGGCACATACCTGAAATCCCAACATTCTAGGAGGCTGAGGAAGAAGGATGGCAAGTTCAAGCCCAGCCTGGTCAATTTAATGACTTAGTGAGACTCTGTCTCAAATTTTTTAAAAAAAAAAAAAAAAGGAGAGGGGCTACAGGAGATAAAGCTCAATGCAAAGGCCCTGGGTTCAATCCTCAAAACTGCAAAAATGAAATTTTTAAAAAACTGATATATAAACTCTGCTCATGCCCTCTTCTATAAAAATCACTCAAAGAAATATCTCAGCCAAATTAGTATTTAAAATGAGAACAAAGCCAGGAAAGACAAAGGATATTAGAAATACATTCCCCTTCTCCGCCTTCCCCCCCAAAAACCTTTTAATTAGGTTGCACCAGATGACTTCTGATAGCTTTTCAATTATAAAGAGAAATTGTCCTGGACAAAACAGTCCCTGACAGTCTGGGTTTGCTCATTGTTCATCACCTAGTGGCCTGATGAAGTAATGCAGTTCATCAAGTGCCCGGATAAACTTCCAGCCATTTTGTGAGTTCTAACACGAGTACTATGTGGAACTGCAGCCTGCCATCCTAGAAATTACAAGAGGAGGAGTCTACAAACTGCAGTTGAAAGACTTACCACACTGTTATCCATTTTCCAAGGTTATAGGAAAGGCCCACTTTGTACCATAAGTTAAGCACTGCTTTGTTAGGCTGTATTTGCAAAGTAGTGACACGTAAAAATTGCTTTTGTGAAGACTGATCTTTACAATGTCATGTTTTAAGGAAACTGAAAATATGCCTTATAAATAGAAAGATTTCTTCAAAAGTTCACAAGATTGGCATGCAAAAGATGAATTATATTTATCCTGCATGGTTCCAGGGGACAGACCTAAAATTAATTAGAAATATCAATTAAGAGTTCAGTTCAAAAGAATAATTTTCTGCCAATGATGGCTATTCAACAATAAAATAACACCTTCAGGAAGTGATGCACTCCCCCATCAACTGAGGTATTCTAAGAGAATTTAGATGATCGCCTGTCAGGGGGAAAATAGAAAACATTCCTGGAGACAAGGAGATTATACTAAATTATTTTAATGGCTCTTTCCAACTCCAAGGGTCTACCACTCAAATAAAACAAATACAAAACAAGCAAACAAATACTAATAAGTAACTAAAGAGTCCTGTTTCATCTTATTATTGTTTTTATTTACCCAGGCAATATAATGTAGTGGCTAAAAGCACAGATCTGTTTTCTACTTGAGTAAATGTGGACAAACTATTTAACTCTATTCACTTCAGTTACATTATCTGTAAATTTATATAAAGAACCCTTATTCTCATAAGATTTGTATGATTTCTATGAGGATAAATGATATGCTACTTTAGTTAAAACAGTGTCCTAAACATGGAAGTGTTCAAAATCAGCAGACTGAAAATGAAAAGGAAAGGTAGTTGAAGGGTTAGAAGGAAGCAGGGACTAAACCCTGTTTTAGTTATCTGTACTCAAGCTTCTCCCAAAGCATTCCTGCCTGTTGCTGACCACAGGTTGAGTTCCCTTGGCAACCAGCCTCAAAAAAAAAGTTCAGCCTACCTTCTTCAGAAAGGCAGCTCATCTCTTGCCCTAGAAATTGGCATTTTTTCCTGTATGAAGAAGATCCTCTAAAGGCTTCACAAATACAAATGCTCCTAACTCAAGGGGCTGAGAAGTGTTATTCCTCTTACTAAGATCACAAAACATCAGAGTTTGAAGAGACCTCTGAGACCTTCTAGAGCAACTCCTTTGTTTCATACATGAGGACAACAAGGCTAAGAAAAATGATGACCTGGACATAAGTTGATGATAAGGTCAAGACAAGCCCTCCTTATTCCTAGTCCAGAGGTCAAAATTTTCCTTTTCTGTAGTGGAAAAAACAAAATGGCCCTGCTACCTCGTAAACCACACAGCCTAACCAAGTATGGTGGTGCATTCCTATAACCCCAGCACTCTAGAAAGCTGAGACAGGAAGATCACAAGTTTGAGCCCAGCCTGGGCAACTTGGCAAGACCCTGTCTCAAAATAAAAAAGAAGGGCTGGGGATGAAACTCAGTGTGAAAACCCTGGGTTCAATCCCCAGTACTGTAAAACAAAAATAAATACCTCAATCTGTACAGGTATTGTGGTTGATTTGGTCAGTTGGTTCGTTTGTTTGTGGTACTGCAACTGAACCCAGGGTCTTCACACTGAGCTATATCCCTATCCCTTTTTATATTTGTTACTTTGATTTTTTTTTTTTTTTTTTTGTACTGGGGCATTGAACTCAGGACCTTGTGCTTGCAAGTCAGGCGGTCAAACCACTGAGCTAAATTCCCGGCCCATATATTTGTTACTTTAAAATAGGTCTCGCTAAGTTGCCCAAGCTTGAACTTACAATCCTCCCGCCTCAGCCTCCCAGAATGTTGAGATTTCGGGTACATGCCATCATGCTGCACTACGCTGAGCAACTTCTGAGTTTTAGGCTTTGGAGTTTGGATTTTCATTTTAGAGATGATTAACTGGTAAAATCTCTGCAAATATTCCAAAATCTAAAATACTCCAAAATCTGAAACATTTCCGGTCTTAGGCATTTTAATGAAAGGATACTCAACCTATACTACCTATTTTACACAGGTTAGAGAAAATCAGAAGCACGAGAGCACATGGACTCTGGAACCAGGCCAACTCATTCAAATCCCAGCTCTACCGTTTAGTGTGACTTGAAGTAAGTTTGCTAACTACTTACTTGCTAACTTACTTGCTAAGTAAGTTTGGCTCTATAAAACAAGAGTAAAACAAATTAGACTATTAGGTTATTTTAAGGATTAAATGAAGCCAGGAATGGTGGCACACACCTGTAATCCCAGCTACTTGGGAGACTGAGGCAGGAGGATCTTGAGTTGGAGGCTGGCCAAAGATACACTGTGAGACCTTGTCCCAAAGAAATAAAAAGGATTAAATTACATAATCCATGTAAAGTACAAACCATGAAAGTTCTCAATGTGTATCATTACTAGTTGTATTAAGAAAAGAGGTAACCACAATGAGAGAGCAGACAAATTACTTTTTCTAGTTCAAAAAGTACTAAGATACATGTGTTTACTTAACTGTATTCCCTGGTCCAGAGAACACACAATCCTTCAGTAGAATGAGACTATAACTAATCTATCATTTATTAATTTCTCTGAATCTAGGAAAGAATCAATTCAGAGAATTGAGGCATATTCTTTGGTGGTAAGATGCTTAAGATCACAAATGAAGTTAAGAAGGTCCGAAACCAAGATTGTCCGTGTGCGCGCGCGTGCGTGCGTGCGTGCGTGCGTGTGTGTGTGTGTGTGTGTGTTATTAGGGACTGAAACCAGGAACTTCACATTGAGCTACATTCCCAGCCCAGCCCTTTTTTATTTTTTATATTGAGAGGGTCTTGCTAAATTGCTAAGTTGCCAGGGCTGGGCTCAAATTTGCAATCCTCCTTCCTCAGCCTACCAGACAGCTGGAATTCCAGCCACCCATACCTGGCAAAGCTGTACTTTATACCAACACCCACCTCAAATCCAACAAGATGGAATTCTTGTCCAGTCTCTTTCCCTCAACCTAAGTGATGCAGTGTAACACTGAAGAGTTAAAGCTCTGAAATTTGACCTCCCTAGTTACAAACTCTAGTTTCATCATTTATATGCTGTGTGATTTAACCAAATTACTTCTCTCCAAGACTTTGTTTTTCCAGCTGTTAAATGAGAACTATTTTTTTTTTCTTTTGGTCCAGGGGATCAAACTCAGGTCCTTGCACTTGCGTAACAGGTGGTGAAACCACTGAGCTAAATCCCCAGCCCAAATGAGAACTATATTAATTATAACAGGTGACATTTGAAAATAACTTTCTATGTGCCAAGCACTATGCTAAACTAAATAACTATGTCATTTAAATGTCACAACAACCTTATGAGGCAGGTACTTACTAGTACCTTCATTTTACACATACAGATGAAGAAAATGAGGCACAGCTTTCTTATTCAAAGCTACACAGTCAATAATGGCAAAACTAAGATGCCAGTGTAAGAGATCTGGTTCAAAAGACTATGCTCTTTACTCCTACACTGCTCTGCTCTTCATAGTGTCAGCATCACGTATTTATCATGCTGTTACAATAGGACAATGCGCATAAAGTGCTTGGCACAATGCATGGTTCATCAAAGTTAGCCATTGCTATTACTATTCTCATCATCATTGAACACTTCTCTGAACCTCTCCCAATGATTACTGCTTCATGAGTTCCAATTTCACCTAAAAGAAAAGAGTTTTTCTACTTAGCTACCAAAAGTGGGGTTCTAATATTTCAACATCTTCATGCAATACAGATAAGAATAGGGCCAGGATGTAGCTCAGCAGCACCACACCTGCCTCGCAAGCACAAGGTCCTGAGAATGATCCCTGGTACAAAAAAAAAATTTTTTTTAAAGAATCTGGGTAGAGATTCAGGGAAATATTTATTACAAATCTCTACTCTATAATAAGCTATATAGAGCCTTTTCACTAAAATAACACTGAAAGCAAAGGAAGTTCCTGCCCTTCCCAAAGGCTTTGAATGGCAACTAGGCACTGCTAAAGTTTCCACAGCCCCAAAAAGATATGCCTATCACCCAACTTCCAGCAGCCCAAGACACAGCAGCTCTGGAGGCAACCCAAATACCTTCAGAAGAGCACCCCCAGGAGAGACAAGCTTCACAAGCCATCATCAAGCTCCCCCTGACTGCAGAATCAACTATGAAGACAGAAGACAATACCCTTATGCTCACTGTGGCTGTCAAAGCCAACAAGTACCAGATCAGACAGACTATGAAAAAGCTCTATGACACAGTGTGACCAAGGCTGATGCCCTGATCAGGGCTGATGGAGAGAAGGCATATGTTCTACTAGCTTCTGGCTGTGATGCTTTGGATGTGCCAAAAATTTGGAAACTGAGCCCAGCTTGCTAACTGTGTTGCCTAAGCTGGTCTTGAACTCGTGGACTCAACTGATCTTCCCATTTCAGCCTCCTTGACCAGCTGGAGTTATAGGCATGCACCGCTACCCAGCGCTAAAGTATTTGTTTTTTAAATGGTTTTTTAAAAATGCAGTATTTATTACTCAAATTAGAGAAGAAAACATAATACTTAATTTAAATTTTTTAAAATTAGGCAGAGAATACAGTATTTACTAAAAATCATATGATCAGTCCTGTACCCTCTTCCTCTTTCCACTCTCCTATTCTAGGAATTGATATTTTCATCACTTAATCCTCACAAAAAGAAAGATGGGTATTATTTGTCATTATCTCTACATGACAGGTCCAGAAACTGAGCTTCAGCAAGGTTCAAGACCACATAGTTAGCAGATGGCCAGAGTTACTAGAATAGAACTTTTGGAAACAAGGGAGAGTAAAGTTGGTAAACTCACTTATCCTGAGATGCAGTGCTTGTGTTAGAAAGTACACAGAAGATACACAAAAAGAACGAAGATCAAAAATGGGATTTTTGCCAGGGATTTATCTCAGTGGTGCCATGCCTGCCTCAAAAGCACAAGGTCCTGACTTTGATCCCCAGTGCTGCAAAAAAAAAAAACAACAAAGTGCCAGGCAGGTATTTTTAAGAAACTCTTCAGAACAACACTGCTCTAACAAGGCAAGACCAATCAGGAACTGACCTACAAAGCCAGCAACGCAGTGAGCTATCATCAATTCCACACTCCCAGAAAGAGTGCAAATTATTGGTCAGCCTGACAAACCAGGATGCTGCCTGTGCTGATAGATACACCCTTATACAGCAGTCCTTATCTCCCCAAATCCAGAATTATGTAGCACTTATCCTGCTGGAGAGCACTGCATTTTGTAGGCTCTAAGAAACTTGAAGACAGGAACACTATCTTACTCATACAGATATTCCCTACATTACGTGATGTACAATCCTCTATACATTGAATATTATTTTGATTAAAAATTGAATAAATGTATTAATTCAATCTTATGTTCTAGGTACTGTTCTAGGAACTGAGGATAAGGATGATCAAAACAATAACCTGTGGGCCGGGGATTTAGCTCAGTGGTTTTGCCGCCTGCTGTGCCCTGGTACCAAAAAAAACCCCACAATAACCTGGGCTAGGGTGCAATGCAGTGACAGGTTCCCAGCACAGCGAGGAAAAAAATGAGTAAACTTCTGGGGAGGACAAACTCAAGAATCATCAGGTTATACGTGGTGCTGAAAGGCTTGAAAGACAGCACCAGGAAATGAGGGTAGAGGGATCCAAGGATTGCTCTGAGTACTCTTTCACTGATAAGGGGAAGCAAGAAGGGGGGAAAAAAAGAAAGAAGGTAGAAAAAGAGCCAAGGGAGTTGCTTCCTAAAAGCCAAGTGAAGCTAGGGTGCAAGGAGGCACTGTCAAATGCTACTAAGAGGTCAATAAAGAAGATGGCTGACAGAAAAACAAGTGTGTGGGGGGGGATAACAATACTTGGGCCGGGGATTTAGCTCAACGGTTCTGCCTTAAAAGCAGAAGGTCCTGAGTTCGATCCCTAGTACCAAAAAAAAAAAAAAGACCAATAAAAAGATGGCTGAGAAACAATCACTGAATCTATGTGCTATTTTGTAAGCTTTTTCTTATTTCATGCTTATCATTTTTTTTCTTTTAATCTTGGTAAAGTCACAGTGTTGTCCAATGAATACACTAGGGTTTCTTTTATTTGGTATTGGGGATCAAACTCGGGACCTTGCGCTTGCAAGGCAGGCACCGGAACCACTGAGCTAAATCCCCAGCCCTACTAGGGTTTCTTTTACTACAGCTATATCCATGTCTCAAAAAAAGAAAAACAAAAATCAATGCTCTTAATCTGGACATAGCAGGTTTTACACAGTGAATAATGTTGAACAAATGCGTTGTCTGATTGAAGTTAACTATCTCTCTGAATCAAAGTCTCTATGTCTTATTTGTGCTCAGTAGGTGGGATCAGAGAAATGAGCTATTTAAATATTATTTCTTTTGTTCTGCCATAAAGTAGCAGTTATTCTTCAACTCCTTTTCCTCCTAACTCAAACATCCTAACCAGCAAAACAAAGAACCTAGGGCCAGGAATTTAGCTCAGTGGTGCCACCACCTGCCTCAAAAGTGCAAGGTCCTGAGTTTGATCCCTGGGACCAAAAAAGACCCTAAATTTCTATATGCACACATGCACACACTCACCTGTAAAACATAATTAGATTCTGGCTGGGTTCAGTAGCACATGCCTGTAATCCCAGCACTCAGGAGGCTGAGCAAGAGGATCACTGCCAGTTCAGGGCCATCCTGAATTACATAGTAAGGCCCTGTCTCAAAAAACAAAAACACACAAAAAGAATCAGATTCAAAAGTGGGATGACAGAGGGATATACTGTTCACAGCACTGCCATCTCCTTCCTCCTTCCTTCGTTCTTTTCTCTCTCTCTCTTTTTTTTTTTTTTTTTTTTTTTTTTGAGACAGGGTCTCACTATGTAGTTCAGGCTGGCCTTGAACTTGTGGTGATCCTCCTGGCTCAGCCTGCCAAGAGCTGCGATTACAGGTGTGTCCCACTGGTCTCAAACTTTCAAGTGATTTGCCTGCCTCAGCCTCCCAAGTGGCTGGGATTACAGATGTACACCACCTTACCCTACTGCACTTTCTCTTACTAAACAGTGGATTACCAATTGTTTGCTAATTCAAAGGTCATGTGCCATTTACATTTTCTCTTTAGAATCTCTAGATAGGAAGTACAATTTCTGGTAACTTTTCTTTTGAGACAGGGTCTCCCTGTGTCATCCAGACTGGCTTCAAACTCCTGATACTCCTCCCTTAGCCTCCCAAATGCTGGGATTACATGCCCGACAAGTGGTGTATTCATTTTAAAAGAGAATACTGCTCCAAAATAAGAACTTTAATTTTCTGTGCTCTAGCAAGCATAATCAAGTCTCAATAATCAACAGTATTAAGACAGGCATGGTGGTACATGACTATAATCCCAGCCCTCAGGAGGCTGAGGTAAGAGGATCAAGAGTTCAAGGCCAGCCTGGGCCACATAGCAAGACCCTGTCTTAAATAATAATAATCCATAGTATTGAGGTAGTAAAACAAAAATCACTAAAAAATCAGATATTCCTTCACACCTTCCTGAAGTGGCTGTGACCTCTGAATAGACTGTGCTCTCCCTTTAGGCCTTTGCTCCAACAGAATACCCTCCTCTCCAGCGCTCCACCGCCTTACGTTTGGGACTCAGAAACCCAACCTATCTTGACAACTTTCTCAGAACTTGCCCCAGGCTACACTAAGGCCCCTATCTGTACTGCCATTATACCCGCTGCTAACTCATATCCCACTGCTTAATACTGTGCTGTTACTGGTCTGTCTAGACCATAAACATCTGGAGGAAAAGGATAGGATTGCATCCATTCTTACATCCTCAGTGTCTGGACAAACAATCAGTAATTATTGAGTGACTGAACAGACTCTGACTTACACTACCTTCCGTGATTTTTTAACACACTTTCCCTGACAAATCAACGAAATTCTGGTTAATATTAAAATTATTGGCACCTAATCCTATCCCAGCTGAGAGTGGAAAAAAATAAATTTTCCCCTACCTGATAATGGAAACAGATGATTGAAAAAGAAGCACATGGGGCCAGGGATTTGCTCAATGGTGCCGCCACCTGCCTCTCAAGAGCAAGGTCCTGAGTTTGATCTGCAGTACCAAAAAAAAAAAAACAAAAAACAAAGCACGTTACCCAAGATCAACTCAGGAGTCATCCTCACACCAGCTACTCTTCTTTGATGCAAGACAGCAGCCTATGCTTCTCAAACCATGGCAGGGAGAGGTAATGATGGACTTCTGGATTGTTCTCTTCACTCTTGTATTCGCCTCTCTACCTTGATTTTACCTTGGTTCTTTTCTTATTTTTTCCTTCCTCACTTTCTATACTTTTCCTTTTACTTTCCTTTGCCATCTTTTGCATACCTTATTTCAGGCAGAAGTGGGGCCTTGGGTATTGCTTTGTTCAATGGCCAAGGATGTTGCTATATTTCCTGGTTACTTCTGCAAACTACACCAATGTATTCCTTTTGTTTCTCAGGAAGATAATAAGTGACCTTCTAACAGCAGTACAGGACGAGGACAACTTGTTACTATCTCCAAAATGGTTAAAATATGTTTCTAGGCTATAGTAGCCTAGAATGTAATAGGAAAAAGGACCCTTCAATTTACTATTATTTAATTGTTTTTGTTTCTTTTTCACTGCTGGGGATTGAACTCAGAATCTTGTGCTTTCAAGGCGGGCACAGTGCCACTGAGCCAAATCCCCAGCCCAATTTATTATTATTTTAAATAATAGAGAGATAGGTAGAAAAATCTGAAAGTGGAGAAAAAAGTGAAGCAGTATTTTCTAAAAAATTCTGCACATTAGTACGGCAAATTTAAATAGTTATAATATACTTCTGGGCCAGGTAGGTTAGAGAAATATATTCCCTATTCCCTCAAAATTTAAAGAGTCTCACTAAGGAATTATCCCCACTCCATTCCAAACTCATAAATGTATCTTTTTTTTTTTGGTACCGGAATGGAACCTGGGACCTTGTGCTTGTGAGGCAGGTGGTGGCACCAATGAGCTAAATCCCCAGCCCCCAAACTCATAAATGTAAACATTAGAGAACAAGGGAGAAGAGATTCTCTTAAACTAAGAAAGGAGCCTAAGGTAACTGGAACATATGTCAAGAATAGAAAAACAAACACTGGCTAGGAGGCATTTTAAATTTAAAGTATGCCAGGGTTGGTGGCACACACCCATGATCCCAGCACTCAGGAGCCTGAGGCAGGAGGATAGCTCAGTTTGAGGTCAGGCTGAGCTATATAGTGAGTTTGAAGCCAGCCTGAACCACATAGCAAGGCCTTGTCTCCAAAACACAAAACATAACAAAAACAACAAAAAAAACATTTAGGGTAAAGTCATTCCACATGTCAAAGTCCATGCCACAGCCATCAGAAGTCCAGGAAAGAAACAATTCAAAACTAGGAATCAAAAGACCTAGCCCAGAGCCGGGGATTTAGCTCAGTGGTTTCACCACCTGCTGCTCAAGCGCAAGGACCTGAATTCAATTCCCTGGTACCGGAAAAAAAAAAAAAAAAAAGATCTAGCCCAGGTCCTGACAAATTGTGTAACCTTGGACAAGTCACCTCATGCCTCTCACCCAAGATAGTTCTTCTGTAAACTGGCAAAATTGTCTGAGATGGGGCCAGGGATTTAGCTCAGTGGCACCATGCCTACCTCGCAAGCACAATGTCCTGAGTTTGATCCCTGGTACTGAAAAAAAAAAAACTGTCGGAGATGATTAAACAAGTAACATAAAATCACTTCAGAAGGTTTTACATAACATACCACTAACATAACAGGAAACAAACATCATTCCTCTGAATGAAGTATGAATCCAGACGTTCAATTTCCAAAGTCTAAGCCTGACTCACCTTCCCAGTCTTGTTACACCCCTTCACCAACCTGTGGTCACTTGAATGGGAGAAGAGTCATGTGTGAGGCTCCAGGGGTGGGGCAGTGAGTATTCAGTCTGTTTCATATCTCAGGGGCTTCATCTATAAAATGAGTGGTATAGAATTCACAAGATAGTGCAGTCTGAGGAAAGGAATAAGAATTTGCCAAAAGTGAATAAAATGTTTATATGAACCCACTCCCCAGGAATAAATATCCAAGGTCATCAAACGATATCTCTCTCTAGATAGATTTAGGGGAGAACTTAAAGATCATGTAATATTTTGTTTTACAGATGGGAAAACTGAGGCCCAGATAAGTTATAGAAGTCTCACAGCTAGTCACACGGCTGGGGTTAAGAGACTTGGATTCCAAAGTCTACACCCCTCTTTGACAGATTACAGTATTATCCAAGGCACTGTGACCTATACAGCACATTTCTACACCTAAAAACATCACTATACAAAGTAATCAGCAGCAAAATGTGGACCACTGAATGAGGGAAATAGGATTATGAGATAAGAAAAGAGGCAGAAAGCTGGGGAAGCTGAGCAAGGGAAGAATTCCCTATGGAACTGTACTGAGTCCCAGAGGTACTCAAGTAAAAGGAAATCAAGGAAATAATAGGTAGAAAACGACTGAAATAGTCAAGCTTGGGGGTATGGGATTAAATTTTCTTTTAAAGAAACAAAAAAAAATAGTCAATTAAAATAGAACTAATGGGTAAAATTTTAAGATTTAGAGAACTAGAATGCTTTCAATGAGGGTACCTCTCAATTATATACAACTGAGTCCTCGTGTCCTTTTTAATATTAATATTTTAAGTCCTTATTTTACTCTCTCTATATGACAAGGGTCTCTGCAGAGACCACATCTATCTTTTTTTTTTTTTTTTGGTACCGGGGATCGAACTCAGGTCCTTGCACTTGGGAGGCAGGATGCGGAACCACTGAGCTAAATCCCCGGCCAGATCTATCTTAGTTAAGTATGCAGTCTCTACATTCAGATTGCCTACATTCAAATCCTTACTTTATCACTTTACGTGATCTCAGACAAATTCCTTCACCTAACTGTACTTCCTATCTGTACTTACGTAAAAATGGAAATATCACCACTCATTTCAGGAAACTGTGTGAGGATTAAATGCACATATTTCTCACAACCTACTAATGCATTTTCTAATCACATTAGTTAAAATGGCCCCCTTTTTCTTTTAACATAGAGAAGTGAACAGAAAATTCCAGAGTACACTGCATGTAGTAATAAGTAATGTTTTACAAAAATGTTATAAAAACTGAGTCATAATGTAAAAAAATTTCTTTTTTTTTGGTCCCTGGGATCGATCTTGGGACCTTGGAACCTTGTACTTGTGGGGCTGGTGGCAGCACCACTGAGCTAAATCCTCGGCCCTAAAATTTATTTCTTATAGTAGCTTGCTTTTAAAAATGTAAGAGCCATGGGCTGGGGATTTAGCTCAGTGTTTTCGCTGCCTGCTGTGCAAGCACAAGGACCCGAGTTCGATCCCTGGTACCAAAAAAAAACAAACAAAAAAAGCAAAAATGTAAGAGCCACTAATATAGACTAACAGACTAATATTTACAACAGTCCTACCACACTCTAAGCACTTAGGGGTATATTGCCATCCTCATTATGTACATATCTATTAAAACTGCTTGCAGAGTTATATAAAATGTGAAAGCACTTTAGGAAATTTGATACATGATATGAATGTAAGTTAAAAGAAAAAGCCCTACTCTCCATCTCTGATACCACCCACACGAGGAGAGCTGTTAAGGTAGGTATGTCATCATGCCCACTAGTTATGTGTAACATTGAAGAGTCCACAGACTATGATTTTTCTAAACTCTGTCATATTGTCAATATTTACAGAGACATGGAGTCTCATCAAAGTAAAATAATTTATTTTTTTGTTAGGGGATTGGGGTGCAAAAGACAGGAATCAAGCACGTGAACAGCTGAAAGAAGTAATGAGTCATATAAAAAACTGTCCACTTCCCCAGAGCCAGGTAGTCTCAAATGAGCTACAGACAAGGCCAGAATGACACATACCGGAGCCTTTGGGCAGGGCTGAATCACTTCTGCCTATCTTCATCCAGACACCCCATAAAGTAACAGTTCAGCTCATACAGGTGTCACATCAGCAAAAAAAATGGAAGTTTCCAGATACAAATGGGGCTGACTACACAACAAAGGGTTACCCAAGGGGTTTCTTTAACCCTCAGGGGCTCACCTAACCGCTGAAAAGAGCATTTAAATTCTAAAATCCTGATTTAGGGACAAGGATGTAGCTCAGCAGCACCGCGCCTGCCTGGCTAACATCCTGAGTTTGATCCCAGGTACCCAAAGAGAAAAAAAAAATCCTGATTTACAGAATCATCTGAAAAACATGCTCACCAGCAGGAAATCAGAAGTTCTGGATTCCAGTCCCAACACTGTGTGACCTTGAATTAGTCACCTCATCTCTCTAGGTTTAAGTGTCTTCCTCTGTTAAAAAAAAAAAAAAAAAATTCAGATATGATAATACGGCCTCTGGGGCTGGGGCAAAAATTTAAAATACTACGAAGTATAACACCTAGCATAAGATCTGTCTCTTCTAGAATATAAAAATGAGCACCAATAGTGGTCAACTGCAGGTCACTGGCCAGTTGGCTGGTGAGAAAGTCGTCTGAGTATCCTACTCTCTTCATATTAGCAAGCTTCTTTTAGAAGAGTGCATAAAACTGTATCTTGCTATCTCCAGCATAATAGCCTGTACCTGAGGTCTGAGAAAGCAATTTCCCATCTCATTCCTTAAATTACTAAATGCTTTGGTACTGGGGGTGAGGGCTAAAATTTTCTTAGTATTGGGGCCAGGGATTTAGCTCAGTGGTTTGGCCGTTCTGCTGTGCAAGCGCAAGGACCGGAGTTCAATCCCCAGTACCAAAAATTAAAAAAAAATAAATTTATTAATTAAAAAAATTTTTCTTAGTACTGTCCCCCAGTATCCATTATTAAATTCAAAAAGAGGTCAATATTGTGCCTGCATTTTACTTATTCATACTTCCGTCACAAATTAAGGGGTACAGGGAAGCATCAAACTGGGGCGAGCTTCGACCCAGGCTGCCAGGTTTTATCGTGGAAAGATCATGAAACACGCGGTGCGGCAGTAGGAAGGAAGGGGCGCGTTCGAAAGCTTTCGGGTCGACCCCAACTTCTCGTTAGCGACGTATCCAGGCCACGTGTCGCCATTTTGTGTTCAATAAACATGGCGGCCACCCCCGCGGGGAAGGAATGGAGGGTAGGCGGAGGAGCGCCACGTTAGTCGTTCTGCGGGATTTTAAAACACCTTGCTCGCACGACCTGCTCTCGTCTGGCTTAGCCTAAGGAGGAAGGGGAAGGGGCAGTAATCCCAGCTTCCTCGGCAGTGTCTCGACTGGCATTTCCTAGCGGGAGAAACAAGGCAGGAAAGGCTGTCCAAGATGGCGGGTCCGCCCCTGGAAAAAGTGGGGCGCGGCGGCTGCGCCAAGAGCGAGTAGGCCCGAAAGGCAGCTGCGGGAGAGCAGACCGCGCGGGAAAACCCGCAGTAACCCCTAAAACCTTGTTCCGCGCTGCTGTGAATAAGGTCTCCACAGAGACTAATATTTCAACTGCCTGACAAGACTGTGAAGGTTAAAACATTAAGGGGAGGAGGTGGAGTTTCTGTAGGTTTAACCGAAAAGAAACCCGCAAAATGCAAACAAAGCATTATGTAAATGGACGCCATTCTTTTTATGACGGTGTTTCCAGCACTTTGCAAAAACAGCAAAGCCCCGACTCCAACGGTGGCAGGGCTGAGGGTGGGTTTCGGTCTTAGAGCTCACCGACCGCCGCGTGGGGCCGGGAAGGGTGGGGGTGGTGCGGGGCGCCCGGACGCCAGGGACGAGAGGGCCCCACGTGCCCGCCCGCGCGCACCCGCCCATCAAGCCGCGCCTCGCCGCCCCTCCCCCCCGGAAGACGGCGGCTCCCCCTCCCGTAACCCCACACCCTGGCGCATGCGCTCTGGCTACCTCACGCGCACGTTTTAAATCCGCGGCGTCCCAAAGGCCGCCTGCAGTGACCGCTAGGGCTGCCCAAGTCGTTCCGCGTACATATCCTTTTGGTAAAGCGAGAAAATGATGTGTGTCTCCCATACGCAGTACTAATATTTTCAGTCACCCGCCAGCGCCGATATAGTTAATAAAATACAAGTTCACTTTAAAACTTTGCCGGACTCACAGTTTCCACCTGTCGTGGGCATTATATTCGCCACAGCGGTGTTAAAAGGGCTTTTTTTTTTAAGTACCGTGTGGGGATTGGCGCGATCTTGTGACCTAAAAAAGACGGGTCCTCATTTTTTTTCAAGGGGTCCTGCGCAGCAAGCACTTCCGGGGTCAGAGGGTACGCGGGGTTGAAAGCGGGCTTCCCGCCCCGCCCAGACCGCCGAGGCTGCCGCCGGAGTCGCCACCGCCGCGC
>NW_004624762.1:3310487-3332582 GCF_000247695.1 Heterocephalus glaber | reverse complement strand
GTGACGACGCCGCGGCCTCCCGCCCGCGCCCTCTCGCTCCCGCGGCCCTCGCTCGCCTCGCGCCGGCAGTTTTGGGCCTACACCTCCCCTCCCCCCGCCAGCCACCAAAGACTTGACCACGTAACGAGCCCAACTCCCCCGAACGCCGCCCTCCGCTCGCCATGGATGCCGGTGTGACTGAAGGACTAAATGTGACTCTCACCATTCGGCTTCTTATGCACGGAAAGGAAGTAGGAAGCATCATTGGGAAGAAAGGGGAGTCGGTTAAGAGAATCCGCGAGGAGAGTGGCGCGCGGATCAATATCTCGGAGGGAAACTGCCCGGAGAGAATCATCACTCTGACCGGGCCCACCAATGCCATCTTTAAGGCTTTCGCTATGATTATCGACAAGCTGGAGGAAGATATCAACAGCTCCATGACCAACAGCACGGCGGCCAGCAGGCCCCCGGTGACCCTGCGGCTGGTGGTGCCGGCCACCCAGTGCGGCTCCCTGATTGGGAAAGGCGGCTGTAAGATCAAAGAGATCCGCGAGAGTACGGGGGCCCAGGTCCAGGTGGCGGGGGATATGCTGCCCAACTCGACCGAGCGGGCCATCACCATCGCTGGCGTGCCGCAGTCTGTCACCGAGTGTGTCAAGCAGATCTGCCTGGTCATGCTGGAGACGCTCTCCCAGTCTCCGCAAGGGAGAGTCATGACCATTCCGTACCAGCCCATGCCGGCCAGCTCTCCGGTCATCTGCGCGGGCGGCCAAGATCGCTGCAGCGACGCTGCGGGCTACCCCCACGCCACCCATGACCTGGAGGGACCACCTCTAGACGCCTACTCGATTCAAGGACAACACACCATTTCTCCGCTCGATCTGGCCAAGCTGAACCAGGTGGCAAGACAACAGTCTCACTTTGCCATGATGCACGGCGGGACCGGATTCGCCGGAATTGACTCCAGCTCTCCAGAGGTGAAAGGCTATTGGGCAAGTTTGGATGCATCTACTCAAACCACCCATGAACTTACCATTCCAAATAACTTAATTGGCTGCATAATCGGGCGCCAGGGCGCCAACATCAATGAGATCCGCCAGATGTCTGGGGCCCAGATCAAAATTGCCAACCCAGTTGAAGGCTCTTCTGGTAGGCAGGTTACTATTACTGGCTCGGCTGCCAGCATTAGTCTGGCCCAATATCTAATCAATGCCAGGCTTTCCTCTGAGAAGGGCATGGGGTGCAGCTAGAACAGTGTAGGTTCACTTATAACCCTCTTCTGCTGTTTTCCCATGATCCAACTGTGTAATTTCTGGTCAGTGATTCCAGGTTTTAAATAATTTGTAAGTGTTCAGTTTCTACACCTTATCATCCGCTAAAAATTTAAAAATCACATTCTCTGTTCAGCTGTTAATGCTGGGATCCATATTTAGTTTTATAAGCTTTTCCTTGTTTTTAGTTTGTTTTGGGTTTTTTGGCTCATGGATTTTATTTGTCGATAAAAATGTAAGAGTGGAATGTTAATAAATTTCAGTTTAGTTCTGTAATGTCAAGAATTTAAGAATTAAAAATGGATTGGTTAAAAAATGCTTCATATTTGAAAAAGCTGGGAATTACTATCTTAAACTCTTTGTTGGTGCTTTTTTTTCCTCCTTCCCTTTTAGTGTTAAGTGCTCGGAGGGTGGAGGGAAAAGGGTGGGCCTGTTGGTATTCTTTGAAGCTCTTAGCCACCTTATCGGTAAGAATCCATTCCCTCTGCCCCCAACAAAGGAACAGCAGGTTGGGCCTGCTTTGGGATGTTTGGGGATGGAGGGGCTTTTCCAGGAGAGGATCTCTCTCCACCCAAGTTCCAGAGAGGCCTCTGCCCATTTCTTTGGTAGAAAGCCTAAGGTTTTCTCAGGTGGAAAAAAGTACCCATTGAGTAGGAGCTAATGAATGGAGAGCTTTCTCTCCATCTAGCCAGACCCCTCTACCCCTATTCCACAAGAAAAACTTAGCCAGGAACAATAAATAAAATATTCTGAGATGGAAGGACCCTGGTGGGGGGCGAGGGAAGGATAGGAGGAGGGCGACAGCTGCAGGGTGGTGGTGGAGACGAGGGTCTGGGTTGTACGCAGGAGGGGTGGGGGATGGTACCGGCCGAGGGCACGTGGCAAGCATGCACCTGTGGCAGGCAGCCTGTCACAGGATGTTATTACACCTGTCAGCCAGCGTAGCCAGGAACAAAAAGCCCAGTTTCTTGAGTTTTCAGCAGTGTGCAATGTTTAGGGTCTCCTATCAAAATAATCCCGCCTAAATGAAGCAGCCTTGAAGGCAGGATCCATTGACAGCCGAAGGATGACCAGGATATTAAAATGCAGATTTCTGGTTCTCACCACCAAAATTATCAGAAAACAGCATTTTTAGCAAACACTCCCAAAAAATCTGAGTGCTGCATTTCAGTGAAGGTTTTGTGGTACAGGCCTAGCAGCCCAAGGTCCACATAAGCTGATGGACTAGGCTGAACCTGAGAAGGAAAATTTCCCTAACTGGGCAGGAGCCAAAGCGGGTAGTTCAAACCCCAGGTACTACACAAGAGATTGATAGCAGCAAAGATAAATTCTTGGACAATTATCCACAATAAACATTTGTTGAAGATTCTCTACAGAACATCTGCTTCCGGAAAACTAGGCTTGACTCTAGAGAGTCCCTGGAGGTAAGATTGTCATGCATTTCAACTGGGGTCAGACAGGCACTCAATGAAAGATGCCCAAATTCTGGAGTTAGACCTGCTTTCACATTTGGATTCTGCCACTTGTGTCCTTGGGCAAATTATTTAACCTCTATAAAGTGAAGGTGTTTAAAAGTATACACCTGGAGTCAGGTGTGGTGGCTAACGCCTGTAATCCCAGCACTCAGGAGGGCTGGGCTACATAGTGAGTTTAAGGCCAGCCTGAACTCCATAGCAAGATCCTGTCTCAAAAAAGTATACACCTGGGTTTGAGAAAATAAAATGAGAACATATATTGTAAACTTCAATAAGTTTTAGATTACAAAAGGCCTATTTCTAGGGCTGGGGATTTAGCTCAGAGGCACTGTGCCTGCCTTGCAAGCACAAGATCCCTGGTACCAGAAAAAGGGGGAAAAAAAAAAAAGGCCTATTTTGGGAGGTAGGAATTGCCTAGAATATCTGAACAGGAGACAAAAGGGGGAGAGCAAGCCAGGGCAGTGGTACATGCCTGTCATCCCAGCTCTGGGAAGCTGAGCCAGGAGGATCCAAAGTTCAAACCAGCCCCCCCCCCCGGGCAATTTAGTGAGACTGTCTCAAAATGTAAAAAAAAGACTGAGGATATAGGTCAGTGCAAAAAGCCCTGAGTTCAATCTCTGGTACCAGAAAAAAAGTAGGAAAGAAAGCAATAAAGTCTGTATTAAGTGTTGAGCTGACAGAAGTGCTGGGCTGGGAGGCTAAGGGGAGAGGGCTAAGGACTCAGAAGTGGGTATAGTGCAGACTAATCAGGGCAAATAGGTAATAGACGTGAACCTTCAAACACCAAGCCAGGCGAGTTCCTGAAGCTTACCAGGTGAAATGGTTCAAATGCACTATTGGTAAAAGGACTCAAATTTTCTTCACACTCCTTCCCACTGTACCCTTTTATCCAACAAAACTGGCAAGTTTGTAAATTTTGGGCAGCTCAGGCATAAACTGAATTATACCATGGAGAGACAAAAGGTACAAACAGCAGTTGGAAAACTACCTAAACAAAGAAGCAGTTTGTTTTGGTTTTTTTGACACATAGTCTCTATATAGTTTAGCCTGGCCCTAAACACACTAGCGGTGAACCTCCTGCCTCAGCCTCCAAAGTGCTGATTACAGGCGTGTGCCACCATGCCCAGAATAAAGTAGTAGTTCTAGCCAGGTATTTAGCTCAGTGGTTCCGCTCCCTGCCTTAAAAGTACAAGGTCCTGAGTTCAATCCCAGTACCAAAAAAAAAAACATTGTGCAAAGAAGTAGTTCTAACACAGACAGGGAAGTGATAGCAATAGGAATGCAAAGAAAAGGGGAAGTCAAAACCAGAAAGGTTGGGGCTGGGTGTGCAGGCTAAAGAAAAGAATGGTAAGTAGGAGGCACAGTGGATCCAGGCAGGGCTAGAAGCAAATGCAGGCAGAAATGCTGACCAGTAACTAGGAAAGAAACAAACTGAAGGGAGCTACATGGGGACCGGTGAATAAGGGGAAAGGGTTAGCTAATGAGTTTGGAGGAAGGAAGCTACTTGTCCTGTCACTGTACATGGCACAGCAAGGGTTCAAAACTACTCGTAGGATTTGAGGTGTAGCTTAATGGTAGACCAATTGCCTAGCATGTGCAGGGCCCTGAGTTGCATCCCCAGTCCAAGAATAAAATTAGAATGAATATGGAAGAACCAGCCAGTGAAGAAAACAAAAGGAATAGTTGAAGCAGCAGGTTCAAGCTGATGGAGTAACAATAATCTTTTGTGTTGTTTTGTTTTGAGACAGAGTATAGTTGTGTAATTCAGGCTGGCCTTGAATTTACTATGTAGCCCAGGCTGGCCTCGAATTCATGGTGATGATCCTCCTGCCTCAGCCTCCCAAATACTGGGATTACAGGATTGTGCCACCAAGCCCAGCTCAGAGTGACAATAATCTAAAAAGGTTGTATAACAGATTTGATGAACATCTACTGTATTCTAACTAAAACACAATCACGGGTGCATTTGGAAGATGTATAGTAGCTGAATATAGTTAGAACATACTACATGGTAAAAAGGTATACTGTAATTCCTATAATTCCAGCACTCTGGGAGACTGAGGCAGGAGGATAGAGTTGGAGCCCAGACTGAGAGAGGCCTAGTAACTAGGGGGACCCTATCGCAAAAAAATAAAATGAAATGAAATAAAATAATTTTAGATCTCCTTTCGGGTCCTTGCTTTCAAGATGATGAACAAAAAAAGAAGGAACAACCATCATGGCAAAAAGGGCAATGGCCATGTCCAGTCTAGTATGTGCCCAAGAATAAGGCTGTTAAGTTCATTCGACACCTAGTACTGTAGAGACCACCACCACCAGGGACATTTCCGAAGCCAGTGTCTTTGACCCTGTGTGCTTCCCAAGCTCTATGTGAAGCTGCATTGCTGTGTAAATTGTGCCATCCATAGTAAGGTAGAATCCATCTCTCCTGAGGCCTAGAAGGACTGGACGCTGCCACCTTGCCTAGACCTGCTGGTGTTGCCCCACGACCCCCTCCAAAGCCCATGTGAGGAGCTGGGTCTTAATGGATGAAGAAAAACCATCTCCTGGGAGAGAGGTAATAAAACGGAAAATATGGCCAGGTATGGTGGCACACGCCTATAATCCCAGCACTTGGGAGTCTGAGGCAAGAGGATCACCAGGAGTTTGAAGCCTGCCTTTGCTACAGCGTGAGTTCAAGGCCAGCCTGAACTACGTAGTGAGACCCTGTCTCAAAAATAAATAAATAAATAAATAAATAAAATGGAAAATATAAAAATCATTCATCTGCATCTTAGTGGTATCAAAAGTTTCAGTCTGCATTTTCAACATTCATAGTCTCTATACAGCAAAAAATAATTGTTTTTAAATTTTTTAATTTAAAAGGGGCTGGGAATGTACCTCAGTACAAAAGCCCTAGGTTCAATCCCCACTACCACAAAAAGAGAGAGGAGGAAATTGAGTTTTATCCTGAAAACCAATAGTCTCCATTTTCTTAAAAGTTTAGGCTTCCAATAACAAGTTTAGAATATACCCTTATTACGTGTTTGTTTATAAATTACATATATGTAACCTTGATCTGCTTATTTGTAAACTATATTCAACCAGAATTCTTTTTTGGGGTTTTGTGGGGGGTTTTTTTTGGTACCAGGGATCAAACTCGGGTCCTTGCACTTTTGCAGCAGGCAGCAAAACCACTGAGCTAAATCCCCAGCCCTTCAGCCAGAATTCTAAATTGTCAGGGTTGTTTTGGGTTTTGTTTTGGTTTGGTTTTGTTTTATAGGCCTTTGTAGGGGGTTACATCCCCAGCCCTTTTTTTATTTTTTTAATTTTGAAAGGATCTTACGAAGTCATATAGTCTAGGCTCCAATTTAGTCCTGTCTCAGCCTCCTATACTGCTGCTTATAGGCCTGTGCCAGCATGCCCAGCTGTATTATGTATATGCTAAAACAGAAAAATATAAATGTTAGTAGTTAAGATAAAATATATTGAGGGGCTAGAGCAATGGTAGAGCACTCACTTAGCATGCATGAGGTCCTGAATTGGATGCCTAGCACCCCAAAATTAAAAATCTAAATTCCAGTAGTTTCTACTACCCCTCCCCCATTACTTTAGAGACCAAGGGAATACTGGGGAAGACAATGTCAGTGGATTTGGACTTGATGTGCTTGGAGAGAGAGAGAGAGGAGGCAGATAGCAGCAGGAGAGGATGGCCTGGGAGTTGAGAAAGTGGAGACAGGAGTGTAGATGTTGGAATACTTGATAGTGCAAAGGAGGCAAAGAAATCTGACCAAAACTTGATGTGGGGTGAGGGAGCATCAGGTAAGACTGTTTTGTTGGGTTTTTTTTTTTTTTTTTTTGGTACCAGGGATCGAATTTGGGTCCTTGCGCTTGTGTAGCAGGCAGTGAAACCACTGAGCTAAATCCCTAGCCCTTTTTGGGTGTTTTTGAAAGGAAGCTCACTGAAGGTAGGATAATTAGGAACCAGAAAAGAGAGAAAAAGGTACAAGTAAGAGAGGACTATGGCTAGAAGAGGGGATTGCTGGGCATGGTGGCACATGCCTGTAATCCCAGCACTTGCAAGGCTGAAACAGGAGAATTGCAATGAATTTGAGGCCAGCCTGGGCTCCATAGTGAGTTCAAGGCCAGCCAGAACTGTACAGTGAGACCCTGTCTAAACAAACAAAAAGTCTGCTATTCTCTGGCTGCCTTGGAAAAGAATGCAGTTTTTGTGCAGACACATCCCTGCTTCTGCCTCCTGCCACAGGGCTGACTTCTGACACACAGCCCTTCTGTAAATACAAAGAAAGCAGAAGTTAAAAAACTGGCGGCAATAAACTTCAGCTTGGCATTTGGGACAGCTGCTCAGGGCTGCTAGATTGAGGAGGAAAGAGAAAGGAAGGAAGTCCAGGAAGACTTGTTCTGTCACCCCCACCTGTGCCTGTCACTTTAGACTTTATGGGGCAGAGAACAGACAACAGAAATTTCAGAGAAGAGG
The DNA here is from genome assembly GCF_000247695.1 of Heterocephalus glaber. The sequence continues at coordinate 3,325,380 of NW_004624762.1, read as the reverse complement.
TGAACACAAGCTAGAGGTGGACACAAGCCCCCTTCCCTTCCTCTCCCCTGCCCTCTTGCCCCAGCAGTGAGGCTTCTGAGAAGGCTCTGGCTTCCCATTACCCCCTGGACCTTGTGTCCACTACAGTAGGGGCAAGGTGACTTCGGCCACCCTCCTCCTGCTCCCAAGGGCTGATCATGCCCCCAGACACCTGCCACAGACTGAGAGGGCCAAGGTGGGGAGCTGGGGTGACTGTACCTCAGTTGTGTACAAAACACTGCCCTGAGCATTTTTGATGAACTAATGTTGTGAATCTCCAGGTTCCTAGGAAACAGATATTATTTTGATGCCATTCATAGGCAGAAGAACTGAGACAACCCAACAAAAAAGCAATTTGCCCCTGGGCTGTTCTCTCAACCACTTTTGTGGATTTTCTTACCAGGCCAGAAAAACTGCCTCTAGGATTGTCTAAATGGCTGAGGTAGGAGGATCTCAAATTCAGGCCCAGTTTAGGCAGTTTGGCAGCTTAGTGAGACCCTATCTCTAAATAATAAATAAAAACGGGCTGGAGATGAAGCTCAGTGGTAGAGCACTCTTGGCTTCAATCCCCAGTACCACACATGCAAGCAAAAAATTATATTGCCCAATTTTTCAATTAAGAAAGCAATACTTTTTTCAGTTTTTGCTTTGTTTTGTTTTGTTTTGTTTTTGAGACAGGGTCTTGCTGTGGAGTTCAGAATGGCCTTGAACTCATTATGTAGCCCAGGGTGGCCTCAAACTTGAGGCGATCCCCCTGCCTCAGCCTCCTGAGTGCTGGGATTACAGGAGGGTGACACCACACCCCACTAGCAATACATTTTCACAGAAGATACTTGAATATGTAGTACAGATTAAAATCCATATTGTTATGATTAAAACCCTCCATTTCCATTCTATGCAAATATACTTTTTTTTTCTTTTGAGACAGAGCCTTACTATGTAGCCCAGGCTGGCCCCAAACTCACAGCGATTTTCCTGCCTCAACCTCCCAAATGCTGGGATTACAGACGTGTGCCACCACACCCAGTTTCTTTTTTTTGTTTTTGTTTTTGTTTTTTTTGAGACAAGGTCTCACTATTTAGTTAGTTCAGCCTGGCCTTGAACTCACCAGGTGGCCCAGGCTGGCCTCAAACTCACTACAATCCTCCTGCCTCAGCCTCCCAAGTCCTGGGATTACAGGCATGTGCCACCACGCCTGGCCTGGCTTCTTTTTAAAAGATAATCATATTTTGCATACTATATGCTGTGTTTTCTTATCAGTTTGAGATAGTCGCATACCATACAACTCATCCTCATCCCCCAAACTCATCTTTTTTTCTGTACCAGGGATCGAACTCAAGACCTTGAGCTGGACAGGCAGGCGGCTACACCACTAAGCTAAATCCCCAGCCCTAAACTCACCTAAACTCACCATTTTAAAGTGAGTTGAGTGTTTTGTTTTGTGGTACCAAGGACTGAACCCAGGGCCTCCACATTGAGTGACATCCCTAGCCCTTTTTTCACTTTTGAGACAGAGTCTTGCTAAACCCCTAAATTGCCCAGACTGGACTCAAACTTTCCATCCTCCTGCCTCAGCCTCCCAGGGATTGGTATTACAGCCTTGCACAATCATGCCCATTTTTAATGGTTTTAAATATAGTTACTAATGGTAAAAACATCACTGCCAAACTATGCCAGACATATCACCCCAAATAACCTCCCCCTGCAGCCATTACCATTCATTTCCCGTCCTCCTTCACCCACTCCTAGTCCCTGGCAAGCATGAATCCACTTTGTCTCTATACATTTGCTTATTCTAGACATGTCATGTAAATAGAATTATACAATATGTGGCCTCTTGTATCTGATTTCTCTGATTTAAGGTTCATCCATGGATCATGGATCGGTACTATTTTCCTTTTGGAGGCTAATATATTTATATTCAAATGTGGCCTGGTCACAGAATATATAGGGATCCTATAACCTATATATTGTCCAGTCATCCACTCAGGGACATTTGGGTTGTTCCCACATTTTGGCTATTAGAATAATGCTGCTATGAAAGTTCATGTACAAGTTTTGTATGAACATATTTTTATTTCTTTTGAGCACATACCTAGGAGTGAAATAGGCAGGTTATTCTAAATCTATACTTTGTTTTCACTGTTTTTTGGGAAGAGGAGGGGGCTGTGTTTTGTTTTTGGAGTGCTGGAAGTCAAATCAGATCCGCATCATTCTCAGCAAGTGCTATTCCATGGAGCCACACCCCCGGCCCCACTATGCTTTTTTTTCCCCTCCAGGTTCATCATTTATTGTACAAATTGAATGTTACATGAGGAATTGACATCAGCTATTCCAGTCATGGGAACTTGACAGATGAGGACAGACCTTTTAGAACCCACTTATGTTGCTTTCACAGCTAGTTTTTTAGACCCTAATTTAAAGTATAAAGTCAACAAAGCAATACCTATCCACATGTGTCCTACAGTTCATTCAATCTCATTCTAACTGTGATACTATATGAGTTGAGATTTTATTTTATTTATTTTTTATGAGTTGAGATTTTAAAGTTTTATCTTTTTATTTTGTGGGAGAGTATATGTGGGTTGGTTTGTTTGTTTTGTTTTGGTACTGGGGATTGAACTCAGGACCTTGCGCTTGCAAGGCAGACAGCAGAACCACTGAGCTAAATCTCCGGCCCAGGTTTGTTTGTTTTATAAAACAGGGCCTTGGGCTGGGGATTTAGCTCAGTGGTTCTGGCACCTGCCTTGAAAGCACAAGTTCCCAAGTTCAATCCCAGTACCAATAAATTAAATAAATAAATAAATAAATAAATAAATAAATAAATAAAACAGGGCCTCATTATGTAGTCCAGGCTGGCCTTGAACTTGGGATTCTCCTGCCCCAACCTCTCAAACTCTGGGATTACAGGTGAATATCAGTGAATTGGAGTATGGTTTCAGTTTCTAAATCTGCACAATTCAGTCTCCTTAAATGTACACAGATACCCACTTGGTCCCTGTGCCCGACTCATCTCTAAGGCAGTGGTGAGAATCAATGGCATGAGTGCCAAAGTGGGCAGGAAAAGCCCTCTCTGTCAGCACCCCAGCCAAGTATATGAGTTGTTTTTTCTAAACTAAAATCTCAGTATTAAAAATAAATAAAAACCTCACTCTTCAGGTTTAATTGCAGTTGGCACTTTTCGATAAATAAGTGGGTTTGGGGTTGCACTTTGGGCGCTGGATCTCTAAAAGATTCATCATCACTGGTTTAAGGAATGCCAATTCATCTTCACAGTGACTGAATAACTTTACATTCCCACCAATAGTGTATAAGGGTTCCTTCTAATTTTTCCACAATCTTTTTATCTTTTTTATTTATTTATTTATTTATTTGGTTCCGGGGATCGAACTCGGGTCATTGCGCTTGCACATCAGGCCTCCAAACCACTGAGCTAAATCCCTGGCCCCTATCTTTTTGATTTTTTTGAGACAGAGTCCATGTAGCTCAGGCTGGCCTTGAACTCACTGTGTAGCCCAGGCTGGCCTCAAATTTATGGTGATCCTCCTGCCTCAGCCTCCCACGTGCTGGGATTACAGGTGTGTGTCACCATCCCCAGCATCGTTCTTTTTTTTTTTTCTCTTGAGCCAGGGTTTCACTATATTACTGAGGCCAACTTCCAACTCCTGGGCTCAAGGGATCCTGCTGCCACAGCCTCCCAAACTGGAGCTACAGGTACATGCCATCATCTTTTTTTTTCTTTTTGCAATACTGGGGATTGAACCCAGGACCTTTGTGTTGAACTACAGTCCCAGCCATTTTTTTACTGGCACTGGGTGATTTTTTTTTTTTTTTTTTGGTACTGGGGCTCGAACTCCAGTCCTTGTACTTGCACAGCAGGTGGCAAAATCACTGAGCTAAATCCCCAGCCCTGCTCTTTTGTTATTATTTAAAACAAGATCTTGCTAAGTAACCAAATTGTTCCAGCTGGATTTGAACTTTTCATCCTCCTGCCTCTCCTGGAATTACAGCATGCATCACCATGCCCAACTATACCTGGTTTGTACTTTTTTGTCTTTTAAAACAGGGTCTCACTATGTAGTTCAGGCTGGCCTTGAACTCACTATGTAGCTAAGGTTGGCCTTGAACTCAAGGTAGGCACCACTATGTCCAGGTTACTTTCTCTCTTTTTTTTTTTCCCTTATTCTCTTAAAAGTGTCCTCTGAAGCCCAATAGTTTTTAAATTTTTATTCTTTTTTTTCATTGCTTTTACTTTTGTTATCATATCTAAGGAGGCACTGCCTAATCCAAGGTAATTAAGATTTATATTTATGCTTCTTCCATGAGTTTTATACTGTAAGAGCTATAATTATAAAACTTTTAGATGAAAACTTAAGACTAAATCTTCATGGTCTTGGATTTAGGTCTTGGATTCATTTTAAATTAGTATATAAGGGTCCACACTTATTCATTTGTGTGTGGACATCCAGTTGGTCAGCACCATTATTGAAGACTGTTCTTTCACTATATTCTATTTTTTAGCACTGTGAATGTTTTCACTACAATAAATACTACACTTTTATAGTAGAATTTTTTTAATTGGCCATATCAACTCTAACACTTTATGTAATGTAGTTAACCTACCTCCTATTTATGGTCATTTAAGTTGTTTTTACATTTTGCTGTCTTAGTACTATGGAGAATATGCTTATAAAAATATTTTGAGAAGCTGGGTGTGGTGATGCAAGACGGTGATCCCAGCACTCAGGAGGTGGAGGCCACAGGATCACTGAGTTCAAGGCCAGGCTGAACTGCAAAGCAAGACCCTGTCTCAAAAAACCTTGAGATAGTTTCTTAGGACAAATTATTCAGAGGAAAGGCTAGATTAAAGGGCAGCTCTATTTTCAAGCTGTTTAAAGTTTTTTTCATGGGTTGAAGATTTAGCTCAGCGGCACAGAGCCTGCCTGGCAAGCATGAGGTCCTAAATTCAATCCCCAGTACTGAAAAAAAATTGTTTTCAGTACTAGGGATTGAATATCCAGGGCTTTAGTACTGAGCTACATCTACAAACCTTTTAAAAACTGCTTATTTTGCCAGGCGTAGTGGCACACAACTGTAATCCCAGCACTCAGAAAGCTAGCAGGAAGATTGTCACAAGTTTGAGGCCAGCCTGGGCTACATAATGAGTTCAAGGCCAGCCTAAACTACATAGTGAGACTGACTCAAAAAAGTAGTTTGAGACAGGGACTCACTAAGTAGCTACATTACCTCCTTGGGCTCAACTTGTGATTTTTTGGTACCAGGGATTGAACTTGGGACCTTGCGCTTGCAAGGCAGGCGCCAGAACCACTGAGCTAAATCCCCGGCCCATCAACTTGTTTTTGTTTTGTTTTGTTTTTTGTACCAGAGATCGAACTTGGGTCCTTGCGCTTGCACAGCAGGTGGCGAAACCACTGAGCTAAATCCAGGGCCTGGGCTCAAAGTTTTAATCCTTCTGTCTCAACCTCACATAGTGCTGGGATTACAAATTCAGGCCATCATGCCCCGCTCTAGATCGGCAGTTCTACATAGATATGTCAAGGTCAGACTGGACCACCCAGTGAGACCCCATCTCAAAAAAAAGAGCAGCGGGCTGGGGATTTAGCTCAGTGGTTTCGACGCCTGCCTTGCAAGCACAAGGACCTGAGTTCGATCCCCAGTACGAAAAATAAAAAAAAGAGCAGCAATTGTCAAATTTTTTGGAGATAGTGCATGTCTGTAATCCTAGGACTCAGGAAGCTGAGGAAGGAGGATCACCATGAGTTATGGGCTACCTAATATCTTCAAGGCAAGCCTGGATAGACAGTAAGACCCTGTTTTAAAAAACAAGCAACAACAACAAAAAAACACAAAAAACAAAAATTACTGAGGGTCCTAAAAGGGATTTTATTGATGTGGGTATTTCTATTAGCATTAACAGACTTAGAAATTAAAGTATAGGAAAATTTTAATTATTTACATATTAATTCATTTTAAACTGTAGTAAACTTATTAAATGCTAACATAAGTGATGTTTTTATTAAAAATAACTATTTTCCAAAACAAAAAGTGTTTAGTGAGAAGAGCGGCATTGTTTTGTATTTCTGCGAAGCCCTTAACATCTGGTGCTGGTGCCATCCCATGTGTCTGCTGTACCATTGCAACCGCCTCTGGACAACTGCACTCTTGGCCATGAACAAACGAGAATGAAAACGGCAAAGAATATCTCAGCACTCTTAAGAACAGTGTTGACCTCTCGTCCCTTAAAAGCATTTCAGGGAGACTTGCAGAGCCCCAAGAGCTCTGAGAAAAGCTGCTTTACGAAACAATGTTAGAAAGTACACGGAACTATGCGCTTTGCCTGCACCTTCACAGACACTGGGCATTGCCTTTCTTTTTTTTTTTGTAGCCTTTGCTAATTTATTAAGCAAAACACAGGATGGCTTCATTTTAATTTATTTTCTCTGATTTCTAATCATGTTGAACCTTTTCATGGTTTTTGCATTTAGACTTTTATGAATTGCCTCTTTATATCCTTTGCCTGTTCTTTTCCTGGGTGAGCATCTTATTTTGCTGACTGTAGGACCACTTTTTTTTTTTTTGCTTGTGCTGGTGACTGAAGCCACAGACAATTCAAAATGGAACTTGAGACGGCAGATTTTCAATAAATGTTTTCCTTCCCCCCCCCCCAAAAAAAAGAAAGAAAAGAAAAGAAAAAGGTAGATTTTTTTTCCTTTGGAGACTAGTGGCTCCTCCAAACTTCCTCAGGCCCGGATGTAAAGGGTTATGCCCACTTCTCCTCGGCCCAGGTGGGTCTGAATGGAATGTTCAGATACTGGTACCTCAAGGTCAGGTCCAATATCATTCTCTTAGGCAAGGGAGGGAGAGGTCCAGTCCAGGATGGGCTGAAATGAGCCTCAACTCCTCTATTGCTGCCTAGTATTCTCTCCGCCACTGTTTCTTGCTTATGAAAGACCCCAACACACATGTACATGGTAAGATGGTGATTTGAGTCGAATCCAACCCCCTCCATCTCCTCAGAGTTAGCTTTGAATAAATCTTTTCTGCTGCTGTTTGTTTGATCTTGCCTCCTTTGATTTGGTCAGCAGTGAACTTATGAACCTAAGTGGCCTATAACAAACACTGGGCCTTGCATCCACCAGGCAAACATTCTACCAAAGACTACTTCTTATTTTCAGCGTATTAGACTTTTGTCATTTTTTTTTTCTTTTCTGTTCTTTTCTTTTCTGTTCTTTTTTCTTTTTCCAGTACTGGGGATCAAATCTGAGGCCTCATACATAGTAGGCAGGAGCTCTAGCATTGAGTTATACCCTCAGACCTGAAAAAGAAAATTGGCAGGGAAAAAGGGTAGTGGGGATTGAATCAAGTGTCTTCACACTGAACCACAACCCCAGCCCTTATTTTAATTTTGAGACAAGTTCTTGCTAAATTGTGCCCATTGGGCTCAAACTTTCGATGCTCCTATCTCAGGCTTCCGCAGTTCTGGGATTGCAGGCATATACCACCACATTTTGGGGTAAAAAAAAAAGTTTCTCAAAAAAATTTTTATGGGGGAGATATGTGGTGGATCTGAAAATATTTTTGATATACAAGAGGTTTTATTTTTTTAAATAGGAAAACATCACTTATTCCATAATTTCATCCTTTCCTCTTATTTATGTATTCTTTTTGTTTGTCTGCTTTGCTTTGTTTGAGAAAAGGTCTTGCTAGGTAGTTGAGACTGGCCTTTAGCTCATTATGCAGCCCAGGCTGGCTTCAAACTCCTGGTGCTGCCTCAGCCTCTGGAGTGGTGGGATTACAGGCATGTACCACCACGCTTGACCATCCTTTTGTCCCATCCAAAGTCAAATAAGTTGTCTTCCCATTTAATTTCCCACCCACAGTGTGTAAATATGTCTCTCTGGGGTATGAAAGGATCAAGAGATACCTAATCTGCATGTTTATATTATTAATAAAATCTCTCCATTTTTAACCTGTTGATTACTTGGGTATTTCACAATGAAGATAAAATCGAATTTGAGTCACAAGGAAGAGGATCTTTGATGCTATCCCTCACAAACTTCAGGAGCTTCACAGAAAGTGTCCAGTCACTCAGAACAAGGTGGCAATGGTGGGTTTACTGTTGTGAGCCTGATGAAGTGGGTCTCTCCTCACCAGCAGCCTGGAGTCCTGGGGGTCTCTGTCCCCACCTGGGAGAGGGCCTAGCTGGGTGGGCCTCCAGGCCTGGAGCCAATACACCGATGCCCAGCAGGGAGCTGTGTCCCTGTGCTCAGGATGGGCATGGGGGCAGCCAATACTCAGGCCCTCTCAAAGGACGTGGGCATCTAAGAAGTTAAAGCTTTATTAGGAAAAATAGCCTATGCCCTCACACCTCATTCCTTCAGAGGAGACCTTTTAGAATAAGAAAAACAAACTAGAATTTAACAGTCTGACAGGATATTCTTGCTAACCACAAATTCACAGACTTATAATGTAGTGACAGAGATATTCTCCTTTCACAACTTTTTGTAGATCTCTCCAGTGTCACCTCCTACTGCTGACTACAGTACTCTCAAACTTTAAAAAAGAAAAGAAAAAAATACAAAGTGAATTTTGTGTCTCAGGTGACTACACCTGTTGACTGAGTTTTTCTCCATTTCAAATTTGTTTCTCACATCCTTAACCACAGTGGGAAATCTTTCTTCACCAGTGTATCAGGTGAAAAAATTGGTATAGCATTTTTAATATTCATTCCTTAGATGACTAGTGGGTTAAAAAAAAAAAAAAGCTCATACAATATTTCCCAGCTATTTGTGATTCTCTGGTGAATTCCCTATTTCACTTTTTTTTTTTTTTTTTACCTTTTTCTATTAGGATGTTGATATTTTTCTTATTATTTGAGGAGCTCTTTAAATACTAAAATGTTAACCTTTCACATATACACTGAATTTTTTTGCTAATTCTGTTCTGCAGAAATTTCTAATGATTAAGTAGCTACACCTGTCAATGTTTAACTTTAGGGAGTCTGTCTTTAATGTCATGCTTGGGAAGTTTTTCTCTAACCACAGACTTGTTTTTTAAATTTTCCCAGGAGCAATTTATGTTTCCATTTATTTAATATTTAAATCTAATCCATTAGAAATGTATTTGTATACTATATATGATAAGAGCTAGTAATTTTCCCCACCCAAAATTTCTGGCTTGTTTTCCCAGTGACACTTATGAATAATCCATGAAGAGCAAATAGTGGCCCCAGCAAAGTCAGCCTTCCCCTTCAGGGCCCCTGGCAGACATTTCTAATCAAGTACAGAACTCCTGGCTAAACTGGCCTAGGCCTCACACTCCTTCTAGAACTTCTTTTGCACTGTAGCAAGTTCGAGGCCAGCCTGGGCTACACAGTGAGTTCAAGGCCAGCGTGAACTACATAGTGAGACTCTGTCTCAGAAAAAACAAAAAAGGAAATGAAATCTGGACTAAAGACAAAGATCTGAGAGTTGACATCACATAGGTTATAAGTAAGGCCTTGGGATAGATGAAGTCACACTGGAGAGAAGGTCAAAGACAGACTCAGGTCACGTCTGTCTCAATGCTGAGCCAAGAAAGACGAAACTAGGGAAAGAAAACATCACAGGGATTAGTAGAAATCAGTAAAGAAAGAAATCACCGGAAACCAAAAATGGATTTCAAGGGAGAGGAAGTGATGAACATAGCCCAAGTGCAAGGAGGAAAAAACCAAAACACTCCAAGGATGTAGTAGTCAGGAAGTCACTGGTGACCTTAGTGTGTGTCAGGGAATCCCTCTTGTGACAGAACCAAACCAAAGTCACCTGCAGTAAGTTGAGGATAGTTGAGAAAGAACAGACTTCCCTTAAAGGCTGCTCTGTCAAGAAGCTTAGTAGCCAGGCATGGTGGTGTACGCCTGTAATCCCAGCACTCGGGAGGCTGAGGCAGAAAGATCACCATAAGTTCGAGTCTTGCCTTGTTCTGCCCTGCAGTCAGGATCTTAAATCCTCCCCAACCTCTTGCCCCAGTTAAACATGGAGAGCTTCCCTGATAGAGAGACCATTATCCCCTCAGTGGTGGGCATATTCAAGAATATGACAGTAATTGCTGGACTTATTGGCACATATCCCAGCACTTGGGAGGCTGAGGCAGGAGGATCAGTGAAAGTTTAAGTCCACCTGGGCTACATAGTGAGACCTCCCCACCCCCATCTCAAAAAAACTAAAACAAAAGAATACAGTAATTATATCAAATAACATGTTCTCCTACTTAACCAATCCAGGGCTGGTTCAGAGAGAGAGAGAGAGAGAGAGAGTGTGTGTGTGTGTGTGTGTGTGTGTGTGTGTTGTTCTGGGCTGCCTATTCAATTGAAAAACAAAAGCAGCTCTGATTCTGGAGCTAAGGTTTAACAAGAGGCCACAATGAGTCATGCTCCTTGGCTCTGAGGGTCACAGGGCTTCCACCCCCAGTGGGGTGGGGCTTGGGTAGGAAGAGCTGAAGGTATAGAAGAATTCCAGCCAACTTCCTACCCTGCCCCCAAGAAAGATGCCTTTTGGGTCAATTTTTTTTTAAATCAAGACAAAAAATGTAACTTGCCTCTTAGAGTCCCCAATTTCTTGGTTGTAAGCAAGCAATTCTTGCAAAGGGATGGGGGATGTTTGCACAAGGATCATCGAGTATGATGTTAGGCTAAAAATGGGATCTTTTGCAAAATAGCCTCAGAGTGGAACAAGAGAAGGCCTGGTCAGAGCAGCTGTGAGGGACCAGCCCAGATGGAGCACATTCAATGGGAACCCGGAACATGCAGGAGTGAGGACATCAGGCACAGTAACCATTTGCCACATGTGACTGTCAAAGATTTGAAATCCACTTAGCCTCAACTGAGATGTAAAACATAAACCAGGCACAGTGGCACATGCCTATGATCCCAGCTAACTCAGAAGGCTGAGGCAGGCAGATCACAAGTTTGAACCCCAGCCTGGGAAATTTTATGAGACCCTGTCTCAAAATAAAAAATAAAATAGGGCTGGGGAGGTAGCCCAGGGTAGAGTGCCTGTGAGTTAGGTCCCCAGAATGGCAATAAATGAATAAACAAATAATAAATAAAATCATACTGGATTCCAAAGTGGCCAGGGATTTAGTTCAGTGGTGCCATTGCCCGCCTTGTAAGCGCAAGGTCCTGAGTTCAATGCCCGGTACCGCCCCCCCAAAAAGACAACAGCTGAATTCCAAAGCCTTAGTATGGGGGTAGGGTGAGCTAGTTCAGTTTTGGGCATAGTGGTGCACACCTGTCATCCCAGCACACAAGAGGCTGAGGCAGGAGGATCACAAGTTTGAGGCCAGTCTGGGCTACACACTGAGTTCAAGACCAGCCTGAATTACATGAGACTGTCTCAAAAAGAATAAATAAAATAAAATAAAATAGGCCACTAATAATTTATTAAATTTTAATACTGACTATCTGTTGAAATAATATTTAGAGACATTGAGTTAAATGAATTGTGTTGTTAAAATTAATTGTTCCTTTTTTTTTTTTTGAGTGCTAGGGATAGAACCTAGGACCTCAAACATGATAGGCAAGTCTTCTATCATTGAGCTACAATCCCAACTCCTTTATTTTATTTTTCAAAATGATTACTAGAAAATTTGAAATTATATGTATGTCTTCTGTTGTATTTTATTGGACAGTGCTGCACTAATCTCATCAACCACTGCTTTTTTAAAAAACAAACAAACAGGGTTTCACTGTGTAATTCAGGCTGGCCTTGAATGCACTATGTAGCCCAGGCTGTCCTCGAACTCAAAGCTATCCTCCTGTCTCAGCCTCCCAAGTGCTGGGATTACAGGTGTGTGCCACCTCGCCTGGCCAACCATTGAACTTTAATCAGATACTTACTTTCCCCAAGGAAGGATGAAGATATGAAAACCATTTATAATAACTCCGGTTTTTACAAGGCTGGCTACTTGCCAGGCACTTCACACTGATTTAGTAACTTACCCTAGGTCAGAAAGCCTGTCAGTTCACATCCAGAACCTCCTTTATTAATCAGGAGGCCAAACTGCCGCCCTGGCAGCAAAGACCTGTGAGTGTTTGGGGCACACCACAGATGCATTCTGTGTTAGTTACTTTTCTCTTGTTGCTGAGACAAAATACCCGACACCCAAAGTTGGAGGGAAAGGGGTATGTTTGGCTTATAGTTCATAGATGTTTCAGTTCATAATCTGCCGACAAGGCAGAGATAAACAACATGGCACTCACAAAATAACAAAGGTAACACAAGAGACCTTCACTGTGCCTTTCTGCCCCTTTTATCTTATTCAGACTACGGGGGTTAGGGTAGTGCCAAACTAATCATTCACAAGTAGTGGTTTAGTAATCACACACCCTTAACCCCAGCATCACACATTCCAGATTCAACTACCTCTGAAAAAGAAAGTTCACCTCATCTTCATGAGGCTTTGGGGCAACACCTAAACACAAGCCATAACACATGTAACACATGCTATAACACAGTATAACATGCCAGCTGAAGGAGTTGTCACACAGCACAGAGTACCCAAGTTAAAAACCCACCACCCTTGCTGGGCATGGTGGCACATGCCTATAATCCTAGCATTCAGAAGACTGAGGCAGGAGGATTGCTTCAAGTTCAAGGCCAGCCTGGGCTACATAATGAGTCCAAGGGCCAGTCAGGACTATATAGCAAGACCCTGTCTCTCTCTCTCTCTCTCTCTCTCTCTCTCACACACACACACACACACACACACACACACACACACACACACGAAGTAATTTAAAAAACCACCCTCAGGGAAAAAACAAAACCAACTAAAACAAAAAAACTCAATAAGGTCATATTGAAACAAAACCCACAAACCCACCCTCAGGGAACACTTACACTCTTAAGTATTTTTTAACCTGATTAAAAGACATAGCCATAGTGAGTTTAAGGTCTGCCTGAACCACAGAGTAAGACTGTCAAAAAATAAATAGGGCAGGGGATTTACCTCAGCAGTTCTGCCGCCTGCCTCAAAAGCGCAAGATACCAAGTTTGATCTCTGGTACCAAATAAATAAATAACTGACGTAGGCAGGCATGGTGGCCCATGCCTGTGATCCCTGCACTCTGGGAGGCTGAGGCAGGAGGATAGAAAGCTCTAGCCCAGCTTGGGGGACTCCGTGACTTAGCAAAACCTCTCTGAAAAAAGCTTGGGTATATAGTTCACTATGCAGGCCCTGGGTTCAATTTCCAGTACAAAAGAAAAAAGAAAGGAAGGAAAGAAGAAGGAGTAAGTGATGGCAATCTATCCTCTGCCTCCACCTCCCATCTGAGATTACAGGCATGATCCACTGTGCTCAGTTTAGATTTGAAAAATCTTGATATCTGGGACCTACCCATAGAGAATTTCTTATAATTGGTATGGTTTGGACCAGGGCTTTGAGATTTCCAGAATCTGCACAGATGATTCTAGCCTGCAGCCATGTTTGAGAATTTAGGAATAAAAAGTGAATTTAACCCCAGCTCTGCCCTCTGCTGCTCCTGTCCAGATCATGACCATTTGAGGCTGTGCTGACGACCAAATGACCAAGGGCTGCTGGAGTGAACAGAGTGAACAGTGTAAGTATGGAAGGGCCATAGAGAATTTCAACTTGGGATCTTTCTGGATTGGTATCTTTTTAAAAACCAGCTACTTTAGGGAAATTCTGTTGTGGGCTTTTTAAATTTTTTAATATTTATTTATTTATTTATTTATTTTGGAGACAGGTTCTCACTATGTAGTTCAGGCTGGCCTTGAACTCACTATGTAGCCCAGGCTGGCCTCAAACTCGAGGCAATCCTCCTGCTTCAGCCTCCCAAGTCCTAGGATTACAGGCATTTGCCAACATGCCCAGAGAGTTGTCCTTCTTTATAAACCTATACATGTGACTCCTGGCTGAAAAATACATGGGGCACAAAGCCCCAGGACCATTTTCCACTTTGCGGGATTCTACATGGTGGTTGAACTCTGCCCTAGATTTGGTGTCTGACCGCACGGCAGGAGAGCTGGGCTGGCCCCTCACTAGTGCAGGGCCAAGATGGCCAGCTGTGCTGATGACTCCAGCTTTGGTTTTTGAAGTATTTCCACTAGCAGTTTTCTCTTTCTTTTAATGGTACAGGGTATGGAACCCAGGGCCTTACACATGCTAGGCAAGCACTGTACCACTGAGCCACATCCCCAGCCAAGACATCACCTTAGGAACAGAAATTTCCATCTGTGTCCTCTCAGCAGATCAACTTATCTATTCCCCACCCACCCACCATGTAAAGTATCTGGGGAAATCAGATCTGGGAGAAACTTTGATCTCTTTATCTGGCAGGCACAAGGATAGCATTGCAAAGGTATAGAGGCGGCATTTAGGCTATGGGGGAAATGGCAATAGAATGAAGGAAAGAACCTAGGCAGAATGAGAGGGAGTCCTCTTTGGAAGGGAATATTGTCACAAAGTTGTGAAAACAACATCCTATGGCAGTCACTTAGAAAGAATGTGGTGTCTGACTTGGTGGCAAACGTCTGTAATCTCAGCACTCAGGAGGCTGAGGCAGGAGAATTGCCATGAGCTCAAGGCAAGCCTGGGCTACATAGTGAGTTCAAGGTCAGCCTGAACTACATAGCAAGACCCTGTTTCAAAAAAAAAGGAGGATCGGGGCTGGGGATTTCGCTCAGTCATTCTACCACCTGCCTTGTAAGTGCAAGGTCCTGAATTTGATCCTTAGGACCTCAAAAAAAGAGAATCAAAAATTCCAGCTCAGCCTGGGCAATTTAGTGACTTAGCAAGACCCTATCCAAAAATTAGGAATAAAAAGGGCTGGGGATGTAGAGCCCCCTCAGTCCAA
>NW_004624762.1:3269650-3310387 GCF_000247695.1 Heterocephalus glaber | reverse complement strand
ACAGGGTCTGCCTGGCAAGCACGAGACCTGAGTTTGATGCCCGGTACCAAAAAAAAAAAGTAAAAGAAGCAAAAAGCTATTAAGAGGTGTGGATGCGGATGTTGCTCAGTGGTAGAGCACTTGCCTTGCCTGAGTGCCAGACTCCAGTGCACAGATTCCACTTCCAGTCCACTTAATGATTTCAAGCTGCCAAGCCCAACTGGCCTCTCTCTGAGCTTTGTCCTGCAGCCTCCCAGCCCACTAACCTTCTGCACGGCACACATTGGACTCCACCCCCACTCCCACCTTGCTGCCTCCACTAGTGGAAAAAAGAAAATCAAAATTCTTCCCCCTGGCATTTGACGATCTTCAAAATCTGGTCCCAGGCTCCATTTCTTAATCTCATCTCATGAAGATCTGTGCCTGCAGAGACCCTTCTCATATTGTCCTGTGTCCACATCTGGGCAGCAATGAGCTCCAAAGAAATGATGGTGCCTTGGCCACCTCTGGCTGTGTTGTTGCTCCAAGTCCCTTTCCAGTTCCTGGCACAAAGGCGCATTACAGGTTTGATGCCTGAATGACCAGCTAACTGGGCACCAGGTAGCCAAAGTCATTGAAGCAGACAATCTCTAAAGCTACTTTCAGCACCAACTGGGGCAGAGCTCAAAGTTGCTCACAGCTTGACCCTATTCACACTGAAAACTACAATAGTTTTCAAACCAGAAAAGAAAACAGCCAGGTGGTCTGAAGAAGGGGTTGAAAGTGCTTTTATTCACATGATACTTTTTTTTTTGGTACCAGGGATCAAACTCGGGACCTTGCACTTGCGAGGCAGGCGGCAGCACCACTGAGGTAAATCCCCAGCCCCACGTGATACTTTTTTATAAAACATAAATTATTAAATATTTAGAATTTATTATTTATTTATTTATTTATTTATTATTAAATATTTAGAATTGCCTGGGCCGGGGATTTAGCTCATTGGTTCCACCACCTGCCTTGCAAGCACAAGGTCCTGAGTTCGATCCCCAGAGGCAAAAACGAACAATCAAGTCTATCCTTCTTTATGGCAAAGTAGTACTCTTTTGTGTATATATACCACATTTTTTATCTATTTATCTTTTTTTTTTTATACTGGGGATCGAACTCAGGGCCTTGGACATGCCAGGCAGGAGCAATACCACTGAGCTGGCCCTATCTATTTATCTTTTGATGGACATATAAGCTGCTTCCAAGATTTAGCTATTATGGCTGTGCTGCTATAAACATAAGTATGCATGTTTCATTGTAATATTATGTTTTAAAGTCTTTCAGGTAGATACTTAGAAGGGCAATAGCTGGGTTGAATGGAATTTCTAGTTTTAGTTGTTTTGGAAATCTCCATACTGATTTCCACAGTGGTTGTACTAGTTTACATTCCAGGGATAAAGTACTTACCTAGCATGCATGAGGACTTGATTTCCACTTACCAAAAAAGAAAAAGAGGAAAGTATTAAAATGTCTTATTCTTAGAAATACATAGAAAAGAAAGAATTAAGTATTCTTGGTGTTTTTAAAAAATGTACTAATATTTAAAGAATCCTTATGTCACTAATCTCCATAGGTCTTAGCTCTTTGTCACACAGCTGCTGGTTAGGAAATAAGCAAAAATAACCACTGAGTAACCACAAGAAATGTCACTTGACTAATCAGCAAACCCATTTTTTTTTTTGTATTAGGGATCGAACTCAGGACCCTGCACTTGCAAGGCAGTCTCGGTGCCACTGAGCTAAATCCCAGGCCTAACAAACCAATTTTATGAGGTAGGTGATTCCCACTTTATAGTCAAGGAAATTAAGGCTCAGGAAGCTTGCATAAGCTTATACAGCAGGCCAGTTGGAAACCAAGATTCAAAACTATTCTGGGTATGGAAAAAGTTTCAAAGAACAAAGGACCAAAGTTCATGCCCTCTGCACCTCACCATGTCTCTACTCCTTAGATGCTGTAATATTCATAATGGTTCCTGGCTTGTTTTGGTTTGAGTTGGATTTTTTGCTTGTTTTTTGAGTTCTCCAGAAGCAACTCTGACCACCTAGTCCTAATGTGACTTCATGGAAGGAGACTGGCATGGCCCAGAGACTAAAGGTAGAATAACAAACTGAAGCAGACAGGCAGGGACCGGGGCAGCCAGGGGACTTTCTTTCTACAACTCCATGGCTCATGTGACACTCCTCAAGCTTGCCAGGCTCAGAGAGGCTCTGTTCAGGTTTCTAATTCCCAGGAGAGACTCTGGTTTGCCTGCCAGGGTTGGGGACCTGCAGTCCTTCTCAGCTCTCCCCAGCCAAGCAGGGAGCGGGCCTGACACAGCCCTGAGCCTATTCTAGCCATTGGCTCTTCTGAGAGAAGGGAAAGCCCTTGAGGGCCAGACAAGCCCCCACCCCATGCTCCTGCAGGACATTATCCAGGGGAAGGAAAAGGGCCACAGGAGCACCCTGTACCCTAGAGAAGGCATCATGGAAATGTTCTGAGCTATAAATTTTGCCTGAGCTTTTATGTTGCTCCATTCACAGTCTCACCATTATCAGGGTTTGCACAGGGTCTCTGCCATCTTGACCTCGCTGTATTCCTGAAGGACTAAAACTCATCTCTGTGCCTAGCTTGCTGCTCTAGAGCTTCTCTTCCAAAGACACCCTTGGGTGTTTAGTGGATGAAGGGTTGCTCAGGGCAGGGGACACCATCCCAAAAGCTCACAGATGCCTGCAAGGCAGGCTGTGATTGCTCTACAGGAAGCCCGGATAGCTCTGTAGGAAGGGAAATTAAAATATATGCCGTGCATTTGACTCGGCCCAGTTGTGTTTTGTTCACTGCATAAAAACTTGCACATGTACCGTCAATCCTAAAAATAGCAATTGCTAGAGGTGCCTGGCCTAAATTCCAGAACCCCTTTCAAGACTGTTAGAATCATTGCCAGGCATGGTGGCACAAGGCTATGATCCCAGCACTCAGGAGGTTGAGGCAGGAAGATCCAGGAAGATTGCTCTGTGTTCAAGGCCAGCCTGGGCTACATAGAGAGACTCTGTCTAAAAAAAAAAAAAACAAAAAAACAAAAAAACTATTAAAACCATTAACTCTAACTGTAGTTAAACCATAGGCACAAAGCATTATCCAAATTCAATGGCCAATAGTTCAACGACTTTTCAAAAATCAAAAAGGTCTCAATACAAATCACAACCACCACTGCTTAGCACTGTACTGCTGCAGATTTCAACTATATTTCTCCACAATCCTGAGAAAGCTGCCATTATTATAACCATTTATGGATGAGAAAAATGAGGCATAGAGGAGTTTTGACTTGGCCCAGAACAGGTTGGTAAATTGCTAGACATGGTGGCCCATGCCTGTGATCCCAGTTACTCAGGAGGCTGAGGCAGGAGGATTGCAAATTCCAGGCCAACTTGAAAAATTTAGTGAGATGCTGTCTCAAAGTAAAAAAAATAAAAATGAAAAGGGTTGGCAGGGGGGTAGTTCTCAGGTTCAGTCTCCAGTACTGAGGTGAGGTGAAGATTAGGAGATCCCATAGAGAACAGGGACTTTTCAATTCAAGTCCCCAGACCTCAGTCCCTAGGTTGATGTGTCTTCTGAGGGATTCCTCATGGATTTCTTGCTTCTTCTTTTTTTTTTTTTGGTACCAGGGATGGAACTCGAGAACTTGCACTTGTGAGACAGGTGTCAGAACTACTGAGCTAAATCCCTGACCCTGACCCTCCTTGCTTCTTTATTTTAGGTTGACACAGTCAGAGACCACCAAAGGGTCAGAGGGCAGACAAATTCCTGTGCCCTTAACCTGTTACTCATTAAAAGCATGATTTGTGTTTTCTTGTGGAGCAATCAGGGACTTAAAAGCAGTTTTGCTAAAACCATGACCCTTCACTTTGGGCCTATAGGCAGATACCGAAAAGGTAACTAAACGCAAGACGAAGTTTGACCTTCGTTTCATATCCTTAATTGTTGTAAAACTTTGGATATAGATATGGTAACCATTTAGGAAAAGTTGGCAAAACAAGATTTCTAAATTGTAAATATACCTAACCTATCATCTCATTTCCCTTTAAAATGGAGGACACCAAGATAAGAGTAACTAGTTTTCAGGATTTGCAGGAATCATTACCAGGTTTATGGCACCTACGCCCCCCTGTGATACCTAGAAGTCTCCAGGCTTTGTCCTGAAGCTGTAATCACCTAGGTTCCAGGCAGAGCACAGCCCTGCAGCCCACCCCAGGATCCGATCGCCCCCATGAGAACCAAACTCCCCTCAAGTCACAAGGATTGCTCTGCCTATGAATCCAGGGCTGAGATAATGATCAACCAGCCCCCAGCCCACCGATGCACCTCAGAGCACTGGGCTCTGTTCTTTTGTCCACAGGCCAACCGGACACTCTTCCTCAGAGTGTGCTCCCTCCAGCTGCACCAGTTTGAGTCCTTTTCCTAGATTCTCTTACTATCCTTTGTTAAGTGAAGACCCAGCTTGATCTTTGTTGGCTCCTCAAGCTAAAGTTCCTTACCGCTTTCTCTTGGTTTTTTTTTTTTTCTTTATCTTTTTCTTTCTTTTTTTTTTCTTTTGGTACTGGGAATTGAACTTGGGACCTTGTGCTTGCGAGGCAGGAGGCAGAACCACTGAGCTAAATCCCTGGGCCTTGTTTTGTTTTGTTTTGAGACAGAGTCTCGTTAAATAGTTCACTCTGGCCTTAAATTCACTATGTAGCTCAAGTTGGCCTCAAACTTGTGGTGATCCTCCTGCCTCAGGCTCCTGAGCACTGGAATTACAGGCATGCGCCACCGTGCCCAGCTTACCATTTTCTCTTGCTTTCCAATTAAAGCCTTTTTTCCTGCAAATTTTTGCCTCAGTTTTAATTTCTTTCTTTCTTTTCTTTTTGGTATTGGGATTGAACTCAGGACCTTGCACTCTCGAGGCAGGCAGAGTGCCACTGAGCTATATACCCAGCCCAGGTTTTTGGGGTTTTTTTGATACTGGGGATCGAACTCGGGTCCTTGCGCTTGCACAGCAGGCAGCAAAACCACTGAGCTAAATCCCCGGCCCATCCAGCCTAGTTTTAATTCTGTTATCAAAGTAAGGATCAGTGCTAGCCCATGACAGTGTCATCAGCCTTTTTCTTGAAAGTAAATCACCTAATTATTCTCCTTCCTCACGGGGTAAGGCCAGCTTCCCCGTGCCAGTCCAAATGTATGTGCAAAGAATGCACCAGATTAATTTCTCTGCCCAAGAAAAGAGTGGGCTCTAATTGCAAGAATGGCTGAGCTGGAGCAAATCCTGACGACCATTTGGTGCCAAGTCCCAGATCACACAGTGGACAAGAGGAATTTTCTAGCAGTGCATTAAAGTGAGGAAAGTGAGGGTGAGGGTGAGGGTTTCAGGGCTGTGCAACTGGAAGGAACCTTGTGCTCAACCTCAGGATTGAAATTCAAAACCAAGTTTGGGCTCTCGCCTGTTAGATATCAATCAAAGCTTAGTTCAGCCTGAGTGGCCAGACACAAGCCTTCAGGGTCCTCTGTGGATTTATGGTTGTCTGACCTGTCCATCACCTTCTGCAGTGGGACGAGCAACAGTGGCATGGAAGCAGGTGAGACTGGAGAACAAAAATCACCCTCTTCATGGTCTTGGTTTTCAAACTCTCTGTTAAAATCCTCTTGATGGATTATTAAATCAATTTAATAATTGGGTCAAGGGCCAGGGATTTAGTTCAGTGGTTCCACTGCCTGCCGCGCAAGTGCAAGGTCCCGAGTTCAATCCCTGGTACCAAAAAAATAAAAAAATAAAAAATAATTGGGTCAAGACCAATACTTCTTTTTCCCTTGGTGCTGGAGCTTGAACCTAGGGCCTCATGCATGCTAAGCATGCACTCTACCTCCAAGTCACACCCTCAGCCTCTTTTTTTTTTTTTTTTTGGTACGGGGGATCAAACTCAGGCCCTTGCACTTGTGAGGCAGGTATCAGCACCACTGAGCTAAATCCCCAGCCCAGCCTCTAGTTTTTAAAAAAATAGAATAGAATAAAATTACTCTGTTTGACTTTCTTACTTGGAAATTTTAGACTACCACATAGAGGCAGGGTAAGCAATGTTTCGTGAAATATTTTAAAATAGATATTATTTGTGCAATATAAAATATATTTCTTATCATAGTCACAGTAAAAAAAAAATGGAAATAAAAAGGTAAAAGTCACTAGCTAGGTGGGCAGAGAAATATCTCTATAACCCTCTCCAATTAATATTAGGTCTCAGCCAGGGATTTAGTTCAGTGTGCCTCTCAAGCACAAGGTCCTGAGTTCGATCTCTGGTACCAAAAAATATATACATATTAGGTCTCAGCTGTCAGGGAATGTCATGGGGGTTATTTAAAACTTGCTACCTAGGAACATGAAAGCAAAACCAAAAGCTGCACGGGAAAAGATTTAGAAGCTGGGCATGGTGACACACCCTGTACTCCCGGAACTAGGGCGGCTGAGGCAGGAGAACTTCCACAAGTTTGAGACTAGTCTGGGCTATATAGTGAGACCTTGTATCAAACAACAACAATAACAACAATTTAGAAATTTGATATTGTAAATATTTTCAATTTTTCTGCATTAAAGGTGTAAAACAACTGAAAACTAAAAAAGAAAGATGTTTCAAAATGTATATTGAATTGCATCCTGAGCCTTTTTAATTTTTGTTTTTAATTTCGAGGCAGGTTCTTGCTAAGTCACTAAGTTGCCCAGGATAGGCTTGAACTTGTAATTCTGTCTCAGTCTCCCAGAGTCCTGGGAATAAGCATGTACCACCACGTCTGGCTCAAATGTATTCTTTTAAAAATTATTATTTTTACTAGCACATGTTTGCAGCACATAATGATTACATTCACCACGCGAAGCCGGTACATAAAACATAACACATTTTAATTCTTTGTATGTCCCCTTCTCTTCCCCTCTCTCCCCTCTCCTTCCATCTCTTTGCCCCTTTCCCATCTGCAAAAGACCTATCTCCCTATTTCCTATTATCTAGCTTCTTTATTTTGCACTTTAACTTATCCAAATGTATTCTTATTAAAATAATGATTATAAATCAAGAGGAAAAGTTTAATATCTCAATAGAAGAAAAAAGGCAGGTGCAAATCATTAAAAAATAAGTGGTGGTGGTAAATAAAAAGAGTCTCGACTTCATCAATAATAGTAGTTAAAGAAAGATAGTTTTTTTTAATCTCCCAGTATTTTTTAAATACAAAGTTTTGTCAGGGATGAATGACTATAAAAGGCATCATATACAGCTGGTGGATGTATAATTAGATAAACTGGAGGAGAAATTGGCAACACACACCAGAAGCCTTGAAAATCATGTACCCTTTGACACAATAATTTCTCTTCAAATAATTTCTCTCAAGGAAACAATCATGGGTGTGTTCAAGGTTGTCTACAGTAGTAAAACCTCGGGAAGAAAAACTCCGACTAAGAATAGAAATGTTATGATATGCTTTGTGTAAAAAGTAAAATTAATTACTTTGCTAGCAGAGCCTGGCCTGGGATTTGAGTTTGGGCCATTCTGGGGCCAGAGGCCAGATGCCTCCCCAGGAGTTCATTTTATTGAGGTGACAGGTAAAAGCAGGAGGAGGAAGTCTGGGAAACACAGGCAAGGGACTATGAAACCTCAGTGGAGAAAGAGGTTTGAGACTGAAACAGAAGATGTTTTCATGACAGATTCGGTGAGACTCTAAGCCTGAGGCCTGAGAGTAACAAAAACAAGATATCACAGAATTTCTGCAGATAGTTCCTGGTATTTCTTAAAAGCTCCATAGGAGATACTGAGGAGGAGCCCAGGTTGAGAACCACTGCTGTAGATAGCGAGGTTATAGGAGACTCAGGCTTTTTCTTGTCTTTATTTTCCACATTTTCTACAATAAAAATTGTTTTTTTCTTGTGACTCTGGGTATCAAACCCAGGGCCTTACACATGCTAGATGAGCATTCTACCACTGGATTATACTCCCAGCTCTAAAAGTTTTAATAAGAGAAGGAAAACATTTTAAATAAAAAAAATCCCTCTCCTCCCCTGAAGTATGAAATGTAAGACAAGCACCATATGACTTTATTGTAATACCTCCATCTGTCGAATTCCTTCACATTATCGTAAATGCTACCTTCTCTCTGGAGCCCTATATATTTTCCAAACCACCTGTGGTATCTCACCTTGCCTTCTCCTGTGGCCACAAGGCCTCTTTTGGAGCTTTGTTCTCTGGTGTTTGTAGCTGGAGCCTGTGTTTTGGCTGGAGAGGGCCCTTTCTATAAACCTGCTCTGGACACAATGTCGAAGCAGGACCTGAGAGGTTGTATATGTCTCAGGCCCACAGTTCAGCTGGGTGGAATGATGGAGAAGACCCTGGAATATCAGGCCAGGGGCACACAGAGGCAGGCAAAGGCTGCCACAGATCTGGGACAGGCTGAGGCCTCCCTAGAGGCACTAGGCTCCTGGTTCATCCGTCCTGAATCCTTGGCTCTTGGGAAGCAGGGAGGGAGCTATTTGTGTAGACTCAGGCCTGGAATGTGTCCCAAGCTCTTTGGCACTAGGTGCCCCATTTGGAGGCCTAATAAAAAGCTGTGAGAATGCTGGGGAAAGTGTCTTCACTACTTAAACCTCTCTACAAATACTATTTAATATCCTGCTTTTTAAGTTTTTATGCTATAACTGCTTCTCATATCATTTAATAGTCTTCAAAAATATTATTTTGTAGCTGGGCCTTGTGGCATACACCTGTAATCCCCAGCACTCAAGAGGCTGAGGCAGGAGGATCACCACAAGTTTGAGGCCAGCCTGGGTTACATAGTAAGTTAAAGGCCAGCCTAAACTGCATAGGGAGACCTTGTCTCAACCCCCAAAATTTACAGTATTTTGTAGTTTTGATGACAAGGTATTATTCCTACAAACCGTAATTAGTCCCTCATTGTTCAAAAGTTGTATTATTTGTAGCTTTTATTAATATATTTAATACCATTTGGTAACTGGTTTGTGTGTGTGGTACTGGTAATCAAACCCAGGGGTAATCTACCATCAAACTACATCCCTAGCACTATCTATCTAATCTATTTTGAGACAGTGTCTTGCTAAATTGCCCAAGCAGGACTTGAGTATGTTTATTTCTTGGGGATTGAACCCAGAACCTTTGCACCCAGGCTTTTTTTTTTTTTTGGAACCGGGGATGGAACTCAGAATCTTGCACTTGCAAGGCAGCTGGAGGAACCACTGAGCTAAATCCCCAGCCCTTTTTTTTTTTTTTTTTTTGAGACAGGTTTTAAGTTGCTAAATTGTTCAGGCTGGGATCCTGCTGCCTCAGACTCCCAAAATGCTAGGGTTATAGGCATGAGCCACCAGGCCCAGCTTGGTAACTGATTTAAAGAAATAATTGCAAATCAATCCCCAAAGTTTGAGTAACCAAGAGAAATGATTCATTTTCCACATTTCCAACTTTTTAAAACAATTCTGTTTGGAAAGGCATTCACTCTTGCCACACCCGGGTAATATTTATCTTTACTATTATTAATCTGTAGAGCTGGGGGTACAGCTCAGCAATAGAGTGCATACAGGAGGGCCCCAGGAAAAAAATCAGTCAGTAAAATTATTTATATCTTTACATAGTTTTACAGTTCACAAAGCACTTTTTATTATTTATTGATTGATTACTGTACTATATCTATAACCTTTTTGCTTTTCTTTTATTTTGAGACAAGTTCTCACCAAGTTGTCCAGGTTGGGATTGAATTTATAATCCTCCTGCCTCAGCCTCCCAGAGTGCTAGGATTACAAGCATGCATCACTACAGCTGGCTACTCATAAATACTGTCTCATCTAATCAACACAACCACACCATGAAATAGGTTGTTATCTCATTTTACAATTGGGGGACTGAGGCTTAGAAAAGCTATGTAACGTGTTCACTGTCACATCCAGGGCTCGGGCCCAGATCTTGGGACTTCCACAACCAAACCTTCTCCCCTGTGCAAAGCACTATGCTGGGGGTGTGAGATTGATGGGTGGCAGCAGCAGGACAGGTGTGGTGGAGCAGCTGCCCAGGCACAGTGGTCAGTGACACTGGTGAGATACAGATATGGATAAGAGATATGGATAACGTGCAAGACAATGGCTCTACAAGGACAGACCAGTTCCTGCCACCAGAGGACATGCAGAAAGCTTAGGGGAGAAACACAGCCAAATCTAAGCCTCAAGGATTAGAGGACCTCGATATTTAGATTGAGGAGGGCTTTTCAGAGGTGCAGGCATCAGGAAAGAGTGTGGCCCACGGGGGAGCCAGCTGTTCTGGGAGCCAGGGTGGGGAGGGGAGAAATGGAACTGTAATTACAGCCTGAGGGGCTGGAGCTCACAGGGCCTGGAGGACATCCAGGTGGAAACCAGAGACACAGGCAATTTGCTGAAGGAGGTGCTAGGCAAGGAAAGAACAGGGTTCAGTCAGATCCTAACCCTGGCCTCTGGTCACCTAGGTCAGTGTAATAAACCTTATCCATCTCCTGAAAGGAAGGCTGGAGGAGAGATCAGTAATAAGATCTTGGGAGGGGCAGCCTGGAAGCTACTGCAGTGGCCTAAGGTGATAAATGGGGTCCAAAAGAAGGTGCAGGCAGAAGCACAAGGATGAGGAATTGGAGAGATATGGCAAAGGTCAGAAAGGTCGCATGCTCAGACCAGCAAGCTGATCAGATATAGAACCTGATGGAAGGAACTGGAGATGTATCCAGCCCTCAGAGGGCAGCTTCAGTGGTGTGAAGACTGCAGAGGGGAGTGGAGGAGAGGGTGGGGAGCCAGAAGGACCAAGTAGCCTTCCAAGAAGCTACGAAGTGTGCAGAACAGCCTGTACCTTTTATGATACTGCTCGGGAATATAAATGCATAGCTAGAATTTTTCTAGAAAAATAAATAAGAAACTGGCATCGATACGTGGCCAGGAGAAGGGAAGTGAGTGGTTAGCAAACGTGATCTGCTGCCTGTCCCCTTTCTCATACACCTTTGGATTGTGAGCCATGGGCATATAATAACAAAACAATCAGAAAAAGCTGCTCAAGTTTTGTAGGAAGTGGAAGGAAAAAAGGACAATAACACAGAGAAGTAGCAGGTTCTTTTCTTGGATGGGGAGACAGGGCACCTGGAGAAGACAAAATTGAAAACGTGAGAGGGAGGGGCCGGGTGGAACTCGGCGGGGCGGGAGCAGCGCGGTCAGTTCCCGAAGCGGGTCAGGGGTGGGAAGGGGAGGCTGCAGTAGTGGTGGGGTGCAGCCACCGGACGGGGAGGCGCTACTGGGGACGCCATCTTGGAGAGCAGGCCCAGCCGGGGGGGGGGGGGGGGGGGGGGGGGACGCGACGCTTCCCCCGCCCGGCCCGCAGAAGAGGGAGTTCTCAGACCCGACTGCGAAAAACAGGAATGGTTCCCGGGCTGGGGGCTAAGCATTCACTGTTTCGAAAAGCAGGAAACAAAGGACTCCTTAAGAGCGGAGCCGAGCGGCCTCTGCGCTGGGTTAATGCTCCGCCATTAGCGGGGCGACGCCACGGGACCCGGTTTCCACGGTGTCCTCGACACGCGAGGTGCAGGGAGGCGCCTGCTGGATGATGCTATTTCGGAGAACAAAAGCAAACCTCGTGTGTGGGGTGTGTGTGTGTGTGTTTGTGTGTGGTTTTTACGTGGGCATGGGAGGAATTCAGGAAGTATGTACTTCTGCTAGTCAGAGCGGGGTGGTGGCGGATGAGAGACAGGAGGAGGAAATCCTTCGTACTCACTCACGAAGTAAACAGGGCAGTGCAAACCCAGACCCACCCTCCCAGGGCCCCGGGCAGCCGCAGGTAGCCGGGCTCCAGGCGTAGGCGCGGGCGGGGCGCGGGGCAGCTCCTTCGAGCCCTTTGTTCGGCTAGGACGGCGTGCGGGGGCGCGCAGCGAGGAGCGGGCGCGGCGGGGACAAAGCCGTCTGCGCTCCGGTAGCGCGGGGCGCGCGTCCCCGGCCCTGGGCCCTGGTTGCCCCGCGCCTACGCGTACCCCTCTGCCGTTCCGCACTGCTATTCTCTTTCCACCCCTAGCTTTTCTTTTTCTCTCCCCTGCCTTCCGCCCCCGGTAACTTGGGATCGACTTTCTGCCTCTAGGAATTTGCCTAGTCTAGATATTTTTGTGTGAGTGGGATCATTTAGTATTTGTTCTTTTGTGGCAGACCTGTTTTGCTTAGTTGAATGTTTCCAGCGTTCATGTTGTAGCCTATATGAGAATGGCACTAATATTTTTTAAATTATTGCGGTGAAATGTGAGTAACATTTACCATATTAGTCGTGCGTGGGCGCGTGTATGTGTGTGTGCGCGTGCGCACGCTGCTGGAGAGTAAACCCAGCCCCCCACCACGACCGAGCTACTTTCAGTCCTTAACCAAGTTTAAGAGTACAGTGCTGGGCATTAAGTATATTCATGTCGTTGTTCACCCATGACCACCATCCTTCTCCAGAACTTTCCCTTCATCCCTGTACCCATTCAACTGTAACTCCCCTTTCTCTCTGGACCACCTCTCCCTCTGTCCCTCTGAAGTTGGGGGGATCGCCTTTCTGGGACGTCTGTAGCCTCCCTCTGGAGGGCTGTTTTGGCTCTGAGGGGCGGGAAGGACAGAGATAGCCTGGAGTATACCTGCAAGTGGGCGACAAGGATGAGGAAACCTGGTCCTGTGAGAAAGTGGAGAGAACCAAGGCTGTTCAAGAAAGTGAGGTCTGGAGGTGATTTCAAAATGCTGTTTTTTGGAGTGTGGAGGATCGACCCAGGGTCTTGACCACTGAGGAACACCACTGGCCTTGCTCAGGTGATTTCAATGCGTATAAAAACAGAAAGGAAAAAATAACTGGAGGTTTTAGTTCAAATTAAAAAGGAGCCAACACAGGAAGATCGCCTGGACTACGTAGTGAGTTCAAGGCCAGTCTGAACTACATAGTGAGACTTTGTCTCAAAAACAACCAAAACAATAAATAAATAAAAAAGAGCCAACAGTGATGTTACCAAGAGAGAGAAGATTTCAGGCTAACGCAAAGACTGCCTTCTCTCTAGTGAAAGGTGACAATGTTTGAAAGTAGTTAGAAAGGTTTTGTTGATAGAAATTTATGTGAATCATATTTAAAATTTTCTAGCATCAATATTTTTTAAAATTAAAATATTTTGCTAATCTCAGTGTGGCCAAAATATTATTTCAACATGTAATTTAAATCTTATTTATTTTTGCAGTTCTGGGGATTGAAAACAGTGCCTCACATATGGTAGGCAATTAGTCTACCACTAAGCTACATCCCTGGCCCCTTTTAAATTTTATTTTGGGGAAGGTTTTTGCTAAGTTGCCCAGGATAGGTTCAAACTTGGAATCCTCCTGCTTCAAACTCCCATGTAGCTGGGATTGCAGGAGTGCACAACCACACTCGACTTCACCTTTTTTTTTTTTTTTACACTTGGTGTCTGAAATCAGGCTGGCCACATTTCAAGTGCTCAGTGGCTACAGGTAGCTATTATATTGGACAGTAGAAGGTTGTAACCAAGGACTTGGAAGTTGGACAGGTCTGGATTCTAGACCCACATTGCGTCCCTTACTAGGCAAATTACTTACCCTCTCCTATTTCTATTTCTTGATTTACAAAATGGAACTAATAACAGTCCCCACTTTCTAGGATAATTCTGAGGATTAATGGCACATGAAGCCCTCAGTACATGCTCAATAAATGTTGATTATGAACAGCAAATTAGGTGCTTATTAAATTTAATTAATGAGATTTTGGCACCACTGTCAGAGTGACCTCATTCATTCCTATCAGATGATGTGACTTGGAGACATTCCAGATAAAGTTAAGAGACAATGCACAAACCAAGAAAATGTATTTACAACACGTACGACAAAATGGTGTTACTCTAGGCAGGTAAGAAGTGCTTGCAAATAAATAAGAAAATGACTGAATAGGAAATTCAGAAGAGACAAATAACTGAAGTGATTTTTTTTAAAAAAGGAAGACCCACTTATATTAAATTCACCTCTCCTTAGACAGAAATAAATGTAAGAGGGCATTCTGCCACATGCCTGTATCCCAGCACTCAGGAGGCTAAAGCAGGAAGATTGTCATGAGTTCGAGGCCAGCCTGGGCTACATAGTGAGTTCAAGGCCAGTCTGAGCTATATAGCAAGACCCGGTCTCAAAAAAATAAAATTAAATAAACATAAGATACCATTGTTGAGTAAAAATCGACAACATCCAGAATTTGGTGTCATCTAACTTTGAAGAATGTGGGGGAGATAGCTCTTTCCAAATCAAGACTTCCTGAAGTTTTGATTGTTACATCTGAACCCAGATAATCAAGATAAACAAGCTGTGTTGTTGATACAAGGAGTGACTAGTCAGACAGCCTTTACTACCTGCCTAAGATTTTCCTCTTCCAAATGAAGCTGAACAGCCAGCAAGTTTGATTATTTTGTTGCCACATGTGCAGTCACTCATATTTGCTTTGCTAATAGTCCTGTACCACAGGTGTTGACATTTCACATGCCTTGAAATAGCCTCTAACATTGTTCCAAATTTGGACAGAGTTGACCTTTTTACCTAAGCCACTATACCCCCAGAATATCCTTAGACATCTGGCTAACTCCTTAGGCAAAGTTTTATCTGCCCGCAAAGTCAGCTATATAGTTTTCAGCGTCTTTTTTTCATTCTGTTTTGTTTTATTTAATAATGAAAGGTGGAAAAAAGGTTTATTCTGCATTTTCTCTTGGTCTGTCATGGTATTTTGTTTTTGTTTTTTTGATTGCTGCACTCCTAGGGCATGAGGAAATGAGAGGGACAGCGACCCTCACCTGTGACCTGGGGCCCTACCTGAAGGCAGCAGGCATCTCTCAGTCTGGGAAAACTTGATCCAGTAGTGGGGGAAGAGACTAAATCTGACTGGCCTCAGTCCTTGGTGTTCTGTTCTCGGCCTTCTCTATAGTGGTTCCTTGAGGTTAAAGATGCCTCACTGTCCAGCCATCCCAAGGGGAGGAAGGGTCAGGGCTTAATTGAGAAGAAACATAATGGCTAGGAGATCAAAATATTTTCACTGTAGAGAGAGCAATGTCCCGGAGCTGGCTTAGTGAGTCAGCCCCCAGAGAGCTGACCTACTCCTTGTGTTTTGCTAACTCAGGTCTTGGGCCAGGCAAGGCTGAGGCTCAGTTAGACTAAGCTCTGAGGTGAATTGACACCATGGGGTATCTCTGTGAGTGGCCAGCCAGTCTAATGACCCCATTCTCCCTGCACAAATTTCTAGAACATTCCTAGTCTGTTCAGGGGCCCAAATGAGAAGGAGGATATGATTAGTTAGAATGGGACCAGAGAGGGGAGTCTCATACTCTGTCCTTTCTTTCCTTCAAACCCCTTTTTTTTGCATCACAAAATGCTTCTCTTGAGGGGTGCTTCCGGCCCCACCCTATTGTGCTGCCCACATTTGGAGAAGAAACGTACTCCCTTCTGCACAGCCAGAAAAGGCTACTTAGATATGAAGCCAGGGCTGAAGATGCCTGTAGTGAAAGCTCAGAGAGCCCGGCTCCTCCTCCATGTGATCAGGTGCCACATAGGGCTATCCCTAACCCCCACCCCCGGAAATCCAGCATGAAAAGAAGCCAACATAGGTTTTCTTTCACTTTAGCTGAAGCATGTGAAATGATCTTTTCCTGACTCAGAGCAGATCCCAACACCCAATCCCTGGAAATCCAATGAGACAAAAGCGGAGAACTGGAGTGGGACCAGCCCCCTTCAGTGTTGTGTCCAACAGCAGCCTCCCAGCATCTTCAGGGCCAACCTCCTCCCTGTAGTCTCCTGTGATTTGGTAGTTGTAGTCACCCTGTGCCCCACCTGGACCACGTACCTCTGACCACTGGGCTGAAGAACTGAGAAACTTGCTGCAGGCCTCTTATTTGTCAATGTCCTCTTCATTTAACTTCTTTTTTTTTTTTAAGACAAGGTCTGGCTGTGAAATTCAGCCTGGCCTTGAACTCATTATGTAGCCCAGGTTGGCCTTGAAAACACCCAGCTCGTTTAACATTATTAACCACTATCTTAGTTACTTTTCTTGTTGCTGAGACAAAATACCTGACACCCCAAGTTAAAAGAGGAAGGGTGTATTTCAGCTCACAGTTTGTAGAGGTTTCAGTTCACAATTGGCTGACTCTAAGACATGATAGCATGGCAGAGGGGGATCACAGTCCATGGCAGGCAGAATGCAGAAAGCAGCAAGCAGCAAGGAGAAGCAACAAGCAGCGATTCTCTTTCTGTCCCTTATATCCTATCCAGGCTACCAACCTTAGAGCAGGTAGCATTCACACCTAGGGTGGGGTGTGCTTAATCCTGGTATTGCGCCTGAATCAATCCCAGCACCACATCCTTGATCCCAGCATCACACACCCTAGATCCAGCCACCACCAAAAGGTCTCACCTATAACTGCATGAGGCTTTGGCGGGACATCTAGATACAGCCATAACAACCACTTTCTTCTGACAATGTCCTTTTCCCTTTTTTTGGAGGGGGCCTTCTATTAGCTCTCTTCTGATCATTCTTTCATTCACTCAGTCAGCCTGGTGCCTGATGCTGTTGTGCAGCAGGCAGAGTGATGTGTGCATGGGACACTGGGGTCAGTCACCCGATCTCTGCCTTCAGGTCTGTCACTCACAAAGGGTTCCCCTTTCCTTAGCCGCTCCTCCACTCTTTCATGGCACCTCTTCTTTCTCTCAGTTCCCAAGGGTAATATCTCCTAAGGTCTTTGCTTTTGGTCCTCTTCTTTACTGCAAGTTTTCACTTCCATAATTTAAACACCACCACAGTGCAGATGCCTCTTGGATCCTACCCCAATCTAAAACTCTCCTGACCTCCAGAACTAACTTTTTTTTTTTAATCAGAGTCTATGTAGTTCAGCCTGGCCTTGAACACACTATGTAGCCCAGGCTGGCCCTAAACTCACAGTGATTCTCTTGCCTTAGCTACCTGATTGCTGGGATTGCAGGCATGGGCCACTATGCCAGACCAAAATTGATTTTCAACTTCTGTCCAGTTCTCTGTACTAGTCTCACGAATAAGTCAATGATGTCCATAAACCGAACCCTTCAGTTTCCCAGCATCCTCACCCATCCCACCTCTTTCCCCTCCTGGTCATTTTATTCTCCTCACTTCAGTCCTTACATCACCAAAAACACTGGTCTCCCAGATGTCCAGGATAAAAAGTTTAGGTTTTTTTGCCTCTTCTCCATGTCTCTGCCCTTCCATAGCTGATCAATGATCAACCTCTTTAGATTCTCTGGCCATGTGGTTTCCACAGATTCATTTCCACCCATTTCCATTCCTCTCTGAAACTGGTCCCCGGGATTCTGATTTTTCCTGATTTTTAAATTTTTTTTAACTTTTATTAGTACATGTTTGCAGTACATAATGATTACATTCACTGTAGGGAGTTGGTACACCTTGGTAACAGATTTCAGTTCCCTTCTTTTTCCCCTCTCCTTCCACTCTGATTTTTCCTGTTTTTAACTCAGAACTCTTAGTGTGTCTTCAGAAGCTATTACTGTCACCAGAGTCAAATGCAGAGTCCCAAACCTGACATCTAAGGCCTCATCAAAACAGTGCTGTAGCTGAGCGTGGTGGTGCAGGCCTGTAATCCCAGCACTCTGGGAGACTGAGGCAGGAGGATCTTGAGTTCAAGCCCAACCTGGGCAATTTAGGGACTTAGTGAGACCCTGTCTCAAAATGAAAACTAAAAAAGAACTGGGGATGTAGTTTAGTGTGAAGGCCCTAAGTTCAATTCCCAGTGCCACAAAAACAAAACAAAAAAACACTGCTAGCCCCTTCTCATTTCCTTTTTTCCTTGAACACAGACCCTAGCTTTAGCCACAGGGAACCACTGTTTTCCCCCTTGTTCTTTTTTTGTTATTTTACTTTGAGACAGGGTCTCGCTTTGTAGTTCAGGCCGGCTCTGAACTCACTATGTCGCCCAGGTTGGCCTCAAACTTTCAGCAATCCTCCTGCCTCAGCCTCCCATGTGCTGGGATTACAGGTGTGCACCACCAAGCCTGGCTTCTCCCTTGTTCTTAGAGCTGTATGCTCCACCATTATGCTTCCTTAACTCCTATGAGTTCTGCCTGGTCCAAATCAGAGCCTAATCCAAATCTTTCCTCTTCCTTTCTCTGCTACCAAAGAGCTGAAATTTTTACTCCCTTAAAGAACCACAAGCTGGGTGTGGTGGTGCACACCTGTAATCCCAGCACCAAGGTGGGTGAGGCAGGAGGATCACAGCATTTGAGGCCAGCCTGGGCTACATAAGGAGTGCAAGGCCAGCCTGAACTGCGTAGCAAAACCCTATCTCAAAAAACCAAAAAGAAAGGAAGAAAGGGGGAAAAAAGAAAGAAAGAGCAGACCTCAGCCTTTAAGGTGTACCTCTCTGAGCTCCACAGGCTGGGTTTCGTCTTACCCAACCCTGGTGAACTGTAAACTTGAGGACAAGAGTTTAGGTTCTGTAAGTGCATCTCCCAGGACAGAGCCTTAAACACAGCAACAACAAATTGAAATCGGAAGTACAAGAATGCAGCTGACCAGGCCTGGGTTACTAACTGTTAAACTTCAGTCATATCCCTTAAACTCTACCTGTTTCCTTCCCCCACTATTTCCCACCTTCAGTGATCTGTTATACTTCAAACAAGTGATATAAGTGAAAGTCCTTCTAGAGAGCAAAACAGAACAAAAAATACATTAATTTGTTTAGTATTTAAATATTTATTTCATTGAAAGAGAAAAGGTTGAAAACCATTGGGGAGGTATGCAGGAACAAGAAAGCACACAGCAATGCTGCCCTAAAGGGACACTCTGCTGCCTGAAGATTCAGCAATTCTGCCTGGTCACAGAGTGGACATATAACCAGGGCCAGCCCTAACCTTTGTGGGGCCTGGGGCAAGAGTGCAAATGGAGGCCCATACACCATATGCCACATACCTTCAAAACAACAAAGTTGCAAAACATGAGCGAAACTTTTCCACATTGGATGGAACTGAGAGCCTTCACATGGAGCTATATAATCAGCTCTTTTAAAATTTTGGAGACACAGTCTCACTAAGTTGCCCAGGCTGGACTCTGATTTGGAATCTTCCTCCTTCAGCCTCTGGAGTAACAGGGATTATAAAAGTGTACCACCACAGCTTGTTAAACTGCAGTTTTTATGCAACTGAAAAGTCTGCAAACTGTCGACATTGATTGAATTTAATTACTATTACACTTCTGAATATTCTGTCAGTAGACTAGTGATCAGTAATGAAATAAAGACAATTTTTTCTTTTGAGACAGGGTCTCACTATTTAGTCTTCACTATGTAACCTAGGCTAGCCTCAAATTCATAGTATTCTTCCTGCCTCAGCCTCCCAAGTGCTGGGATTACAGACTTGCCACCATGCTTTTGGGGGTTTTTTTGGTACCAGGGATCAAACTTGGGACCTTGCACTTGCAAAGCAGTTGGTGGAACCACTGAGCTAAATCCCCAGCCCTTGGGCTGACAATTCTTAAAGTATCATCCATTCCATATAAATTTTTTTGTCTTTATTTTGGCAAAACTGGTAATGAATGATTTCCTGTATATGTAAGATACACATAGATTTTTTAAATTTCTCTCCAAAACTAATGTAAAATATTAGCAATCTTTGTGCCTATTACATATATTGGAATGATCATATTTTAGATATATTGGATTAAATAAAATATATTGTTAAAAATTATTTTCACTTATTTCTTTTACTTGTAAAAATGTGGCCACAATCTGGATGTGGTGGCACAAGCCAGGAGTGGCGATGCATGTCTGTGATGCCAGAGCTCTAAGAGGCTGGGGCAGGAGGACTGAAAGTTTAAGCCCACTGTGGGGAATTTAATGATTTAGTGAGATCCAGAATCAAAATAAACAAATAAACAATTAAAAATAATAAAACAGGGCCAGGGATTTAGCTCAGTGGTTCCGCCACCTGCCTCACAAGTGCAAGGAACCGAGTTCGATCCCCGGTACCAAAAAAAAAAAAAAATAATAATAATAATAAAAACAAAACAAGTGCTGAGCATGTTCATCCATGTGAAGCCCTAGGTTCAGTCCCCAGTACCACACACACAAATGAGGTAGATATGGTGGTGTTCATCTGTAATTCCAGCACTGAGGGAGGCTGAAGCAGGGAGATTGCAAGTTTGAGTCCTGCCTGGGCAACTTAGTGAGACCTTGTCTCAGAAAATAAAAAGAGCCGGGGATTTAGCTCAGTGGGTTCTTGCTCCTGCTGCGCAAGCGCAAGGTCCCAAGTTCGACCCCTGGTACCAAAAAAATAAAAAAAATTAGAAAGGCTGGAAATGTAGCTCAGTGGTTCAGCACTTCTGAGTTTGATCCCCAGAACCATAAAGAAAGAAAGAAAGCTTCAAAAATTTTAAGTTATATTTATAGTTTATACTATATTTTATTGCATAGAACTAAGTTTTTAAGGATTGAAAATTAAAATGTAGGTGAGCCTCACAAGCGCAAGGTCCTGAGTTTGATCCCTGGCACCCCCTCCGAAAGAAAATAATAAAATAGAATAAAATGTAGGTGATAATGGAGGTAGCTCAATGGTAGAGCCTATGCTTTGCATGTGTGAGGCCCTGCATTCTATCCCCAGCATCCCAACAAAAGTAATTTTATTTGAAGTCTATAAAATTTGAATAACTTTCATAAAAATGTAAAATATCAAAAATTTTAAATATTTTTCTTTTTTTTTTTTGTACTGGGGATCGAACTTGGGACCTTGTGCTTGCGAGGCAGGTGGTGGAACCACTGAGCTAAATCGCCAGCCCATTTTTCTTTTTTTTTTAAAATAGTCTCTCACTATGTAGTTCAGGCTGGTCTTGAACTCACTATGTAGCCCAGGCTGGCCTCAAACTTGAGGCAATCCTTCTGCCTCAGCCTCTTGCATGCTGGAATTATAAGCCTGTGCTACCATGCCTGACACATAGCATATTTTAAAAGATCTATTAAAAACAAGAGACAGGGCCAGGGATTTAGTTTAGTGGTGCCACACCTGCCTTGCAAGCCCAAGGTCCTGAGTTTGATCCCCGCTACTGCAAAAACTAACAAACAAACAAAACAAGAGACAGTAATCCTAGCACTTGGGAGGTTGAAGCAGGGGGATTGCCACAACTTTGAGGCCAGCCTGGGCTACACAGAGAGACCCTGTCTCAAAAAACCAAATAACAATAACCAAAAACAAAAGACAAAGGCAATTGAGACTAAGAAAACAGGACAAAGAATCAATGAATCAAAGAGTTGGTTCTTTGAATGATTAAATAAAATTGACAAACCCTTAACCAACCTTATCAAAAAAGAAAGAAAGAAAGAAAAAAAAGACTCAAATCCATGCACTTAGGAATGAAAAGGGTGAAATCACAACAGGTCCTTCAGAGATCCAGAAGATAATCAATACCTACTTCAAGAATCTATATTTAATAAGATGGAAACCACAGAAGAAATGAACAGATTCCTAGATACATATGAATTTCCAAAGCTGAATCAAGAAAATTGAAAAATTCTAAATAAACCAGTATCAATCAATGAATTGAAGAAGTAATTAAAAACCTACCAACAAAGCCCAGAAATCAGTGTGGAGATTCCTCAAAAATCTAAAACTAGAGGTTTCATCTGACCCAGCTATTCCTCTTCTTGCTATCTTCCTGAAAGAATTAAAAGCATCATACCACAGCCATATGTGCATACCCATGTTTATAGCTGTGCAGTTTGTAATAGCTAAATTTTGGAAACAGCCCAAAGAGCCATCAACTAATGAATGGATAAAGAAGATGTGGGTTTTTTTTTTAATACAGTAGAATATCACTCTGCCAAAAGAAGGATAAGCTTGAGACATTTCTAGCTAAATGGATGCACTTTGAGACCATACTCTTAAGTGAAATAAATTGAATACACATGTTTAAATACTGCATTGTTTCTCTGGTGTGAGAAACTGAAAGTGTAAATACGGACCAAAATGTATAACAGATATTGGGAAATGGGAAGAAAATGTTCTAATGAGAAGGGGAACAAGGGAGTGGGGAGGAAGAAAGGAAGGTAGGCACAAGGAAAAAAAAGAGAAAAGAAAAAAATGGAAACAAAGCTTTTATAAATAAGGAGGGGGGAAGAGGTGTTGAAGGAGAGAAGGAAATGGGAAAAAAAGAAGCGTGATATATCATGTACAGGTACAAATTCCTAATAGTGAATGTAATCACTATGTATATCTAAAATATACCAATAAAAAATAAATTAGAAAAATAAAGAAAGGTGACTAATCCAAGGGGCTAGTAATCTTTGAGTTTATACCTTTTATATTTGAAATAAATCATTTTTGCTGGCTATAAAAAAGAGACAAGCTGGGTGTGGTGGTGCACACCTGCAATCCCAGAACTCAGAGGCTGAGGCAGGAGGATCACTGAGTTGGACACCAGCCTGGGCTATATAGTGAGTTCAAGTCCAGCCTGAACTATATAGCAAGACCCTGTCTCAAAATAAAAAATTTATATTTTTGGCTGGGTTTTAAATGTGTTCAATCTCCATACTGCAAAAATAAAAGAATAGGAAGATGAGGAAGTGAGAGAGAGAGAGAGAGAGAAAGAGGCAGGCAGAGGCAGAGAAGAACTGAGACTGCTTTGCTGGATTTAAAGATGGCTGAGATGGTCAAGGGACCAAAAGCTGAACAATACAAGTGAGCTCTAGAAACTAGAAAAGATAACAACCAGATTCTCCCTTAGTTTCTAGAAGGACTGTAACCCTCAGGACACCTTGATTTTGGGGGTCTGATTTCCACAACTGCAATATAATAAATCTGTGGTTTCTTAAGCCCCTTTGTACTAATTTGTTACAGCACTGATAGTCCATAAATTAGTTGTTTTTCCTCTTGAGTGATTCTGCTCCCCATATTCTCTCTGAGCCCCAAACCAGTTCTCCAACACAGAGGCACACACAACCTACACATTCACAGCATTCAGTGTGGCCCCCTTTCGCTTGGGATTGAAGTTCAGAAATTCCAAAGTGTTTCCCGGGACCTGAGCATGGTTAGTCCTAATAGAGCAGGAGGCCAGGCACAGAAGGTGGCTGAATAGTTGGCACTGCAGTACCTACCAACCCAGAAGATTTACTAACTTTGGCACAGAGCAGCAGTACCCAAGCCCTGCTCCAAGATGAGACATGACAAACCTGGCACCTGATACCAGTCTTCTAGCAGGAGATCCAGTGGGACCACCTGGATCAACTGTTAAAGAAGACATAAAGGATGGCAGCAAGTGACTTTGGGGCCACTGCCCTCTTGTTCTTGCAGTGGTCCATTCTGCTTGCAGGATGCATCATCTCTTTTTCCTTCGAAGCACCCTTCTCTCCTTAAGTATTTTTTTTTTATCCTTTTTCTTATTTCTGCCCTAAAATAAACAGTACTCTTACATCCACCAGTTGTCCTGACCAATTCATTGATTGGTACAAATAAGAACCTGGAAAACACTGCTGGTCCCCACCCCATCTGATGACATTAAGAGATGTTTACACCGCTGTTGATGAGTCAGGGTGGCTGGCCCTTATCACCAGGTCCTCAGTAACAGATTTCCAGAGTTCTGTGTGTGTGTGTTTGCAGTACCAGGGTTTGAACCCACTGGTACTCTACTACTGAGCTACATCCCTGGCCCTGTTTATTTTTCAGTTTGAGACAAGACCTCAATAAGTAACCCAGGCTGGCTCTGAACTTGTGATCCTCCTGCCTCAGGCTCCCAAATTGTTGGGATTATAGGCACGTGCCACCACAGCCAGCTCTATGTGTTCTTTAAATAATTTATTATTTTATGTGTCTGTGATGTGGGCTTTCTTAAGAATAGGCCTCTGAATAAGGGCCTCGGTTGCTTAAGCCCTAAAAGTAACAATTCAATAAGCAGAGAAAAACAAAACCAGAATGAATGAATTTGGGTTTTTTGCGTTTTTTTTTTTTTAACATTGACAACTAATTCGAAATCTAGAAGCAAGGGAAATTAACAGCAGACCTCATTTTTATAATTAGAAAATCCCAAATTCTTCTTGCTGTTAAGGCTCACAAACCAACATCCAGATTATATTCAATAAAGTGAATCCAAGGTCTTGAACAAGCAAAGAATACTCACTATTTTAAAATTAATTTTAGCACTGAAATAAGACAAGAAAAAGAAGAGCTCTAGATATTTGAAAGAAGACAAAAGTATCAATACTTGCAGATGATATTCTACTTAGAAACACAAAAAATCTCCTGGAAAAAGACTATGATGGCCATATTCATAATTACAAATGTCAATATTAAGAGAGTTAAATATACCAAAAATGATAATTTTCTGTATGCCAACAATATGCAGTCAGAAATATAAAGGCTGGGGATGGTGGCACATGTTTGTAATCCCAGAACTATGGGAGGTTGAGGTAGGAAGATCACAAATTCAAGCCCAGCCAGGGCAATTTAGCAATGTAGAGAGACCCTGTCTGGAAAATTTAAAAACAGCTGGAGATGGCCATGCCTGCCTGGCAAGCACAAGATCCTGAGTTCAATCCCTGATACCAGGAAAAAAAAAAAGGATTGGAGATGTAGCTCAGTGTAAAGGCCCCTGTTCAATCCCCAGTATTGCAAAAAAGAAAGAAAAAAGAAAACATAAAGACCCTCCTCCACCTATATGAGAGACATGCAGAGCACACATGAAGAAAAATACCAAACATCACCTACAGGTCTAAAAGAAGACATTCTGATTTGCATGAAAAGCTAAATATTTGAAAGATGTTAATTTTCCCATGGTAGGTTGAAAAATGGTCTCCCTTGTTCTGATCCCTGGAACCTACAAATATTACCTTATTTGGGAAAAGACTCCTTGTCTTCACAGGTGTCCTTAGACACATAGAAGGGGAGGCCATATTGTAACCATGGAGACTGGAGTGGTGCATCCTCACGTGGAGCAATGTGTGGCAGCAGCCACCAGAACCTGGCAGAGGCAGTGAGTGGATTCCTCCCTGTGGCCTTCAGGCAGAGCATGGGACTACTGACCCAGCCCTGATTCTAGAATTTTGGCCTCTAGAATTATGAAAGAATAAATCTATGTTATTTAAGCCGTCAAGTTTGTGTTACTGTATTACAATAGCCACAGGAAACTGATGTAGCCCCCAAATGAATGTATGAATAAACACAACTGAATTTTTCATTTCATTTTTCTAGAATTTGGCAGAATTATTCTAAAGTTTTTCTGAAAATATAAATTATAAAAATAGCCAAGGCAGGAGGTGTAGCTGATAGAGCCTTTGTTCAGCATGTGTAAGGCCCTGGGTTCCATCTGCACCAATGGACACACAGCCAAATTTTTTGTTATTATTGGTTTTGTTTTTTGCAGTTCTGAGGATCGAACCCAGGGCTGTGGCTGGAACTCGCCGTCTTTTTACTTCAGCCTCCTAGAGTGCTGGGATCACAGGTGTGCACCACCATACCAGGCAGAAACCAGGATCCTGCATGTGCTGGGCAAGCACCCTACGCCTAAACTGTACCCTCAGCTCTACCAAGATATTATTGAAAAAGAGAACTACAACAAAGAAGGACTTGCACTGCCAAATATTTAAATGTACTTTAATGAAATTTTGAGTGCCATAAAAAACAAACAAGTCAGCTGGGCATGGTAGCACATGCCTGCAATCCCAGCACTTGGGAGGCAGAGGCAGGAGGATTGCCATGAGTTTGAGGCCAGCCTGGGCTACATGGTGAGTTCAAGGCCAACCTGAACTACATGGTGAAACCCTGTCTCAAAAACAAAAACAAAAGAACAAAGAAGCCACTTAACAGAATAAAATCTAAAATGAAATCTGCATTTAGATAGATTTAGAATATAATTAAGATGGCAGTTCAAATGGTTGGGGACAGTATGACTTATTCAATAGATGTTGGACAATTGCTGACTATTTATTAAAAAAATAAACTTAGATCCCTTACTTTATACCATGTATCAACTTACTTATTTTATTTTATTTTTTTAGGTTTTTGAGACAGGGTCTCACTATGTAGTTCAGGCTGGCCTTGAACTCACTATGTAGCCTGCCTCACCCTTCAGAGCACTGGGATTACAGGTGTGGGCCACCATGCCCGGCTTCCATGTATCAATTTAATTCATACTATGAATTAATTTAATTCATTAAATTTAATTAAAACAGTGAAAAAATATTTTTGACATGAGAGACGGTCATAGTACACTCCCCCCCTCAGTACTGGGCACTGAACTCAGGATCTTGCACTTGCCAGGCAGGCACAGGACCACTGAGCTAAATCCCTGACCCAGAGTGCACTACTTTTTGTTAGTTTTTTTTTGTTGTTATTGTTGTTAGTTTTGTTTTGTTTTCATTTTGAGTCAGGATCTAGCTTTCTACTCAGGCTGGCCTGAAACTCTCTACGAAGTCCAGGCTGGCCTTGAACTTGGGATCCTCCTGCCTCAGGCTCTCAAGTACAGGGATTGCAGGTGTTTACCATCATGCCTGGCACAAGGCAGTGTTAATTTAAGCCACATTACAATATAGTATGTACTGTGCTATCTGTACTATTCCATTTAGAATTTTATATTACATACATACGTGGTTTCAGAAAGAGCTAGAAAAGTATAGGTCAAAAGCTAGCAATACTTTTTCTGAGTGGTAAAATAATAGGCAATCTGTTTGTGTGCTTATTTGTTTGAGACAGGGTCTTGCTATGTAGTTGAGGCTGGCCTTGAACTCACTATGAAGCCCAGGGTGGCCTCAAACTCATTGAGATCCTCCTGCCTCAGCCTGTTGAGTGCTGGGATTACAGGCGAGCAGTGTTATCCCCCAGCTTTCTTTTTCTTTTTTTTTTTCTGGTACTGGGGAGCCTAGTGCCTCACCCACTCACACATTTGAGGCAAGCACTCTATCACTGAGGTACATCCTAGCCCTCTCCTTTATTTTCTATTTATTTTTCAATTTTTTTTTATTTCATTTTTTGATACCGGGGATCAAACTCGGGACCTTGTGCTTGTGAGGTAGGTGGTGGAACCACTAAGCTAAATCCCTCACCCTATCTTTTATTTTTTAAAATTTAAACTTTAAAAAAAATTGAGACAGGGTTTCACTAAACTGCCCAGGCGGGCCTCAAACTTGTGATCCTCTTGTTTTATCCTCCTGCTGGGATTACGGGTGTGTACCACTGCACCCAGCTCATCTGTTTTTTTTTTTTTTTTTTTTTCTTTTTTGATACTAGGGATCAAACTCAGAACCTCACATTTTCAAGACAGGTGGCAAAACCACTGAGTTAAATCCCTGGCCCTGGTTTTTTTTTTTTTTTAAAACAATGAGTACATATGGATACTGAAAAAATGATTTTATATGTATATATATTTTTTTCTTTTGTACCGGGGATCAAACTCAGGACCTTGCACTTTCAAGGCAGGCACAGTGCCAATGAGCTAAATCCCCAGGCCCTAGAATATATATTTAAATACATATGATTTCAGTAACAGCAATATATCTTCTTCCTCAAGAATAGATATCAGTATGTCCCTTAACAAAATATGTTGTTTTGGGGGCTGGGGATTTATCTCAGTGGTTCCGCCACCTGTCTTGCAAACGCAAGGAACTGAGTTTAATCCCTGGTACCAAAAAACAAACAAGATATGTTGTTTTCACTGAGCACCTATCATTTCTGCAGCAGTTTGTATATTATTTAATGTTTCACAGCAATGTCATGGGATAGGTAGTATAAGCATAAAATGATTTCCATTTTGCAGATGAAGCAAGGCTCAGTGTTAATCATCTAGGAAGCATCAGGACTAGGACTTGAAATCATATCTGTCTTTATTTTTTCCCCTCACAATTTATAGCAGCTTTTTAAAATTGACAATGCAAAAATTGTACATATTTATGCGGCATCATGTAATTGTCCCATACATGTATACATTGTGTAATGTTCAGATCAGGGTAACCCTATCTATTTCCTTAAACATCATTTTTTTAAAGTGAAAATATTAAAATCCTTTCTTCTAGCTTTTAAAAAATATATTATCATTACCTATAGTCACCTTACTGTGCCATAGCACACCAGAACATTTTTCTCTTATCTAATTATAACCCACTGAACCTCCTCCATCTTTAAAGTCCATGTCCTTACTTGTAACATCAAAAGACTGGAATCAATCTAAATGTCTCTTGGTGGTAATGAGTTAAATTACAGGATATCTACAATGTAATATTCTGCCGCCACTAAAAAATGAAGATACAAAATAGCTCCGAGATAAAATATTAAATGGAAAAAACAACAAGAAGAATCTGGATGTACTGTGTAATCATTAGGTACTTCAAACATGTACTAAAAAAAGATCCACTCCAACCACCACCAACAACCTGGCAACATTTATGTTAAAATAGAGTGAAGATTATAGATTTGTTTTAGCATGTAAATGCATAGAAACAGCATTATACAGA
Organism: Heterocephalus glaber; assembly: GCF_000247695.1. The sequence goes on along the minus strand of NW_004624762.1, from coordinate 3,281,869 downwards.
TAAACAAAAACCTAAACACAAGGTTTTCTATTTGGGGAACTGTAAGTACAGAAACAGGGGAGATACAAGTATATATCTTTTTATGTTTTTATCTTTTTTTAGTTTTGAACATGTAAGTGTACTTATTCAAGAAGTAAACACATATAACACTTTAAAGCCAAAACTAAACCAAACTCTCCTAGTGCTCAGAATCTGTTTTGGAGGCCAGTCCACTTCCCTCCTCAAGCTGACCAGGGAAGCAGGCTCAACACCCAGACCTGGGAAGACGTCAGGTCAGCAAGCAGCCAGGCCAAGTGCACCCTCTTTCTACCCCTGACTTAGAAAAACAAAATCAGTAGGGAAATTGACTCATCAGCTGTTCTGAAGGCAGTTGTTAAACAATTCTCTTCCTGCCCTTTACTCTCCTTTTCTTTCTTTTTCCAGAAAAGCCTGGAAAGCTCTGCAGCTCTCTGCAAAGTGCTTTAGTAGCTCTGGCTGCCTTGTTTTCCTTCTCTCTTTTGGCCTGTGTCATCCTCCCAGTCTGCAATCAGACTTCCTGCCAGCTCGCCTGCAGGGTTCATCTGTCTTAAAACAAAACAAAAAATACCTCCCAATATTTTCATAGAACCTACAAACCTCAACTTACAAGTTATCTTGTCCAATTCCCTTCACAAAGCAGAATACTTTATCCTGGTTGTAAAATTTAGCAGAGTAATCTATTTGGTTTTAAAATGAAATCCCTTGGTTTCACTTTGTCGATCCAATCAGCTCCAAGTGACAGTTCTTATAAAATATCTGCTCTTGTGAAGAATCCCATGGGGCAAGTCTATTTGTGTGTGGAGTCAGTCCCTGCAGTGAGCCCCAGTAAATTTCCATTCAGTAATCCAGGGACTGTTAATCGACACCAAATATGTATCCATCACTGTCTGAGGCCCTGGGCTGGGGACAAAAACAAACATAAGATCCAGCTTCTGCCCTCAACATTGTATCTGGTTTAATGTGCTTTGTTTTAAAAATCCATTTGCAAGGTCTCTATTACATCACTGAGTTGTGAACATTTTCACGATTATGCGTTAGAAAAACGATGTATAGGCAAGGCTTTCTCCCCTCTCTCCCTTTTTTAAGGGCTCAGGGGAAGTAGCTTTTCTATTGCAAGGATCACAGCTGAAATTCAAACTCTTGGTAATGCAATCCACATTAAGATTCACTAACTTCTCAGAGTGTTAATTTAGCCATTGCAGTGTTGTAGCTTTCAGCTTTCATTAGCTAGAACTCCTTGGTAACTGTGCAGGAAATCTGAGATGTCTGCTTGGTGTGCTCAAGGAAAGGTTTTGCTCAAGTCAAATGTGAATCAAAATCAAGTCATTCTTAGGGCTGGGGATTTAGCTCAGTGGTTCTGGCACCTGCCTCGCAGGTGTGAGGTCCCAAGTTCAATCCTGGTACCAAAAAAAAAGCAAGTCGTTCTCATAGGCACTAAAACAATCACAGACACTAAGCATGGTGGGGATTCGGGCATCTAGAATCATACCGTGTATCTCCCCCGGGGACTCTGGGCCACAATGCTTCTTCCTTCCCTGGAGTGCTATTAAAGTTGCTGGGAACCCAGAAGGCCCAGGAGACAGCCCACTCACTCCCCATTCCACACGTAACAACGTCACCAGGAAGGATACCTTGGGAATCATTCTTCACCGCCTTATTCTCAAATGAAAACCCCAGTGAGGCAGAGGATAACAACCACTACAGACTGTAAGTAGCAGCAAGAAGCTGCTACACACCAGTGGCTCCCACACATCTGTGTAAAACACGCTAGCAGGAAGAAGGAGCAATATGTCCCTCGGGTTTCCTGTCAGGACATCCTGGTTTGAGACACAGGACTGTCACTGGAAAATGAAAGCTAACTGACAGACAGGAAACTTCCAGGTCACGTCCTTGAGAATCTCAGAAATCTGTCAGCTTGCAAAATACAATATACCCACTTGTAAAAGTGGGTATGAAAATCATGTGTTCCAATTAATGACAAAGAGTTTTTCTTCCAGGTGAAGAGGAACCTAGGAACATGAGGGCATGAAGCAGTTCAAGGAATCTGGCCTGGGGCAGGCTCCATAAATAGATACCATGCAGCAGCCTTGGAGAAATTTTGTCATAAGGATGTGACACACTCAGGGTACAAGCATTACCATATAAACGGCAGACTCTGTTCTGATTGTGACTCTGAAGATTACTTGTTAATTCGCCAATGCTTTTGGACCCTGCATGCCTCACCTCCTGACACTGGACCGTATAAGGCTATACAGTGAACAGTATAAGAAGTCTTCTGGGAGTGTGAAGGAGAATCCATTAAATGCAGGGTGTAGGCTAGGGCCCTGCACTTTGGGCAAGATAGTCATGGCAAGGATCAGACAGAACACTCATCTGTTCATTAATTTTTATTTATTTGTGTTTTGGGTTTGTTTGTTTGTAGACAGAGTCTTGCCTTGTAGTTTAGGCTGATTTGAACTCACAATGTAGCCCAGCTTGGCCTTGAACTCAAGGCAATCCTCCTGCCTCAGTCTCCCAAGTGCTGGGATTACAAACGTGTGTCACCATGTCTGGCTTTCATTCATTAATTTATTCATTCAACAAATATTTATAAAACTCCTCTGAGGTTTCAAGTACTATGGTAGGTGCTTGGAAATGCAAAGGTGAATGAGAGTTCCCTGTCTTTACTAAATTCACAGTCTAAAACAGGAGCACACACCTCTGATCCCAGCACTTGGGAGGCTGAGGCAAGAGGATTGCCTCCTGTTCAAGGCCAGCCTGACCTACATATGAAGACCTTGCCACAAAAGAAAAAAAAGAAAAAAGTGTAATGACAGAGAGGCAAGTAAACTGACAGTTATAGTAAAGCACTATAATGAGTGCATGCAGAGTGCTACTGCTATTATTTTATAACCTGCCTTGCTTCAAGGAAGATGGCACTCAGAGAGTTGGGGAAAAGTAATCAGAGACTGAAGACTGAAGGGTAAGTAGGAAATAACCAGGGGAAGTGGGGAAAGGAAAGAATGGATAAGGGAGACCAACATGTGCATAGGTACAGAAAAGAGGGGAAACATGGCCTGGTCAGAACTTCACGTGGTTCAGTGTGGATGGAGATTAAAGGGTGAGAGAGGGTGCTGAGGTACAGACTGTTTTTGGGTGTACTGGGGACTGAACCCAGGGTCTCACACATAGTAGGCAAGTGCTGAACCAAGGAGCTACAACCCCTAGGGGCTGGGTCGTTATGTTTGTTTGTGTGTGTGTGTGTGTGTGTGTGTGTACAATTAGATGTCAATAAATATCTGAAGTCTAGGAGATACTAAAGGGTTTTAAGCAGAGATGCCTGCCCAGGTTTGTGCAGTAGGCAGGCACCCCAGGGGAAGACTTGGAGGATAAATGAAGGCAGGGATCCAGGAGAGAAATGAAGATATCTGCACTAAGCTTGTGTCAGTAGGACAGGGAAAAAGTGGGTAGACATAGGGTCAGCATGTTGTTTAAGACTGGTGGCTGCCATTTTAGGCCAAAGACCATAGATACTTATGATTTCTCCTGGGACAGACAACATGCAGAAAGTACTGCTAAACTGCTGATTCTTCAAAAGTACAGGTGTTCTTTGCTTTCTCAGACTACAAAAACTGGTGGTCTCCATCACACATTACTGTGTCTGGCAGAGTGGGGAACGAAGCCACTTCTCAGATCCCGTTGATCTTGTGCTTATTCCAATGGTCTCTTCTGTGTAGAGGAAGCAAAGGGGAACCCTGTTCAGAAAATAATGGCACTCACAACCAGTAAGTATCCAGCCTCCAACACCAACAGGCCAGGTCCTAAGGGAAGGGCCCATCTTTCTCTCTTTATAGAATGTCTGAAGCTAGGCATGGTGCCAAATGCCTGTAATTGCAAAACTGAGAGTCTGAAGCATTAGGGTCACAAGTTTAAGCCTAGCCTGGGCAACTTAGTGATTTAGCAAGACTGTCTCAAAATAAAAAATGTACAAAGGGCTGGGGATGTGGCTCAGTGAGAAGGCACTGGATTCAATACCTGGTATGAAAAAAAAAGTTCAATCCAAAGGACCAAGAGAGTTCAGTTCAAGTCCTTCTTGTGCAGAAGAGGAAGCTGAAACTCCAAAGCGATAGACTTTAACAAGGACAGAAATGGAGATTAGCAGAAGCAGCCAAGAGCATGAGTTTCCCAACTCTTGGAGGTCCTGCAGTTCAGTGGAGATTCTTGAGGAAATGTAGTACATCTCTCAGCTCACCCCAACAGGTGCTGTCTGTTGACACTAGTGTTCATACTGTCCCACATTTGATCTTCCCTCCTCAGCCACAAACTTTCACTTCTATTATTCTGTCCCAATACATACATAAACCACCAAAACATCTTCAGAATGGTGTGTGTTCCAATTTCATCTCTGGCACGATGAACTTTATAGTTCTCAAACTCTTGGTTTCGAAGTGAGTGTCGTGAAGAGTAAGGTGGGCAGGCAGAGTCCCCTCCCTCAGACTCATGCTGCATCTGAGAGCAGGGAGTCTCCTGGGGAAATGCCCATGGTCTCCCTCCACTGCTCTGCCACATCTGTCAAGGCCTGAATCCTCCCCTCCCTGCTCCCTGTTCCCAGCCCCACACCCTGGGCAGGAACAGAAGCTGAGAAGGTGCTTCCTTAGCTCTTTCCTCTGCCTTGGTTAGTGCTAGCACAGCCCACCACGTCAACACAGTTATTCTTCTTTTAGAACCATGGTGTTTGTATTTAGGGTAAAATTCCATTTTCCCTTATCACCATACTGGGCTTTTCTGGCTTTCAGAGAATAGGCTCCCTTCAAAGATCTTGGCTTGTTTTCTCCCAGGCAGTGAGTCATAGTGACAAATTTTATCTCCTGTGACACAGCATGGTCAGCTCCTTCCAACTCCCAAAATGATCGATTGTGTCCCTTTTACCTTTATATTCACTTGCACAAATTTTACTTATTTATTGATTGGCCAAATCATCATGTCCATCTTCACCAAACTGTAGTACAAGCAGCATGTGACTGAGGGCGGCCCTGTGCAGGACCACATTCAAGTTCCTGGTGTGGGGCTGGAGGGGGAGCTCACAGTGCTTGCCTAGCATGCAGGATGCCCTGGCCTCAGTCCCCAACAGAAGCGGGTGTGTGGGGGGGGGCCAGGAAAGAAGACAGGAGCAGGGAGGCAGGAAGTCAAAGAAAGTTCCCTGTTCATCAGAAGTTCCACATCTCCAAAGAAGTGGGGTTATCATGCTAAAGAATTTGAAAATATGATGGCTGACAACTCGCATGTCCCACATGGCTGCAGCTGCAAGGTCAAACACATCCCTAAGCACAGCCCACTGGACAAACTGTGGGCCGGGCACTCACCAGGGCTTCCATTATGGTCCCCTCCTTACTAGTGCCCACCAATAAATCTTACTTCCTGCCTAAAAATAAAGAGGTACAACACCTCACTATGTCCTCCTGCCTTCCCATTCCTGCTTTAACCTTCTCCATAGTGCAGCTATCGCCATCTGACATATGTTCACTTGTGCTCCTCCACTAGAACATGAACTTTAGGGGAGCAGGGACTTTTTTATTTTGCTTAGTGTTGTATCCCCAGACCCAGCTTCACACATATTAGCTGTTCAATAAATGTTGAACAAATTGGTGAATGGATAATTGGTTTGTCCTACTTTCTCTCTGGGGCCTACCACTTCCCTCTCCAACTATAACCATGTCTTCCCATTGGCTTAACAGCTAAGGGATCAGATGACCATATATTTTCTATCAGTTCCAGAAGTGAACTTCACCAGAGTGGCAGTGGTTAGTTCTCCATCTCCGATTCTCCAGCTACTGTCATTGACATCCATTCTGCAAATCCTGCTCCCCTTCTGTGGTACCATCTCTTAACCTCCCACAGCAATCTCACCTTCCTCTGAATCCAGAGAACCGGATGCATGGATCTCTCACCTAGACTGTAGCACTTTTTGCCTTGTGCCGATAATGTAATTTTTCTAAATGTAATTGCAGTAAGGCCAGTGGTAGACAACGGTTAGTATTTCCTGAAATACCTAGGCCTTCATTTATTTGCCTTATCCTAGGAGTTTCTCTATTCCACACTCTGGAAAAGTTCAAGATTTGAATGTGGGGTGTCTGGCTCTGTTGCCTTCTTGTGCTTCCACACACAGATCAGCAATGTGTACGGGCTGCTGTTCTCACAACCTAATGCAGAGAACACAGTGGCCCTGAGGGGTGCAGGGAATCCAAATTATACAGGTACCACATCTCTGTCGTTCACGCTGCTGACTGGCAAATGAGCAATGGTCTGTAGAAGCAGCAGGTGCAGAAGTGACTCCCGCCAGATGGTGCTTAACAAAAGATCCATGTGTGATACAAGGAGAGCTTCCATTAACCCATCCATGACAAGGAAAGTGGGGGAGGGTTGCCTCCCCAGTCTTTTAGGGCTTCTACCTTAAATGCTCTCCAACACCTGTCATGGATGCAGCATTCCTGATTATAAATGGCAGGCCAAAAGAAAACATAGAAAGGAAGATGCTGAGTGAGTTGCGTTCACTCACACCCTCTAGGATGGTCCTGAGCATCTCAGATCTTAAAGGTGTGACCAGGTGCTTCCTCTCTCTTGCCAGAGACCTACTAAGTAGTCTCCACTGGCACAGCTCCACCACATCTATGCTGTGGGATGAGGTGAGCTATGTAAACCTGCTGAACTGGTTTCCTCATCTCCACAAAGAGGGGATGATTCCACCGAGCTCACAGCACCCTTATGGAACCAAATGAAATCACTTGTGTGAAAAGCTCAGTCCCTGACCATGCTATGTAGCACTGCCTTTTCCTTTCAGGAGACGTCCTGCCCTGTTGCCTCTGCTGGACCAGCCTCATATAAGCTACTGGAGACTTGCTTGACTCCAGGGATCAGGCCATGCCTGAACTGAGGACTTGGCCATAGCAACGCTATACCAGGTGAAAGATTCTGGTGAAGGGCAGCAAAAGGAAAGAGCTGAAGGGTACCCCAAGGCTGCATGCACCCTTGACCGGGTTCTTAGTGACAAAGTTATGTGGGGGTAAGGTAGAGAAAACTCTTGGTAACCACTCTTCTCTGCAGTTTGATCAGGCTCTAGATTCAGCTATTCAAATCACAGATTAACCCTTTGCCATCTTTTCTTCCTTTGTTTTTTAAAACCACTTTTTCTTTCACCATGGAGCTCATCCTAAGAAAAGGGAAGCGTCATCTATGATTAGCCAGACATGGAAACACACAAAGCCTTCTGTTTTAAAGACTACTCTGGGATTAATGGCCTTACAGATGGCCTCTTCGGATCAGAAAATAGAAAAGGAATTACAGTAACGCACGAATACTGAACATGGGCCATGTGCTCCGGCTGCCAAGCCTGGGAGGTGACGGTGCAATGAGGGGTTCACAAAGAGGAAACTAGGCCTCAGAGAGGAAGGGCCTGATCGAGGAAACAGCAAGTGACGGTCTGGAGTCACTCACACCAGGTCCAGGGGGCTGATCCTCCTTTTCCCACCGGAGGCGGGAGGAGGACGAGCGCCAGACTGGGAGGGGCTCGCGGCAGCGACTCCTCCCGCAGCGCCACGCGGTCTAGGGCTTTGCTGCTACCCCGACCCAGGCGCCCCGAACCCTCTCCGGTGCCCCGAGGACTCGCAGGCTACAATCTCGACGTGGGTCCCCGCACAAGGCCGCCAGGGTGCCAGGAGGTCGGTGCCCAGCGGGTCAACGATCGACCTCCGCAGAGCCTCACGCCGAGCCGCCGCGCGCCCGCTTCGTCAGCACCTTAAAAGTCGCTTGGCTGGGGCTCGGTTTTGTGGGGGTCACGGACGGCGGCGGCGGTCAGGCCTGGCCGGACCAGCGAGGGGACTACCGCCCCTTCCCCTCCCCCTCGTCGCCACCTTTCCGCTTCGCGCTTGCGCGCACACCACAGAATTCGCCACGTCCGCAGCCCCGCCCTCGCGAGCCACGCGGGGATCCCCGGTGACGTAATCACCCTTCTCGCTCGCATTCCCGCGCTCTCCAGAAAAAACGCAAAAGTGGTGACGTGTCCGGGGCGCCAGTGCGGCTGCGCAGGAGAGGTCGCCAACTGAACGTCCTGCGGCGCCGCCTGGTGGAAGAAAAGCCGTCAACGACCGGAAGTCGTTGTGCTTGCGGGAGGAGAACGTGACTTACATCATCTCGCGGCGGCGAGCGGGTGGCTGCCTCGTGACCAACCCCCATCCTGGTACCTCCAGCTCCTCTTTCTTCTGCTCCCAGCATAGTGTAGCTTAATTTCAGACACGTGTTTTCGAACTTATGGAAATACTGTAATGTACATTATAGAAAATTTGAGAAGAGGAAAAGATGGGAAGAAAATATCAACATCCCCAATCTTTAACCATCTTTTCTCCCAGTTTTTTTTTACACAAGTGTGGACAACAGTAGTATTAAGTACAAAGATTCCGAAAAATGGACAGAAAGCACTGACTTTACTATTCGTATATTTACGTGTTAAGTAACTTCCTCAGGGTCACTCTTAGTAAAACGGTGGCCTGGGGTTTCAAACCTACGCTTTAAGATCTGAACTTTAAAATGCAGGGATAGAGGAAGACACTGAAGTGATGCTAGGGGGAAAAACAGGCAGGAAATATACAGGGCTACGGAATCCACTTTCCTCTTTAGGAACCCATGAGCTGGAAGTAGTTAAAAGAAATTAAGCTGGAGACATCGTCCTAGAGCAGCTTCTTGGATAGAGTGGCTTTGAAACATTCAGCCAGGCATGGTGGACATGCTTGTAATCCCAGCACAGGGATGCTGAGGAAAGAGGATCACCAGTTCGGGGCTAGTCAGGGCTACACAGCAAAACCTTGTTTTAAAAAAATGACAGCGATAGATTGGGGGAGGGGAGAGGAAAGAAGAAATCTGTCTTGAAACATTTCTAGTGCCCTTGCTTCATGCGGGGTCCTCAAGTTCCTGACCTTGTCAGTGAAAGGTGGAAGGGAAGTTATGTATGGATCAGGTCAGGCATTGACGTTATTACTCAGTGCATTGTGTAGTCCAGGATTTTGTGCATGACTTGGGAACAACTGAAGATAAATATGCAGAACCATGGGCCCCACCTTAGAACTTCTGAAACAGAACATGAGTTTCTACTAGATCCGTAGGTGATTCCTACAAGTTAAATTTTGTGTTATTGTAAAGCAAGTCATCTTGTGAATGCCATACTTCCAGGCACCTCAGCTGTTCTGTGAATGAAGCCCCAGAGACAGAAATGGGCCACGTAGCCCCTGGCAACAAGACTAAGGCCCAGCTCCACCCTATTGTGGTTGGCCAGCCCTATTTCAGTATTCATGAACAGTCATTCATTTTGTTTTTGCCTAAGCTGGATAGAGCTAGGTTTCTATCACTTGCAATTCAAAGAAAACCAAAAGCCTAATTCATACGGGTTTTTTTGCTTCTTGGCGCTCTAGGACAGTGAACTATAAGACATTTATGTCAAAGCAACATGATATAAGAAGAAATAATATGTACTATGGAGTAAATTTTTTTTTGAGTAAACATTTTAATGCTGTTTCCAGCAAGATATATAACCTCGGAGAAGCCATTTATTTAACTATAAATGAAGATGTAATGCCTAAACTCAAAATAATGAAGATTCAATGGGAAAAAAAGATGAACTGAATAATGTAAGTGCCTGGCACATGGTAGACATGTAGAAATGTTAATTACCTTTGTGACATTCTGTAATTATGAACCCAGAAATAGGAAAGAGGTTTTACTAGCTGTAAACTTTTTGAAAAATAAAGATGGAAATAAATATAAAGCTAATAAGCAAAATAATAATAAAGCTAATAAACAATTACAAGCATTAGCTTCAAATGTTAATAATCCCTCGACCACCCAGACCTCTTTTTCAAGTAAATTTCCCAAAAGTTTTATAATTTTATAATCAGGCCAGCATGAACTATCATTTGGAAAAACTAGTGACACTGTGCTTTATTTGAGAACAGAATAAAGAGCATGGCCAGAGCAAGGATGGTCCTTTACATTCTGTCCTAACCAGAGAATTATTAACTTTCCAACACTATTAGTGTAAGGCTGAGTGCTGCTAACTTCTGAAAGAATTAGAAAAACGCTGAAATAAACTTTAAAGCAAGTGAGCCAGATTTTTCTTCCTTTTAAAACTCTAGCCAGAAATCCTACCCAATTTATAATGAAGACTGTATACAGCAGCACTGAAAAGGCTATTTATAAGAATTTTTCCTCAATAAAACCCACTTGAATTCTCTGAGAAATGGAATCTTAGCTAAGAACAATTCACTAAGGAATAGGACCATCTGGTATTTGAAGTGGTCAGGGTTGGGGATGTGCAAATTTAGCAGCAAAATACTCTTGTCTCAAGGGAAAGTGATAGTGGTCAGAGGGGCCAGTTCCAGTGGCTGGTCCAGGGGGGGCCTCTGGTCTTGGTAGTCTGCCACATGCCCGTTCCGGTGGTGACCGTACTCAAATTTGATCCGAAGCTCACCAATCTTGGATTGGGGAAGGATATCAGGGATCCACTCAATGATGAAAGGCGTTGGCTCCTTTTGATCTGGGGAAGTATTGCCTAAAGAAGGGCAGGGTGGAAAGGGAATGTTAATTAGTACATTCCAGGAAGGTCATGGGCATTCCTAATAACAGGAAGTGTTTTGAATTGGACCAGAGTGTCCTTGGCCTTGATTATCAGGCTGAGTAGGTTTTACATATTCAGTGTGATTGGAACATAAAATTCCCTGATCATTACGAAATTAATATATAGTGCAGAGTGATGATGTACACCTGTAATCCTAGCACTCTAGGAAGCTGAGGCAGGAGGACTGCAAGTTCAAGCCCAGGCTGAGCAACTCAGACAGACTCTGTCTCAAAAAAAAAAATAAGAAAGGCTGGGGGAATCTAGCTCAGTATGAAGGTCCTGGGTCACAAAAGAAAAGATATAATGGGCCAGGGATTTAGCTCAGTGGTTCCACCGCCTGCCTTGCAAGCTCAAGGGCCCAAGTTCGATCCCTGGTACCAAAAAAAAAAAGATATATAATATTTAATGACTTTAGATCTTTCTTACTGATGTTGATGGTTAGAATAACAGTTTGATGGGAGATATGAAATGAAAAAAATTTAGATTCAGTAATTACTGAAGAATTTCAGGAAAAAAGTAAAATTTAAAGATATGTAAATAGGAAAAAAAGGATGGAGGAGAAAAACACTAATTATGTATATAGTATACTTTCTTCTCAGTATCACTTCTGATTTCATATATACATATATATATTTAAACGTCACTACCTATTCTCCCTCCATTTTATTCCCACGTCACCTTCTCTAAATCCCTACCTCCTACTTTGTTTTGTTTTGGTTTTGGTAACGGGGATCAAACTCCGGACCTTGCGCTTGCCAGGCAGGCGGTTGGAACCACTGAGCTACATCCCCAGCCCCATCCACTTCTTTTGGTTGTTTCCTTCTCCCAGTGACCAAGACTATTTACATGATGAGAAACAAAGCTTCTGCCCACCCCAGACTAACAATCTGTGTGGACCGGTGTGTTTCAGTCTGTTTGGTTTTTTCTAGCCACAGAATATAAATGTTAGGCAACATCTAGTTCTTGTCAAAAACATAGCTTCCACTTCAAATTATATCTAGCTGAGAACCCTCCATGGAGCAGCCACTAACTTTTCACTTAAATATCAATGAAAATGCTGAAGACTCATGAGAATGTCCACTTCACTGGCAGCACCTGGCAGTAAAGGTGCTTTAAAGATGGAGATGGATGGTGAGGAAAGAAGTCTACCCAGGTGGCTGCTATCACATGGCCCAGCTTTCCTTCACAAAGGGAGGCTGCATGGAGAAAAGTAGGAAGACACCTTGTCCCTTACATGTTGCTCTGGCTAGAACTTGCACAAATTAGAAAATAAACAGCACTTCAATCCTCGGCACCAAAAAAAAAAAAAAAAGAGAAAATAAACAGCATGATTTGCTGCCTTTTAGAAAGTATAACCCACATCCTTCCATCCATTCAGACGTGTCATGTACATGCACCAACTCCCCATGATGAATGTGATCATTGTGTACTGCAAATATGCATTAATAAACATAAAAAATTGAAAAATATATACATTACCTTAAAAAAATATGAAGACAGTTATGCACAGGAAACAATCCACAGAAAACAAAAGACCAATTATATCACTTATAATAAATATA
>NW_004624762.1:3246518-3269550 GCF_000247695.1 Heterocephalus glaber | reverse complement strand
CTATATATAATACATATATATATATATATAAAATAAAGTGTTTAAATACAAAAATCTGTCCATAAGTTGGATATACTAACAATATTGCATAAAATGCTTAAAAAGCTTTTTTTTTTTGGTACCAGGGATTGAACTTGGGTCCTTACACTTTCGAGGCGGGCAGTGGAACCACTGAGCTAAATCCCTGGCCCCATTTTAAAAGCCATGAAGGGCCGGGGGATTTAGCTCAGTGGTTCTGCTGCCTGCCTTGCAAGCGCAAGGACCTGAGTTTGATCCCAGGTACCAATAAATAAATAAATAAATAAAAGCCATGAAAATAAAACAATTTTATGAATTAGGAAAAATTCTGAGAGGAGAAATTATTGCACACAAAAGCAGAAAATAACTTAAATAGCTAGGCATGGTGGCACATGCCTGTACTCCCAGCAGTCAAAAGGCTGAGACAGGAGGATTGCTGTGAGTTCAAGATAAGCTTGGGCTACACAGTGAGTTCAAGGCCAATTTGAACTACATAGTGAGACCCTGCCTCAAAAAACAAAACAAAACAAAATGCATACACACACACACACACACACACAAAATCTTAAATAGATACTTAGAATAATTGCCAGTTCTCTGAGTTGGGAAAAAAAATAGACAAATTTCAACCAGAATGCAAAACTACAGATTTGGAAAATCTGCAGTTTTAAAAGTCATGACAAAAAAATAAATAAATAAATAAATAAATAATAAAAGTCATGACATTATCATCTATACTCAAACATAAAAATGTACAAAACTTAAATCTGGAATGAAAATACATGAATTTTGGAAATATATAAATTAAATAAACTTAAGATAGAAACTATGAATATAAATTGAGTAAGTTTTTAAGAGAAATCCCTGAAAAGGTTAGATTCAGAGAATAAATTATTTCAAATAGTCAAGGAACAGATATTTTTTAAACTATTTGATTTGATCTAATGTTTCCCAAAATAATTTTCTATACAACTGTTACCAAACCCAAAAACACAGCCTCCAATAAAGTTAGGAAGAGACAAATCAAAACTCTTAAAAAGTTGGGTTGGTAATGTAACTCAGTGGTAGAGCACTTGCTTAGCATGTACCAGGCCCTGATTCAATCCCCAGTACTGAAAATAATGCATATATTGAAAGAAAAAAGAACCAAGCAGGATTTATTCCAGAAATATAAAATTATACCCAGAAATATAAAATTACACTACATCAAAAATATAATATAGCTACAAATATATTCGGAAGAACCTGACAAAGTAACTATAAATTCTCAGTTTCTCCTAGAATAATAAATGCACAATTACAGAAAGGAGGGGCCTGCTACATAGGTTACAAAGCTAAAGTAACCAAAACTATGAGTGACTGATAACGCAAGAAAAAAAAAAAAGAAAGAAAAAGGAGGGCCGGGGATTTAGCTCAGTGGTTTCACTGCCTGCTGTGCAAGCACAAGGACCTGAGTTCGATCCCCAGTACCAAAAAAAAACAAGAAAGAAAAAGGGAAAACACCAACTATGGCTGGCATTCAATCATTCACTCAATTCTTTACTTAGTACCCATTATAATCAAACACCAAGCCATCTTGGGGTGCAGTAATGAACCAGAGTGGCACAGTTCACTGCCCTTTAAGGGATTACAACCTAATCAGTGGAAAGGGACATGAATCCTAATGGTTAGGAGTGCAGGCTCTGGAGTCCAGAACTGCCTAGGGTTGAAACAGCCTCAGCACTTACTAGCTGTGGCTTGCTGTACTTAACCTCACCTCAGTTTCTTCTTCTGTAAATGGGGATCACAGAGTCTACCTCTCAGTGGGTAGATAAGTAATTAATGCATGTAATTAGTACATGTAAACCATTTAAAATAATACCTTGCACAAAGTAGTTAATCCTTAAGCACTGGTTGTTATAGTTGTCATTATAAACTTAGTACATAAGGCAGGCATAATGCTGCATACCTGTAATTCCAGCACACTGTGAGACTGAGGCAGGAGAATCAAAAGCTAAAGCCCAGAATGAGCAACTTAGCAACTTAATAAGTCCTTGTCTCAAAACAAAAAAATGAAAAAAGGCTACGGATGTAACTTGGTTAAAAGGTCCTGGGTTAAATCCCCAGTGCTGAAAAATTGTTATTATTTTTTGAGACAGGGTCTTGCTATGTAATTCAGGCTGGCCTTGATTTCACTACGTAACCCCAACTGGCCCGAAACTGCTACAATCCTCTTACCTTAGCCTCCCGAATTGCTGAGGTTATAGGTGTGTGTCCCTATACCCAGCAGAACCCAGGACCTTGCACATGCTGGAGAAGTGCTCTACCACTGAGCTATACCTCCAGTCCAGTTAACCCTCATTAATAATGAGGGAAATGCAAATGAAGAAAACATCTTTTGCCTATCATATTAACAAAAATTCAAAAAAGAGGAACTCTTTTATACTCAGCTAGCAATGTAAGTTTTATGATATTACAGTGCTTCTAGGGAGCAGTTTGACCAAAAAAAGTCTTAAAAATTATATAACCTCTGACCTTCTAATTTCACCTTTAGGAATTTATCCCAAAGAATATCTTCAGTACAGAAATAATTGATATAAAAGGCTTATGTAAGAGGAAGCTAATTATAGCACTGTTTTAACTAAAAGCAAAAAGTTTAAGACAGATTATAGTGTGGCACTCCAAAATGAATGAATTTTATTAAGCTGTTAAAAAATAAAACAAAGGGGCTGGAGATCTAGCTCAGTGGTTGCGGCGCCTGCCTTGCAAGTGCAAGGACTGGAGTTCGATCCCCAGTACCAAAAAAAATAAAATAAAATAAAAATAAAAATAAAATAAAAATAAAACAATGTAGACTGTGGATATAGCTCAGTGGTAAAGTGTGTTTAGCATATGCAAGGCCTTGAGTTCGATCCCCAGCACCACATAAAACAAAATGAAACAAAACAGTAAGTTATTCACAGTTGTGTTATTCACCCAAGTGTTCATCCACAGATGAATGGATAAACAGAAAAGTGGTATGTACAGACAAGGGAATGTAATTCAGCTTTAAAAAGAGAAGAAATTTTGACATGTTCTATAGCATGGATGAACCTAAGCAAGTAAACCACATTGCAAAAGGACAAGTATTATATGATTCCACTTATATGAGGTGCTGAGAGCAGCCAAATTCATAGGTAGAAGTAGAATGGTGGTTGCCAGGGGCTGGAGCAAGGCAAGTGTGGGAAGTTGTTGCTTAATGGATATAAGGTTGCAGCTGAGGATGATGAAAATGTTCTGCAGGTCAGTGGTGGTGATGGTTATGTAATGATGTCAGTGTCCTAGAGAACAGTACACTTAAAAGCAGTTAAAATAGTATATTTTCTGCTATGACAGCTTACAACAATAAAAAAAGTTTTAAAAAATAATGTTGAAGATAGACATGGAAAGCGGTACTGCTGTACTGTTAAGTGAAAAAACCAGCAGAGATATGATCCTGTGTTTTGAGAACTCTTTTGATGCACAGAAAAGAGTAAAAGGGTAAATAACTAAATCTTAACAGTGGTTAAAAAAAAAAAATCTTAACAGTGGTGTATAATCTATGTGGTGGGTAGATTACAGGTGGCTTTAATTTTTGTCTTTTGCACTCCATCTTGAAATCTGATTTCTCCACAGTGAATACATATTATTTCTATAATTTTATTTTGAAAGCACAACTGCTTTTATAAAATGAATGTGTCTCCTTGGATTAGGGTCAAGATCCAAAGCCTCACAGTGCAATGAGCAGAACTGGCCCTCAAAGTAAGATGGGGTATTGAAATTCACTTACCAACTTTGAGGAAAGTTTTTAGCTCCAAGGGTCGCAGCACTGGTTGCTTTTCTATGCGGCCATAGGTTTCTGCTATGCTCTCTACTTCCACTTTAGGGCATTTAAAAAGCTCATAAGTCCCATCTCGGTTCTGGATAAAACTACGGGTAATTTCCAAGGGCATCTGGACACCAAGAAAACAACAACAAAAGAAGATGAAACAGGGAAAACTTTCAAAGTAGACAAATATTTGGATGGCAATAGGTGTTTTCTTTTCCCTTCTTTCTTGTTAAGTGCACTTAAGTTAATGAAAACTTTCTTCTGTACTTCCAAGCAAATCCTGTCAACAACTCTGCTGTTTCTCCCTTTCATGGCTTTCCTTAATCTGAACTCCAGCCAAACCTGAACCAACTGAACTTGTTAGATTTTCACAGCTTGTACCTGTGCAACCAGTACAGACCTGCTCTACAGTCAGTCTGATTCCTTCCCTGACTGCTCTGCTGACAGCATTCTTATAAATACTCTTTTGAGAGTACCTCCAGCTCCCTGCACCATTCTTGGCTAAGCCATACAGAACTTAACCCAAAAAGCAGTATCTCTGCTACCAAACAGCAGAATGACTATGAACAAGTTACTGAGTTTCTCAGAGCCTGTTTTCTTATCTGCAAAATACAGTTAATACTCCTGCATCGCTGGGAGACCGAAGAGGTGATGAAGGTAAATAATGTCTAACAGCAGAAGCTCTTTGATCACTAGCTCTCTCCCTTCACCTGCCTTTGCCGAGTTGCTTCAGAGTTTCCCTGAATGTCACTCATTCTAGGTGAGCAGCTGCCTCAAGACACTATGCATTTAAAGTCTCCCAGCAGAACTGGGTGTGAAGGCATGTGCCTGTAATTCCAGCACTCTGGGAGGCACAGGCAGGAGGAGCTCAAGTTCAAACCCACTCTGGGGAGCTTAGTAGCTCAGTGTCTTAAAATAAAACATAAACAATGGGCTAGGGACATAGCTCTGGGTTCAATCCCGAGTAGTACCAAAAAAATAAAAAAAGTTCCCCATGTGTCATTAGCACTAACATAGGCTTTTTTGTTTTGTTTTGGGTTTTTTAAAGACAGGTCTTGATATGTAGTTCAGGCTGGCCTTGAACTCACTATGTAGCCCAAGCTGGCCTCAAACTCACTGAGATCTTCCTGCCTCAGCTCCTGAGTGCTGGGATTGTAGGTATGTGTCACCACACCTGGCCAGCACAGGTTTTTCTATGGTTCACATGTAAGTTCTGTAGCCACTGAACAACTTATTCTTTTCTGAACATAACAATGCTTTGCCATTGAGCTAATCTTAATTTATCAAATTACATTATTCTTGGGCTGGGGATTTAGCTCAATGGTGCTGCTGCCTGCCTCAAAAGCACAAGGTCCTGAGTTCAATCCCTGGTACAAAAAAAAAAAATTACATTATTCTAAATTTCTACAATATTTCTACAATATTCCATTACTTTAAAAAGGGTAAATCTTTCCCAAATTTTCAGGATATGCTTGAAAAATATATTTGAAAGCCAGGTGTAGTGGCCCACACCTATAATACCAAGCACTCAGGAGGCAGAGGTAGGAGGATCACCATGAGTTTGCAGCCAGTCTGAACTACATAGTGAGACCCTGTCTCAAAAAAAAAAAAAAAAAAGTGGGCCAGGGATTTAACTCAGTGGCACCATACCTGCCTCACAAGCACAAGGGCCCTGGTGAAGGAGAATAATTAAGGGTCATTTCTCTAATGAGAATCAAATTACAGTATGGTAAAAAATAAAAATAAAAAAAAAATTACAGTATGGAGAGGAATATTTAATTGTACTAGAGCCACTGACTTCACAAATAGTATGACATCTAAAATTATTTATACACTTTCTAGCTGCCTGCCAGTCTAATCTAGGGCTCACTATAGCTATCAGGGAATCATTATTTAAATTATAGGAAAAATCCTGCTTCCTGATTCGAAAGGCAGAGAAAAATCGTACTCCAATTTAAGACATTTTTAAAAGAGGAAATACCCACTAAAATCAGAATCAGAAATATAAACACTATTTCTTAATAATATCTTTTTTTTTTCAGTACTGGGGTTGAACTCAGGACCTTGCCCTTTTGAGGCAGGCAAAGTACCACTGAGCTAAATCCTCAGCCCTTAATAATATCTTAGCATAAAAAAGGAACTCTCATTGGCATCTGAACTCAGGGAATGGGTACAAACTTACTTCCCCACACTTGCTTCCCTCTCTACCCTCCCACTATGGAGAAATACATTCTTACCTCTGGAGTATCTAAGATTTGTTTAACTTGCAGGATATTAGTGATATGCCAGGTGTACTTGGAAAATGTTCCCAGTGGCAAGGCATCTTTTCGAACAAAAGCTTCAATATAAAAAAGACAAAATTAGACTACCAAAAAAAATCACATTCTCTTTCATTACTTTTGTCACTCAATTTTTATAGAGTTCAGTGCAGTGCTATTTACTCTTTATAGAATCTCAACCTTTTAAAAAGAAATTCTAAGGGCAAATATATAACAGAGCTCAACAGATATGTGACAAACCCAATAATATGAACTTCTGCTATTTGATTTCTCTGAGGCAGAATGCAGTGCTACTTGTTTTTGCTATCTTAGAAACTTGCTTCATTGTTCGATAAAGCTACATGCACATGGTTCTATTATACTTACAACTTTAGGTACAACAGATCAAATAATAGTCCTTAAAATAATTACTTGGAGTTTAAGCTTTCTAACATGATGGCTAATCCATTGTCTGCATGCAGGATTATCAAACAGTTCCACTAAAGGGCCTGCAAAAATCAGCAAGAGATGAGTTAAAATTAAACTGAAGTTTAAACTGGAAGAAAGACTCAATACTGCTTCCAAAGTTAGATAAGCTGTGAACACAAAGGCTTTTATGGCCCCAAATATAGTGATTCACAGCTTGCTCTCAAATTGAAAAACAGTTAAACCTCAAGAGGCCACTGCTCTCAGAAAGAAAAAAAGAAAGTCACCGTTAACATTAACAATTTGAAATACTGCCACTGAACAATCCTTTTTTTCATCTTTTTCCTTCCTTATTTCCTTATTGCACACCTAACAAGTATCTTGAGATCTCTAGCTCTCTAGAAGAAAGATTTTACATAAAACCAAAAAATAAATACCAGACTAATATAATAAAGTGTTGGGGCTAGGGAGTGTGGCTCAGTGGCAGATCCCGGGTTCAAAGTAAATAAAGTATTCCAAGCCTAATAATTACTCTGAGGATATAATCTTCCTTCATCAAAAATTGAGAATCATGAAAAAAATTTTAGGTTTTTTGTTTTATTTTTTTGAGACAGGGGCTCGCTATGTAGTTCAGGATGGCCTTGAACTCACTGGGTAGCCCTGGCTGGCCTCAAACTCATGACAATCCTCCCGCCTTAGCCTCCCAAGTGCTAGGATTACAAGTATGCACCACCATGCCCAGCAGTTTTAGTTTATGATATACACTGTAATATGGTTCCAAGAAACTGACCTAAAAATAATCACTAGACCCTTCAATGCATTTGTGAAATTGGTTCACACCTAAAAATATCAAACTTCTTGGTGGGCACCTGCGTTGCTCTTTACTGTTCTTTTAGCAAGTTTATATTTTCTAATTTTTTTCACTAATTCTCACTGGAATAAGCGTAGGGACTTCGAAGTGTATGATCATTGTTCTAAGAGCTCACTATAGAAGGCTTCATGTCCATGTGACTAGAAGTCCTATCCCTGAAAGTTCCACACAGATTTTTTTCTCCAAACATAATTCTCTAAGTTCAAAATACCTATTTCTAGGACCAGGGATTTAGCTCAGTGATTCCATGACCTGCCTCGAAAGCAGAAGGTCCCGAGTTTGATCCCCAGTACCTCCAAAAAACCTATTTCTATTCTAGAGGAAAATCCCCATACCTGTGGTGGAGTTGGGGAGCCGTTTTTTTGCACTTCCTATGGATATTCTCTGTTGCAGGGCATCAAAAAAGGACTGAGGAATGTGGAATACCAGTGGCTCAGGTTTGCCTACAGAAATAAGAGAGTCATTGTGAAAAGGTGAAAGAAAAGGAATGAAGGAGCAGTAATTACTAAAATAGCCCTGAAGCTTCTTTCTTTTACATTTTTATTCATTAATTTTTGTGTGTATATGGTACTAAGGATTGAACCCAGGGCCTTTGCATTGAACGACATCCCTGGCTCTTTGAATTTATTTTTCATTTTGTGATAAGGTCTCACTAAGTCATGAAGTTGTCCAGGGTGGGCTTGAATTTCTGATCTCCTGCCTTGGGATTACAGGTATATGCCGCCACACCCCAAGAGCCTTCTTCTAGATCCCTTGCAGTCATAAACCACACATCTGACCCTTGGCTTCCAATAAGGATAACTTTACAAGTCTTCAATTTTTTTTTTTACAAGTCCTCCATTTTGTAAACACCATGACAGAAAAGAATTTCCTTGTTATGGATCTATAAAATAAGATGAGATGAGAAGAGTGGGGTGGAATTGAGGAGATGAGTCTATCTGATTCATTTCTACTCACTATCTTCATACACTTGCTATCTGCATTTGTATCTAAGCAAAATAACTACATGCTCTCACCTGAAGGGTCAGGACCATGAATGCTGAAGGAGTATAAATATTTTTTTTGTACTAAACACTCCTCCCCACCCTCAGAATACATTTATATTGCCATAAATACTGCAGTTTTTAGACTAGTATACCTTTTTTTTTTTTGGTACCGAGGATCGAACTCGGGTCCTTGCGCTTGCGCAGCAGGCGACGAAACCACTGAGCTAAATCCCCAGCTAATACTGCAGTTTTTAGCAGCAGGAACCAAGAAGGAACGTGGGGAGAACCCACCTCCTTCTCTTGTGAGTTATCTGTGTGCTCTTTCTTCCTGGGTAGCACCAGTCTTCCCAGGTGAGAGACTGGACGAGGGGAAAGAGGGCTGTGCACATTCACCTGCCCTTCAGCCTCTGTAGGTACCAGGAGAGCTCAGCTAACACCCTTCTCTCAATGCTGTGGCAGACACGGGGGGAAGAACAGCTGGCTGCTGGGCCTGTTCTCGCTCTAAGCCAACATTCTAGAAAGGCAAACTCTTTCAGAGGAGAAACCATGGTGACTGAATTTTCCAGCTGAAACTGCTGTCCCCTCCTCCTTCAGCCTCTACTGCTAAGCCTGGGTTCCTGCAAGGCCTTGTCCTATTGGCAATAAAGAAGGCAAGAGATGAAACCAACATCCACATGAGGTGCTATCCTTGAAGCTGCCATCCTTTCTAACTGGCAGCCACAGATGAGTTGCAGACAGCATGTAGGCTCTCTACAAGGACCTAGGAACCAGCTCCTGGTCCCTCTGTGCACTTACTGATGGCCATTAATAAATAAAAACTCCAAATAACTCTGCATCCTGTCTGTCCTGTGTGAGTCAATAACAGTGTCCCCAGGAAAAGGGTTCTTGGCATTTATAAATAGTTGGTTAAGGGGGTGGGGAGACAGGCTTGTTTTCTAGGAACTAGGGTCAAAGACCAACTCTTCCACCAGCCTCATCCCTAGAAACCCTAAATACTGTCTCAGAGCTCACTCTGCAGAATTCAGCTCGCAAACCGGTAATCACAGCTCTTCTGTGATACTTGGCTAAAAGGGAACATCCTGATTAGGTAGTTATGATCTCAGGACAAGAGCAAAACAAAAGGCATGAAACAGAAGAGAGGAAAAGAGACACTGAATAGCAAGGGGTTAAAAGGGCAGGGTAGGGCAGATAAAGTAAAATGCAAAACACCAAGTGGTCTCAACAGCTCAAGCCAGCACTCTAGCTTCTCAATTCATTTCACAAAAATCAGCTTACACCAAGGAGGAAGTAGAGAGCAAAGTATTTGATAACAAAAACAGAAAGGGCTGGGTCAGAAAATAGGGGACCAAAGAGATGTCATTCTAATTAGCATGAAGTGACCAGGATGATGACCAGCAAGAACCAGGAGGCACCTAGGGGTGCTATGAGGCACTAACTATGCAGCCATGTGTTTCTCTTTTTTTTTTTTGTACCGGAGATCAAACTCAGGACCTTGCGTTTGCAAGGCAGGCAGTGGCACCACTGAGCTAAATCCCTGGCCCTATAACCATGTGTTTCTAACAGAGAATCCTGGAACTGACCAACAGACAGCGGCTTTGGCCTTCACCTGCCTTAGGTCTATAGCAGCACCTCCAGCTGTATTGGTCCAGTAAGACAAGGAGCAATGGTGTATGCCAATTCGTCCATTTCCTCAGGGGTGAGCTCTGCAAATAGTTCACCTCGCAGTTTAGGGCACTGGGCAGGACTCCAGCCTCTAAGTAGCAGATGAGTCCCCTCAGGGCCTGCAGGAAACGATTGGTCAGAATGTTTGGAGACCCGTCAGCCTCCTCCTGCGCCAAGTGGAGGATGACATTGGTTAGCTGGCTGCCAGTGTGGTGGCCCAGAGCTAGGGTGGACTTGCATGTGGCTTTGAGAATCCTGAAGCACAGAGATTGGCAGCCCAAGTCTGCTTGGTCCAAAGCCCGAAAGTGTGACCTCTCAGCCACCACAGGTTGTCATATCGGGCTAGCCGATGTGGTCTGGCCAAGACAGTGTCATCAAGGGTCACTGATGACAAGAAGTCAATGATGAGATGTTTGTCCCATACTGTACTTCTAATGTCAGGGCTGCTGGGGGAGGTGTTGGTTGGATCACATAGTCCAAGAGGGGCCCTATGGTTGGCCAATTGATGGAGCTAGCCATTACCTTCTCAAATGTGTCTTCCACTGTCTTAGGGAGAAGTAGCCCCCTACTACACAAGGTTCCAGTGACTGCTGCCACAAGAAAGTACTCTAGGTTCTCACAACGAACCAGGAAGAAGCCAGAGACATTCATGATAGTGTCCTAGAGAGGGATGCAAGACCACAGGTTCTGCTCTAGCACAAGGGGCACAATGAGTTGGATATGATCAGCTGTCACTACCTGCAGGTCATCATAGAGGCTGCCACTCAAGTGTATGTCCTGAAGTAGCCTGTGAGGCAGCTTGCCCCGTAGGAAGCTCCAGAGCTCAGCACACATGTCCATGGCAGCTTGCTTGGCCTGAGCCTGCACTCTGCTAGGGATGGCTGCCCAGTTCCAGTAGTAAAAAATTTTTCCTACAGGGACATACAGACTCGTGACTTCTTCCAGTCCACCTGTCGCTTCCTGCCCAATGGCTTGGGCCAGGGCGGGCAGAAGGTATCTGTGTCAAAGGGATGTCCTTGCTCAGGTTTTGTGGGGAGCCCATCCAATTTAGTTCTTCCCAGCTCCTTTTCCCTGAATGGCTCAGGCAAGTGAGGCTTGTAGAGGCAGACTGCCCGACCATACATCCACTTAACCACCAGTGCGGTGATGCCCAGAATGGTTGCTTCACCTACCTCCAGCATCAGCCAGGTGCTGGAAAGCAGAAGTCAATGACTGTGCCAATGCTACTGTCATTTCTGCCTTTGCACTCACCAGCGCCTCCCATCGCTCACCTGAGACTTCTTAATGCATCTGGGAGGTGGAGGTTGGAGAGAGGAGTGTCCACAGAAGGCATCTTTGTCCTCTTTCCTTGCAGGCAGGGTGCAAGAGTAAAGGAGAGGATCCTAAATAAGCCCCTCTAATTTGCTGTGGAGGAAGACCTGCCCTTTTCCAGCTGCTTCTGCCAAGCCTCAGGATCTTCTAAGAGCCTCTGATTTTTCTGGAACTCACAGTGGATGGAGGCAAAGTAGACGTCTCAATCAGTATAGCAGAGCTCTCAGCACTGGTGCAGCAGAGCCCAGAAGAGACTCACCATGGCCTCTCAGCTCCACAGGGCCATGGGGGACACACATGGGCTAGTGTCACACTCTGTCAGCCCTGTGCTACCACTCCCCTGGGTTTGGTTCTCACCCTGTGCCTCTCTCAGGTCACCTATCAATATGGCTCCTTTACTTCTGGGACATGACCTTTTTTTTGAGACAGGGTTTTGCTATGTAGTTCAGGCTGGCCTTGAACTCACTATGTAGCCCAGGCTGGCCTTGAACTTGCAGGGACCCTCCTTCCTTAACCTCTCAAGTGCTATGATTACAGGCATGTGCCACCATGCCCAGCAAGGGTCTGTAAAATTAGGACCCTACTTATCCAGTAAACATCAATACTCCTCTCAGATATGAACTCAAGGCAGATAAAAATATTTGAAAATACTTAAAACCTCTTATAAGAACTGGGGTTAACAAAGTCAGCTAAAAGGGAGTTCTAGGGAGAGGACAAGATAAGTTCAGAATTTTCCTTAAAAATTCTGCCTTAAGGGGCTAACAGTGGAATGAAAACACCTAGAATCAAGGGACAAACAGAATTATGACCTGTCCAGGTGCACCTGAAAGAACTTCTACAGAAAGACTTTTGAACTGCATGCTAAGCAAATAGTTTATCTCTGAGCTACCTCACCAGACCTTTTTATTTCATTTCAGACAGGACTGAAGTTCCCCAGACTGGCTTCAAACTTTGGATCTTTCTACCTCAGACTCCTGCATAACTGGCATTACAGGCATGGGCCACTCATGCTCAGCTAAAAAAGACTTTTTTTTTTCCTGGTACTGGGAATCAAACTCAGGACCTTGTGTTTGCCAACAGGCACAGCACCACTGAGCTACATCCCTGGCTCTTAATAAAGACTCTTAGGGCCAGGGATGTAGCTCAGTGGTTCCACTGCCTGCCTTGCAAGCGCAAGGACCCGAGTTCAATCTCTGGTACCAAAAAAAAAAAAAAACGACTCTTAAAGACAAAGTTCACAGACTTTCTGAAACAAGAGTCAATCCATAAGTAAATATATAACACAAAAGTGAAAGGTTTTCAAAAATTTTACAGAAAAACCTCTCATTCTTATTGGTTTTGACTCCTTCATTGAATGTAAAATGTGAAAAACAAAACTCATCATTTTTTAATTATTGCTATATCTCGGTACTTTAGTTATCATACATAGACATTTTAAGATCTTTCCTTCTGAAATCAGATTATGGTTACATAAAGAAACAATTACAGCTCTCAAAGAAGTGTTAATTCACCAGAGCTCAGCTGATGTGCTGCTAGAGCTTAGGTTTAAGAATTAACCTTAGAGGGCCAGGGATTTAGCTCAGTGGTGCTGCCGCCTGCCTCACAAGCGCAAGGTCCTGAGTTTGATCCCTGGTACCAAAAAAAAAAGAATTAACCTTAGAAAACTCTCATCAAAAACAGAGTCATGTGGAAATCAGTATGGAAATATCTCAAAGAACTAGGACTAGAGGTCCCATTTGACCCAGCTATTCCCCTGCTGGGTATCTTCCCAAAAGAATTAAAAGAATCATACCACAGCAATATATGTGCACCCATGTTTATAGAAGCACAGTTTGTAATAGCTAAAGCTTGGAAACAGCCCAATTGCCCATCAAATGGAGACTGGATAAAGAAGATGTGGATTTTTTTTTAATAAAATGGAGTACTACTCAGCCATAAAGAACAAGAAACTAGAGTCATTTATAGCTAAATGGATGCATATCGAGGCCATACTCCTAAGTGAAATAAATAGGACACACATGCGTAAATACCAAATAGTTTCTCTAGTGTAAGAAACTGAACGTGTAAATAAAGGTTAAAATGATTAAAATGAATAATTGATAATTTGAAATAGGAAAAAAGATCCAAAGAGGTAGGGGTGAAGGGAGGGGAAGAGGAAAGGAAAGAAGGGAAAGGAAAAATTATGAGAAAAGAAAAAAAAATGGAAATGAAGTCTATGTAAATAGGGAAGGGTGGAGCGGGTGAAGGACGCACAGGTAAT
Organism: Heterocephalus glaber; assembly: GCF_000247695.1. The sequence goes on along the minus strand of NW_004624762.1, from coordinate 3,255,932 downwards.
GGGGAAAAAATAAGAATCAAGATACATCATGTACGGTTACAAACACCCAATGATAAATGTAAACGTATTGTATACCTAATATGTACCAATAAAAGAACTTAAGAATAAAACAAAACAAAACAAAAGAGAGTCATGGTCCAGGAGGGAGCTGATGGTGACCGGGACAACAGTGATGGTGACAGCTGTAAAGATATGAGGGGGTTAACTGAAGAATGAGATGGAGGAGGACTGCAAGGGTACAGGCTACAGTACTGGCAATGTTCTATTTGGAAGGAGAGTTAAATAGGTGTTTATTACATTATGTTAAACAAACCAACAAAATTTCCAAAGCAAAAAACTCTATCCAGGCATGGTGGCTCAGGCTTGTAATCCTAGTACTCTGGGAGGCTAAGGCAGGAGGAATGAAAGTTTGAACCCAGCTTAGGCAACTTAGTGACTTAGCATCTGAAACCCTGTCTGAGAATAAATAAGAACAGGTCTGGGGATATAGCTCAGTGTGAAGGTCCTGGGTTCAATCCTTAGTCTCACAAACAAACAAAATTTGATTTGCCCTACTTAGCTTGTTTTTCTAAAAAGTAATTTCTGAAGTTTTCTCTCTTCTGAATTAGTATCTGAACATGTGTTTCAATACCTCCATTAATGCTTATCCCTCTCCTTACAGGGAAGTCAGAACTGTTCTAATCCTTTAAAACTTGCCTCTTCCAACTGAGTATCTACAGTCTGGCTAAAGTGCCCTTCTGGCTTTGTCCTTGTGATCCAACTGCCTCAGCCTCCCAGAGTGTGGGGGTTACAAGGGTGCACCTCCATGCCTGGCAGGGGTGTTTTTATTTTTAATTAATTATTTAATCTTTTAATTTTTGTAATACTGGAGGACTGAACTTAGGGCCTTTGCAGTGAGCTGTATCTCCAGCCCTTTCTTTTATTTTTGTTGGGGGGACACGATCCTCCTAAGTCACTAACTTGCCCAGGCTGGGCTTGAATCCATGATCTTCCTGCCTCAGCCCTCTGACGAGTATGTACCATTATGGTTTTAAAGCAATGGGCAAAGATCAGCTGATGACCCTCCTTTGATATTTCTGAGGATCCACGAAGCTACAACAAATCATATCGAATCTAGCCTGCATTCTCTGGGCTTCTTAGCATGTCTCTATAATTTATACAGCTGTCTTAGTCTCACATGTTTATACTTTCTCCTAGCTTCTTCTCCTCCTTATTGCAATTGTAAGTTTGAAGTTACAACAATCTTCTAAAGCCCTTTCACCAATCACACAAATAGAATTGAACACATAAAGTTAAGGCAATCTATCTTTGCTTATTATTTGCTTTTTTTTCCCTCTTCTATCTTTAAATTCATTTTGCTGATCCTTTAAAGTAATGCTATACTTATGATTATTATTTTTTATCAATTTTCATTTCTACTTTCTAGTTTCCTGCTCTCTGGACTGAAGTCCCTTTATTTATTTATTTAAAAATTTTTCTTACCAACATAGAACTGGAGCAGAATTAACTTTTTCTATTTTCAGCAGGAAAATCTTCCTAGTTGGAAGATCAACACTTACCATCAAACTGATAGTGCATGGTTTGATGGATTCGCTCAGTGACACTGGCCAGCCAATCTTGGAAGGATAAAGTCACTTGTGCCTCGTCTAACAGCTGACCACAGGCTAGAAGGGAAAAACATCTCTTCAGTAACTTTCTTTTTTTTTTTTTCAGAATAAACAGCTGAAGTTTGAAAAAAATTAAAGTATAAAGTAAAAAGAGAATATGAAACTGAAATCCAAAGACAGTAGATAGGCCGGGTGTGTTGGTATACTCCTGTAATCCCAGCATTTTGGAGGCTGCAGCAGGAGGATCACTACCAGTTTGAGATCAGCCTGGGTTACATAGTGAGTTCAATGTCAACCTAAAGTGACCCTGTCTCAAAAAATACAACAAAGAAACAAAAATAAACAAAGAAAGTAGATAAACTAAGTGAATTAGATTCTTTAGACTGTTTTTTCTTTTTAATTGACACATAATAATTATATATTTATGGAGTAGAGTGTGGTAGTTCAATACAGACATTTCTTAAAAAAAAAAAAAGAATCCATTTAGAAAAATAAATGACATTCTGGTAGGCTGAGGCAGGAGGACTGTTAAATTGGAGCCCACATGGGATAACTTAGTAACTTACAAAGACTGTCTCAAAATAAAAAATAAGGGGTGGAGATGGCACTCAAGTGTGAAGGTGCTGGGTTCAATCCTCAGTATGGGAATAAATAAACAGAAATGAAACCTTTTAGAGACTAATATATTTAAGATTAACTTAAAAGTCAGCCTTTAAACAGTAAACTATGTAGAAGAACAACCTTATATAATGACAATTTTAGAGATCTATAAATTAGTCATTTTCCTGATGAAATGTAGCCGTAAGCCCCAAACCCTCTCAATAATGAAGCTAATTTGTCTCCTATCGAGGTTGAGCACAGAGACAACTAATGTACTCAGTACGGGTTGCTATGAAACCTTTACATATAACTCTAAAATTCTGTGCTCAGAAATATAAAAGGAATGACAATTCATTATCAAATAAAAATGAAAAGATGAAATCTTTTTTTTTTTTTTTGGTACCGGGGATCAAACTCGGGACCTTGCGCTTTCGAGGCAGGTGCCGGAACCACTGAGCTAAATCCCCGGCCCGAAAAGGTGAAATCTTGTAGTAAATGGGAAATACAGTAACAAGTGGTAGAATTTAATGGAGCCAGAGTGCATAGTTGGGAGTTAAAGGCTGTGGAGGACTGCACCCCGCTGAGTGACCAGGGTCCACATCTCAAGTCCCTCTTCTCTAACCCAGGGCTCTAGGTCTGGGCCGCCTCCAAACTCATGAGCCTTCTACAGAGCTACCATTCTAGTCTATTTTTCTCCTAAAATATCCTCACATGTCTGAAGAAGTAAAATATCTTCACATGCCATAACTACTATTCATATGAAACTCAAATTAACATATGTAAATGTGTATAATAATGTAGATTGTAGACAATCCAAAATTCTTCGAACCAAAGAAAGTGATGAAAATGTTAAAAAAATCTTCTACCTTATATACTGCCAATATGTTTATTTCCTGACCTTTCAAAAATATATACCTAGGGCCAGGGATTTAGCTCAGAGGTTCTGCCACCTGCCTCGCAACCACAAGGACCCGAGTTTGATCCCGGTACCAAAAAAAATAAATAAATAAATATATATATATATATATATATATAAAACTAGAATGTATAACTTTTTAATGGACCAGCTACATAATTAGTATTCAGTCTTATATTATATAGTATGCATTGGACTTGTCATCAAAACTAGGGTATGAGGACAGGGATGATGTCTACCATTTGTGGTTGTTGTTTTTTTGTTTGTTTTTGTTTTTTTGAGACAAGATCTGACTATGTAGTTCAAACTGGCCTTGGACTTACTATTTAGCCCAGGCTGGCCTCAAACTCACAGCAATACCCCTGCCTCAGCCTCCTGAGTGCTGAGATTATAGGCATGTGCCACCATGCCAAATGTCTACTTTTTAATCAGCCAGCAAGTATATCACAGCAAGTACTCAAAAAGTACTGCCAATATTAAACTGAACTATGGGGTTGACATGGTACTGGGGATCAAAACCAGGGCTTTGCACTGAGCTACATACCCATCCCTTTTTTATTTTTTATTTTGAGAAAGCGTCTTATTAAGGTACCCAGGCTGTGCTCAAACTTGTGATCCTCCTGCCTCAGTCTTTCACAGTACTGGGATTATAAGCTTGTGCACCACACTTAGCTATTTTTATACAATTTATATGGAGAGCTAAGAAAATGTTGATTCTGGGGCTGGGGGTTTAGCTCAGTGGTTCCGCCACCTGCTGCGCAAGCCCAAGGACCCGAGTTCAATCCCTGGTACAAAAAAAAAAAAAAAAAAAATTCAAGCTTCACTGACTTTGGAGAATAGACTATGGTTGTCTTCTTAAACTTTTTTTTTGCGGGGGGGGGGTACCGGGCAGCGAACTCGGGACCTTGTGCTTGCAAGGCAGGCCACAGAACCACTCAGCTAAATCCTCTGCCTTCCTCAGCATTTTTAAAGTTTACTTTGAGACAAGGTCTCACTAAGTTGCCCGGGCGGGCCTTGAACTTGTGATTCTCCTGCTTCAGCCTCCCAAGTAACTGGGATTACAGATGTGTACCACCTGTGCCTGACTTCTCAACAGGTATTTTTCATTGCATAACTGTGGTATACATTTTTTTAAACTTTGAATCTCCATTTCAACTGTGAGTAATGAGCAATAAAAGAAACATATCTTGTAAGACACCAGCTGCCAAAACATGTTATTAATTTTAGTTTTTATACTGGTGAGAATCTAACCTAGGTCTTGTAGATACTAGGTAGCCCCATCTTGGGGGGTACGTTTTTTTTGTTTTTTTTTTGGTACCAGGGATCGAACTCAGGACCTTGCACTTGTGCGGCAGGCGCCAGAACCACTGAGCTAAATCCCCAGCATATATTTTTGATTTAAAGACAAAATTTAGGAGCAGCAGGTGTAGTTCAATGGTAGAACACTTGCCTAGCATGAACAAGGCCCTGGGTTTGACTCCTAACATTACAAAAACAAAAAAGACATAATTTAGTTTTTTGTTTTTACTGATCTCTTAAGACTTTTAAAATATAGTTTTAAATTTTTTTGAGATAATTGTATGTTCATAGAAAATTGTAAGAAATGCAAAGCTTGTATTTGTACCCTTCACCCAGATTCCTCCAGTAGTTAAATTCTGTAAAATTATATTACAATATCACAATTAGGAAAATGATGTGGACACATCCAGGGACCTTACTTGTATTTCACCAGCTTTACATGCACTCCTGTGTGGTGTGGGTATGCACAGTTCTATGTAACTTTATCACATGTAGACCTGAATGACTGCCACAGACAAGACACAAAACAATTCCATTGTAAGACTTCCTGGTAAACACTAATCTGTTCTCCAACTATATGATTTTACATATAACTTATTTTTAAGCATGATTTGAAACTGGTGGGACAAGAAAGACCTTGGCTCATATAAACCCATATGCTGCTAGTGTTTGTTAGCAGCACTCTGGGAGACAACATGCAGCATTTCTTTGATTATTTTGCTTCTGAATTTGGGATAACTTACCATCATTGTAGCCTATTCTAGGGAAAGGAAACTTACACTGCCTTTTTAATGAAGAAGCAACCACAGGCTTTTTCAGGCCACTCTTCCTTAGATTACTGCTCACTGCATCTTGAAGCATTAGTGAACTATTCATCTGTGCACCTAAATCACACACAAATCATGACGGGGTTTAAAAACATGTCCATAGAAAATGAACTAATTTGATATTAATGTCTAAAGAATTTGAAACATAAGCAGTCTTTGCTAATTTCTAGATTGGCTTCACAGATTCTAGAGGAAATCACTATTAGCTTTTATACATAAAATTTTAATGTTTTATGCTCTTTACTGAAAATTGGGGAGGGGACAGAAGTGAAAGGAAAATTCACTCACTGTCCAATTTTGATGAGCTCCCTTCCTTTTACTTCTCTGTGAATAGTTTGTTTTGCTGTTTTCATGGTTTTAAGTAGCCATAATTATTGCCAGTTAAAAAAACATTATTTTGAATTTGAGATAAATTTTTTAGTATAAGTATGTTCCAAATATTGTGTGGGAGATATTTATACTAATTAACAGTTTTTTAAATCAGAGATTCAAATTTAACTGAGTATTTTAGAGCTTTTTTTGTTTTGTTTTGGGGAATTTTTGGGTTTTTTGTTTTTTGGGTGTTTTGGGTACCGGGGATTGAACTCTGGACCTTGCGATTTCGAGGCAGGTGGTAGAACCACTGAGCTAAATCCCCGGCATAGTTTTTGGTTTTTTGAGACAGGCTCTATGTAGTTCAGGCTAGCCTTGAACTCATTCTGTAGCCCAGGCTGGCCTCAAACTCACAGTGATCCTTCTGCCTCAGTCTCCCAAGTGCTGGGATCACAGGCATGAGCCACCACATCCGGCTTAACTGAGCATTCTAAACTTTATCTGTCTACCTGAGTGGCCTAAATATTTCTCCAAATTCCTATTATTTTTTTTTGTGGCACTGGAGATCAAATCTAGTACCTCATACATGCTAGGCAAGCACTCTACCATTGAGCTATATTCCAAGTCTCCACAAATTCTTTTTGTTGTTGTTGTTATTGTTTTGGTACCAGAGATCGAACTTGGGACCTTGTGCTTGCAAGGCAGGCTTTGGAACCACTGAGCTAAATCCCCGGCCCATTTTTTGTTGTTTTGAAACAAGGTCTCACTATGACTACAGACTGGCCTTGAACCTATGATCCTCCTGCCTTGGCCTCTCAAGTGCTGGGATTACAGGTATGTGCCACGATGCTCTGTCTTTATAATAATTTTTAACAGCTGCCTATCATTCTATGGCAAAGTAGCTTTATCATGGTTCATTTAATGGATACCCAGTATATCCATTTATAATATTTAAAATACAGTATTTTACATAATCATAAAATGAATGTCTCCGGAAAAAATGCTTTTTTTTTTGGTACTGGGGATCAAACTCAGGACCTTGTGCTTTCGAGGCAGGTGGCTGAACCACTGAGCTAAATCCCTGGCCCTGGAAAAAATGCTTTTTCTTTTTTGTTTTTTTTTTGGTACCAGGGATCAAACTCGGGTCCTTGTGCTTGCAAGGCAAGCAGCAGAACCATTGAGCTAAATCCCCGGCCCCAAAAATGCTTTTTCTATGCTAAGGATTATTTCCTTAAAAAATATTACTTAGAAATGGAATTACAAAATCAATCAAAAGGTAGAAACTTTTTTCCCCTCAGAGTTTCAGGTTTTCCTGGAAAAAGACGAATAAGTGAATATTTAACAACAATTTGCGCTCTACTACTGCTGGACTTGCTTCTCTACGGCAACAAAATAACCACGTTTTGTTTCACCATCTTTCTCCAATTTCCTAGCACCAAAACCTCAGTGCGTGACCGCTTGATCCATTTCTAGCAATATTTCCTATCAGAGGACCATTTTAAGTTTTCTCTTTTTGACAGAGTCACACTATGTAGCCCAGGCTGGCCTTAAACTCATGAACCTTCTGTCTCAGTCTCCCAAGCCTAAGGTAACAGGTGTGTACCACAACACCTGACCATTTTAAGGTTCTTTTTTTTCTTAACAGATACATCCAGCTTTTTTTTTTTTTTTGATTTTGGGTTTTTTGAGACAAGGTCTCACTATGTAGTTCAGGCTGAGCTTGAACTCACTATGTAGCCCAGGCTGGCTTCAAACCTGCAAATTCACAGTTATTCTCCTGCCTCAGCTTTCCAAGTACTGGGATTACAAGTGTGTGCCACCATGCTGGCTTGTTTTTTTAGACAAGATCTCACTATGTAGTTTTGGCTGGCCTTGAACTCACTGTGATCCTCCTGCCTCAGCCTTCCAAGTGCTGGGATTATAGGTGTGTGCCACCATGCCCAGCCACAAGCTATTTTTAAAAATGTTTATAGCAATTTATACAACACTAGCCATGACCAAGAGCCAGGATTTCACCTTTGCCTACAGTCTCATCATTTAAAAACTCTTTCCTAACTTGGTAACAAAAGTTATTTTAATTTTGTATTTTTAAAATGTTTTCATGGCTCTGTTTACCAGTGGGTTTACAGATTGACCCATATGTGTGCATCAGGTAATATTTTCATTTTGTTTAGAGTCTAGATCTCTTGACACTGATCTACTAAGGTACTTTAGCATTTTCACACTGACTTAGTCTTTAACTGACACTAATACTGAGCATTTAAATTTTTTTTTTTGTTACCAGGGATTGAACTCAGGTCCTTGCACTTTTGGGGCAGATGGTGGAACCACTGAGCTAATAAATCCCTGTCCCAAGTATTTAATTTTTTTAAAAACTATATTTATTTATTTATTTATTTATGGACACAGGGTCTCTCTATATAGTCGAGGCTGGCCTTAAACTCACTATCTAGCCCAGGCTGGCCTCAAACCTGAGAACTTAACAGTGATGCCCTTGCCTCAGCCTCCTCAGTGCTGGGATTACAGGTGTGCATCACCACGCCCAGTGCTAATTATTTAAATTTAATGTGTGTATGTAGGCAGTCCCTTATTTTTTTTTTTTTTTAGTCCGATTTGTAATGGTCTCACTTAATATATTTTGACTGTACAATGGCACAAAAGCAATCCTATCAGTGGAAAGTACAGTTCAAATGTTGGATTTTGATCTTTCCCTGAGCTAGTAATATTTGGTATAATATTCTTTCACAATGCTAAACAATGGCAGTGAGCCACAGATACCAGTCAGCCATGAGATCACAAGAAACAACTGATCTCCTGTGTTGTTAAGCTCTGATGTTTGACAGGTTAGGTACACTACATGAATTTTCAACTCATGGTATTTTCAATTTATGATGGGTTTAGCAGGATGTAAGTATCATAAATTGAATAACATCTATATATATTTCTAACTGTATACACATACACACAAATACCTATCTCCCCATGGTAAAACTGCAAACAAACTGTATTCCTAAATTAGGGTGGGAAATATAACCACTGTCATAAGTTACCTGGTGCTGGGGATCAAACCCAGGGTCTTATAAATGCTAAGCATGTGCTCTACCACTGAACTATACTTCTAACCCACAAGTTTTTTTTAAAGTGTTTTATGAAAGAAAACTTCAAAATACCATCCTAAGGCAGATTAAGGCTTACAGGATGAACAGACATACACATAATAAAAGTAGAATTTGGATGCATCTTATTTTACATCACGACTAACTTTTAACTTCACAAAGAATCATCAATGGAGGTAAAACATTTCCAGGAAAAAAGAAAACTGTAAGAAGGGTAGAGTACTTTTGCCTAGTATATGTGAAGCCCCAGACTCAATCCCCAGCACTGCATAAAACAAAAACAAAACCCATAAGAACAAAAATTATTATTATTTTTAATATGACCTCTTATATATATATTTTTTGTTTGTTTTGGTACCAGGGATTAAACTCAGGTCCTCGCGCTTGCAAAGCAGGCACCAGAAGCACTGAGCTAAATCCCTGGCCCTGACCTCTTATATTTTTAATTCATTCTGTATTTGTTTGTAGAGTCTTTTTTTTGGGTACCGGGATTGAACTCGGGTCCTTGTGCTTGCAAGGCAGGCAGTGGAGCCACTGAGCTAAATCCCTGGGCCTATTTGTAGAGTCTAACACAGTGTTAGGCATGAAATTCAATCAATTTTTTTTCTTTTTTTTTGGTACCGGGGATCCAACTCGGGTCTTTGCACTTGCAAGGCAGGCAGCGGAACCACTGAATCTCCAGCCCTTAATCAATTATTTTTATTCCCAGCAATTTTTTTTTTTTTTTTTTTTTTGGT
>NW_004624762.1:3202475-3245262 GCF_000247695.1 Heterocephalus glaber | reverse complement strand
AAAAAAAAAAAAAATTAATGAATTAATTTTTTTAAAAAACCTTGAAAATGCAAGGTTCTGAGTTCAATCACCAGCACCAAAAACAAAAACAAAATCCCTAAGGACAAAAATAATCCTAGCACTGTGGAGGGTGAGGCAGGAGGATGGCAAATTTGAGCTCAACTTGGGCAACTTAGCAAGAGCCTGTCTCAAAATAAAAACCAAAACAAAACAAATCAAAAGGCTGAGATTGTAACAGTGTGAAGGTTCTGGGTTCAGTCTCCAGGACCACCACCTACTCCCCAAAAAAGGTGTCCACAAGACAAAAATATGTCAATGAAAACAAGACTTAATGAAGAAACCTTTAAGGTCTTTTGAGCAAGATGCTAGTTTTCCTCATCCTCAGAGATAAGAAATAAGCCAAAACTCAAAGGGATTTTTTTTTTGTTCTTTGTTTTTGTTAATATAGGCCATCTGTGGAACAACAACAAAATTGAAGTAAAGCTAACTTAGCTATATTCATTAACTCAATAAAAATGCCCAAGTCTCTTGATCTTTAATTTCTTTTCTTTTCTTTTTTGGTACCAGGGATCAAACTTGGGACCTTGTGCTTGCAAGGTAGGTGGTGGAACCACTGAGCTAAATCCCTGGCCCCTTGATCTTTAATTTCAACAATCCAACCACAAATCAATCAACCAGCCAACCTTAATGCAAATGTGCTGATTGGAATTAAAAGAAAGAATGCTTAAAAAATGAATAACCAAAAAAAAAAAAATGAAAGAATACTTTTCATCTAAATCATCTAGCAACTGTTTTTGAAGGTTGCTAGGACCATCTCCAAAGCATCAGAGGAACCCTTTCATTGCCATTTTAGAAAAATAGTAACTGTGTCAATAATACCACCTACCGCTGGAATCAAAATTTAGGAAGTCTGAGAATTCCTGAGCCAATGTCTCGTCACTGGCAAAGGCACAAATACAAGCAAAGAAATGAATGCATCTCTGGGCTGCATCATCCTTACAAGCACTCGACTTGTGCGATTTCAGAGACTGGCAGGAGCAGAAGAAGCGACGCTCAGGCAAGCTTTTGGCATTGATTTTCTGCACAAAAGATGTATGCAAATACCCCAAACTATGCTTCTGGCTTGCCTTGCATTTCACCACCAGGATGTTTTTGGTGATCCTCTGTACCAGAGGACCCGTGGGTTCTGTGGCCAGTTGCCAGATGGTCTGTTTGGTTTCTGGGGAGGCTTGCATGGCGTTCAGGACTGAACTCTTCAGAGTCAGAGGGGTGGCCTCCGCCTGGCAGTTCACTGCCAGCTTGATATGCTGGCACTGGTTTTCCACAACATCTTGGGTGGCAGCTTTCAAGCAGGAGGGGACATAACACCGTCCAGAGCTCAGCTGAGTGATGATCGTCCCATCTACGGTCTGGATTGTCGTCTCTGAAACACCTAGCTCCACAAAGCATCGGTAATCAGGGCCGCGGTCTCTCTGCCGAACTGAGTAGACCTGCAGATCAGAGCCAGTGATGATTTTGACAGCTTCAACACTAGGCTGCTTTCGTGCACCATAGCGGAAAATGGTCCCACATGTCTTGTTCTTACAGCTCAGTCCCCGGGTTCCATTGTATGTGCCACATCGGGGACACTTTCTGATTCCCCTCAAAGTGGCCTTCCCCAAATCAGATAAGAAAGCTGGGACTTTAGTTCTCAGAGAGTTTGGTTCCATTTTTCACAGGCCCTAGAAAAACAAGTCCATCAGCATGATTATACATTCACACACACACACACACAAAGTTAAAAATGACTTTTTTTTTTTTGGTACAGGGGATCAAACTTGGGACCTTGTGCTTTCGAGGCAGGCAGAGGAACCACTGAGCTAAATCCCTGGCCCTCCCCTCTTTCATCTCTTGGTCCTCTTCTCATTTGCAAAACATCTATCTCCATAAAATTAAAATAAAAATTTTAAAAAGACCTATTTCCCTATTATCTATCTTTTATTTTGCTTTTTAATTTATTCATACTTTGGGCTTCTTAACCAAAGTATTTCTCCACATTAGACCTATTCTATATAACAACTGAAGTTGGTTAACCTAATCTTTCTTTTTTTTTTTTTTCTTTTGGAGTACTGGGTATTGAACCCAGGGCCTTTGCAGTGAGCTACATCCCCAGCCATTTTTTTATTTTATTTTTTGAGACAAGGTTAAATTACCCAGGTTGGGCTCAAATTTGTGATCCTCCTGACTCAGCCCCCTGAATAGCTAGGATTATAGGTGCATGCTACTGTGTCTGGCTGGTTAACCTATTTTTTATGGGGAACAGATGTTTACATAAAACAGCAAGTACTAGAAAACAAGAAAGATGGGTTCTTTTCTACCATTCCCCAAAAAACTCAACCCAATCCTACCTGTACGAGCTGCCAGGGCATCTGGAAAACAGCGTAATCTGAATTCATAAAACCTAAAGCGTATTTCATTAGTTTGGGATGATCAGAGAGGATAGGTAAAGACATGATCATTTGCAGAGTATATGATACTGCTTAACCCAAGTCTTCTGAAGTTTGAACTCTATGGTGTAACAATGCAGACGTTCTGCCTCTTCCTTCTTGACCAGCCAATGGCAAAGCTCCTGCTCAATATTCCACACTTAAAGATTTCTACCACCTTAAGTGGAGATCTTGGCCATCTACAAGAAAAAAATAATAAAATTATATGAAGACGGATTCCTCCTAGAAATCAGATAGAATAGGGGCTGAGGGCAGAGCTCAGTAGAACACGTATAGCATGTATGGGGCCCTGAGCTAAATCCTCAGCAATAATAATAACAGAATATAAATCTAAGTCTTTCATATTTGAGAAATATTTGATTGAAATTTTTGTGGAAATAGTTCACTGTTTTGTATTTCCAACTACAAGAAAATAAAACAGTGCTAATGTTGTTACAAAGGGGATTGACAAGAACACCTCGTGCCATGGTATATAACTGATTGAATACTCACTTTTCCTAATAGTAATACATTACATTTTTAGAGTGTCTTATGCTTTTTAAAGTATTTTCCCATTATTTCATTTAAATTTCACAATATGAGGATCTCCTTTAAGCTAAACAACTGTTCTGCAGATAAGTTAAAGGGCTGGAGGTACAGCTCAGTGGTAGAATACTTGCCTACCAAGTATGAGGTCCTGGGTTCAATCCCAGCACCTCAAAAAAAAGCCTAAATTACATATATACATACATATATACATATATATGTGTATATACATATATACATGTATATATATGTATATACACATATATATATGTATCTTGCCTTAGGTCACCCAGAAAAATCAGCAATGCAGTTTCCACTAACTCATAGAATCTAAGAGTATGAATTTCTACTTACAATTTTCCCCCTCAATATTTATCATGAGCCGGTCATGGTGGCACATGCCTGTAATCTCAGCACTTGGGAAGCTGAGCAGGAGGATTGCTGAGAGTTTGAGGCCTGCCTGGACTACATAGTGAGACCAAGTCCAGCCTAAACTATATATAGAGACCCTGTCTCAAAAAAACAAACCAACCAAACAAAATATGTATCTTGTGAAAATTCCCAAGCATGTAGAAAAACAGAACTGTAAAGTGAATTCTCCATGTATCCACCCACTAGGTTTTTTGTTGTTTTTTTTTGCGGTACTGGGTATTGAACTCAGGACCTTGCACTTCCAAGGCAGGTGTGGTACCACTGGGCTAAATCCCTGCCCCCTTCCCCCTTTTTTGTACTAGGAATCCAACTCTGGGCATCATGTTTGCCAGGCAGGTGTTGCAGCACTGAGCTATATCCCTGGTTTGATTTTACAATTAACATTTTATCATATTTATCACATGTCTATTCTCCCTGCTTCCATTCATGAATCCTCTTCCATTCATGAATTCCTCTTTTTCTTTTCTTTTCTTTTTTTCTTCAGTGCTGGGTAGTGAATCCAGGACCTCATGGAGGCAGGGCGAGCCCTCAACCACTGAGCTACAACCTAGACCTCATTGATTCCTTTTATACTTTCAGGCAAAGTAAGCTGTAGGTATCAGTTCAGCATGCATATTTTTAATAGAAGTTCAACATCTTTAATGCTTTCTTAAGAAAACTGTCTGCTTATGATTTTTAAATTGGCTGTTAACATTGTTCCTTCACTATTCCAAAGGAGGATCTTGATAAAGTATCTTCCCTCCATATCTTTTGTAGTCAACCAATTTAAAAATTGAAAAATATAAATAAGAATTATCTATGGCTGGGGATGGAGATCAGTGGTGCAGTACCTACCTAGCAAGCCCTACGCCCTGGGTTCAATCCCTGGTACCAAAAAAGGAAAAAAAAGTTGAAAAAAAAGAGAGAGAGAATGATTTAAAAATTCCTACTTTGCCAGGCACGGTGGCACATGCTTGTTTTCTCAGTTACTTGGGAGGCTGAGACAGGAGGATTGCAAGTTTGAAGCCAGTATGGGCAACATAGTGAGACCCTGTCTCAAAGCAAGATAAAACAATAAAGTAAGCTCAGTGGCACAGGTCTTGCCTAGTATGTGTGAAGCCTTGAGTTCAATCCCCATCACCACAAAATAAATTTAATTAAAAAAATTTTTAAATCCTCACTTTTTCATTGGTGCTATGAATCAATCTCCAACAGCAGTATCTGCTGAGTAAATAAACCTTTGAGAGGTAAGATCTACTGGAAAATTTCTTCACTTTGGCATTACTGACATTTAGGGCTGGATCAGTGTTTGTTGTAGGGATTGTTCTATGCACTGTAAGATGCTGCTTAGCAGCATCTCTGGACTTCACCCACTAGATGAGTATAGCACACTCCCCCCATCTCCAGTTGTAAAAAACAAAACAGAAAAATGTCTTCTGATAATACCAACCCTACATTAAAAATAGAATTGTAGAATGAATATTCCATGTACCCGCCACTGGCTTTGTTTTTAGCTTTTACAATTAACATTTTTTCATATTTACTTTATCACATCTATCCTCCTTCTATTATTCCTTTTTTATCATGTCTATATACAAACAAAAAAAAATATTAAAGTTACACAAAGATGGGATGATTCTTTCCCCTTTAGGGGCAAAATTTTCCCAGTTAAAAACCATCAATCTAGAGACTAAGCCTATTCATAGAACATTGCCTTCCCAGTTTAATGATCTTCATTGGTAAGTACTATCATTCAGTCAAACATGGGTTTTCAGGAGAATGTTGTTACAAAGTAAAAATACAGAGGATCCTGGTGGCACATGACTCTAATCCATGCACTCAGGGAGGCCGAGACAGGAGAATCACACATTCCAGCAGAGTCTGGGGAATTCAGTGATTTAGCAGGACTGTCTCAAAACATTAAACAGGGTAGGGGCAGGAATTTAGCTTAGTGGAGCTACACCTGCCTCGCAAGTGCAAGGTCCCGAGTTCAATCCCCAGTACCAAAAAAAAAAAAAAAATTAAATAGGGTAGAAATATAGCTCAGTGAAAAGGCCTAGGGTTCAATCCCCAGTACCGGGGGGGAAGAAAGGCCCTGTGTTCAACTCCTAGGAATGAAAAACCAAAACAAAACAAAAAACATAATTTAGTTTACCCTCTAGCATAATTATCTTTGTGACCAAGTCCTTTAATTTCTGAGCTTCCAGTTTCATTTTGATGATAATTTAACGTATTATTATATTGGTGGTCTGGCATGGTGGCACACACCCATAATCCCAGCATTAGGGGGCCCAAGCCAGGAGGATCACTGCAAGTTCGCTGCTAGCCTGGGCTACATAGCGAGTTCAAAGCCAGTCTCAAAAAAAGAAAAAAAATTATTAAACTGGAAAAAAATGATTTCTTATTCATTAAAGAAGAAGTGGTTTAACATTAGTTTGTAGTGAAGCCTTAAGGTGCTCTAGGTATTACTTCTACTTTTTTTTTTTTTGGTACCGGAGATTGAACTCAGGTTCTTGCACTTGCAAGGCAGGCGGCGGAACCACTGAGATAAATCCCCGGCCCTCTCTTCTGTTTTTTATTATGGATAATTTGTTAATGTTTAACTTTCTTGCCGCTGAGATACAATACCTGACAGCCACAACTTAAAAAGAATAAAGGTTTATTTTGGCTCACAGTTTGTAGAGGTTTTAATCCATAGTCAGCTGGCTCCAAGGCAGAGCGGCATGGCAGAGGCTACTCATGGCATGCCAAGGGGAACCACAGTGTATGAAGGGAAGAGCCAGGATGGGAAATATACTCTTTCAAGCCATTCTGTCAGTGACTCACTTCTTTCAACCATCCCCTACCTCTTAACCACAAGCCAGCTATACTACTCCCATAATCTAGTCACCTTCCATGAGGCTCTTGGGGGACATTTAAACATAAATCATAATACTCCACCCTGGCCCCAAAAAGGCTCGTGCCCATCAGGTTATGGAAAATGCATTTAGTCTATCTCTAAGAGTTGCCAAAGTCTTAATAGTTTCAGCATTGCTGGGAAGTCCAAGTCCAAAGTCTCCTCTGAGACTCAAAGCAAATTCTTAGCTGTGAGTCCTTATAAAATCAATGTCTACATACAATGGCACAGGATAAACATTCCCATTCCAAATAGGAGAAAAAAAGGGAGATAGAAAGGAATGGGACCAAAGTTAGACCAAAACCCAGCAGGGTAAACATTAAATACTGTAGTTCCATGTCCAGCACTTGTTGCAAAATGTGGTGAGATATAAATTCCGCAAGGCAGCTGGGCATGGTGGCACACACCTGTACTCCCAGCACTGGAGAGGATCACCATGAGTTCGAGGCTAGTCTGGGCTATACACAATTCATGGCCAGCCTGAACTACTGTACATAATAGACTCTGTCTCAAAGAAAAAAAAAAGACCCTCCAAAAGGCCTGGGTAGCCCAACCCCTACAGCACCTATAGCATTGCTGGTGGGTACATTCCTTATGGCTTTTATCTTCGGCTGGCTTTACTAAATTCTTATAGCTTTCCTCAGACATCTCATGTTCCTGGCTCCTCACTTCTCCAACTTCCTGGGGTCTCCACTGCACTTTTGGCTTCACTTTCACAACTTCATGTACTGCCCTCTCAGGAGCACACTGCTTGGCATCTCAGGCCTTTTTTCTGAAATCTGGGTAGAAACCTCCATGACCCCATAACTCTTGTATTCTGCATGCTCATAAAGCCAGCACCATGTGGATGATGCCAAGGTCTGCTGCCCATACCAGCAGTAACCAGGCTCTTTTGCATCACGGATGCATAAGACCGAGTGCCTGAGGGGCTGAGCATATTGAACCAAATCCTGGGGAGGAAATTCCCTAGGCAGCCCTTCTCTAGGAGAGGGCCTTAAGGTTCTCTTTTCAAAGCAAAGTCTTTCACTTCAGCAGACCAAAGATCAGAGTCTTGCAGTTTCCTCCATGCCCTCAAGGTAGATTGCATATTGTTCTGACTCAAAGTACTTGACTTCTTTTTATTTTTAGTACCAGGGATCGAACTCAGGACCTTGTGCTTGCGAGGCAGGCGGTAGAACCACTGAGCTAAATCCCTGGCTTGACTTTTTAAATCGTAATCTTTTCAGCAACCAAGCTCTTCTCTGTTCTAATTTTACAGATCTCAACTTTGTAAGAGCTTCCTTTCTAGTGAAACTTGAAACTTCCTCAGCTATGCCATTTGGGATAAAGGCGCTTGACAGTATCCATGCCACAGCATGAATGTTGGGCTGCCTTGAAATTTCCTCTGCCAGATTAATCTGTTGTCCTTAATCTCAGTCTGCCACAAAGCCTCTGGACATTTGTCTCAAGAGAATAAGGTAGACAAAATTTCAGCCTGAACGCAGATGGCCTAAAGTCCAACTGCCAATGAATTCCCAACTGAAACCTCCTGAGCCTAGACTTTATCATCTACATTTCTATGAGCATTCAGGTCTTCTGAGCTCTGATTATAATCTCCCATAGAGTGTGGCTTACAACATTCTAGGGCTGCTTCTCCACCCAGCATCTCCAAACCCTTCCAAATCCTCCTGTGAGCCAGTTTCAAAGGCCTTTGAACTACATGGTCAGGTAGCATTGCAGCAATGACCCTACTCCTGGTACTAAAACCTGTTTTAGTCACCTTTCTCATTGCTGGGACAAAATACCCCACATTGACAACTTAAGGAAAGAGGGGTTTATTTTGGCTCACATTTTGTAGAGGTTTCAGTCCACAGTCTGCTGGCTCCAAGGCAGGAGAGCATGGCAGAGAGGAACAGATGAGGATCTTCATAGCATGGCATCAGGGAACCAGAGAGAGTCAAGGGAGGAGTCAGGAATAGAGATATAACCTTCCAGGTCATGCTCACAATGACCTGCCTCTTCTGACCAGGTCCTACCTCCTAACATCAAGCCAGCTACAATGCCCCTATAACCCAATCACCTCCCAAAGGTCCTTATGATCACCTAAGGCTTTAGGAAGACATATAGATATAAAGCATAAGAGTATCTTTCAAAATTATAAGTACATATTTTTATTTTTATTTTTAATTTATTTTATTTTTTTTGCTACCGGGGATCAGACTCAGGTCCTTGCGCTTGAGCAACAGGCAGCGCAACCACTGAGCTAAATCCCCAGCCCATAAGTACATACTTTAAAAAATATTTTAAGATTTTAGATTTATAGAAAAGCTACAAATATACTATAGAGTCCCTATATCCCCTTTATCCAGCTATGAGACATTTGTTACAAAGTTTAATATTGGTACAATACTATTAACTCTACTACAAAATTTATTTGGATTTTGCCAATTTTTCTAATGTCCTTTTTAAAAATAAACTTTATGCAGAATTTTAGATTTACAGAAAAATTGCTGATTGTAGAACAAACTTCCCAGATAGCCCTCAGTTTTCTCAGATGTTAACCAATAGTGGCACATTATGTATTACCATGGGACATTTGTCAAAACCAAGACTGCAGCATGTATCAGTACTTTCCTCTATACAGTATTCCACTGTATAGATAAATCAGACTTTGTTTATACACTGATCAGCCAACAGACATTTGGACTGTTCCCATTTGTTGGCTATTATAAACAGTGTTGCTGGCCATGGTGGTGCACTCCTATATTCCTGAGGCAGGAAGACTGAAAGTTCAAACCCAGCCTGGGCACCTTTGTGAGACCCTGTCTCAAAATAAAATATAAATAAATAAAAAGGGCTGGGGGTGTAGCTCAATGTGAAGTCCCTGAACAAAAACAAAAACAAACACAGTGCTGTTGAGAACATTAATGTTTAACTCTGTGTATGGACAAATGACTTTACTTTTCTTTCTTTTTTTTTCCAGTGCCAGGGATTGAACTCAGGGCCTCGTGCTTGCAAGGCCCCACCGAGTTAAATAAAACCCCAGCCCTGTCTTCACTTTTCTTGAGCAGGTATCTACAAGTAGAAGTGTTGGGTCCTAGGCTAAACATACATTTTACTTAAAAAAAAAAAAACTGATACAGGGCCAGAGATTTAGCTCAGTAGTTCTGCCGCCTGCCTCACAAGCACAAGGACCTGAGTTCAATTCCCGATACCACAAAACAAAACAAAAAACAAAAACAAACAAACAAAAAACCGAAAGGAGTGGGATGTGGCAGCATAGGCCAATAATCCTAGCAGTTTTGGAGGCTGAGGTGGGAAGATTGCAAGTTCCATCCCAGCCTGGGCAATTTAGAGAGACCCTGCCTCAAAATAAAAAAAAAAAAGGGCTGGGATGTAGCTTAGTGTGAAGGCACTTGGTTCAATTTCCAGTACCACAAAAACTAACTAAATATATAGAAAAGAAAAGAAAGGGAGAGGGAGCATGAAAAGGCAACTGTGAGATATAAAAAAGAAAACAAAGAAAATTTATTTTAAATGTGTGAAAAAACAATTTTACAGTAACCAAGAGGCAAATTAAAGTAACAACAATAGGGGTATAGCTCAGTGGCAGAGTACTTGAGTAGCATATTTAAGGTTGGAGACTGGATCCCCAGTGCTGCAAACAAGGTAATATTTCAGCAAAATGACAAGAAAAGAAGAAAAAAAGAGTTACACTGCATTCATGAGGAGACTGGAGAAACACTTTACATTGTTGGTGTAAACTGCAATATTCTCTTGGAAAGGGTATAAATAAAAGTAATACTGTACATACTTTGCCTTAGCAATTTCAATTCCACCTCCTCTGTACAACATGCACAAAGAGGGACTCACTGCCAGACCGTCTATAATTGCAAAAGACTAAAAAGAGTTTAAGAGCTCATCAGTAAACAGTAAACAACTAAGAATCAGGTGCAGTGGTACATGCCTGTAAGGCTGTGCTGGGAGGCTGAATGCAGCAGAAAGATCACAAATTCAGCCCAGCCTGGTTAACTTACTGATTTAGCTAGACCATGTAGCTCAGTGTAAAGGCCCTGGGTTCATTTCCCAGTACTGGGGGGGGGGGGGGGGGGGGGGGGGTGTGTGAAAAAGCAGCTGTAGTACTTTGTGTATATGCTCCTCTTGGTTTTAATAAAGGACAGAGACGTAGGGTGAATGTTTAAATTTTTTTTTAAAACTGCAGTAAAAGACATATTGCCAAAACAATGGTCTGTGTTTGAAGCAAGGGGAAGTATTTTGAGGACTGATGGTAATGTGTCTTTTACTATAATACATTTTAAAATTTAAACACCATAGTTTTTGACCTCTCTCTGTACATACAAATCTGTTGCCTCAGAAGTGATTTGGGACTTGGGAAATATACAGTGACGGTGGGAGGATGTCTTACATTTCACAGTTTTATACTACTTTAATTTTAAAACGTACTAGTGGGCCAGGATGTAGCTCAGTGGAGCCGCACATGCCTGGCAACGTCCTGAATTCGATCCTTGGTACCCCAAAAAATAAGACATGGCCTAGTACAGAGTCTATGTTGGAAGCATAAACAGCACAACTTGTAAAGAACTTGTCTTTGAAACGAACTTTCTTGTAGGTCTCTTCTTGGCAAGTTTACAAAAAGTCTCCCCAGCAAGAGGACTGGTGTTGGAGTTCCAAGGCCAGCCTGGACTACATAGCGAAACCTTGTCTCAAAAAAACCACAAGGGGCCTGGAATGTAGCTCAGTGGCGCCGCGCCTGCCTGGCAAGCGCAAGGTCCGGAGTTCGATTCCCATTACCAAAAAAAAAACAAAAACAAAAAACCCCGAAAATAAGTATGTACCCAAATCTTCTCCGTGTTCAGCCCTTTCTATGCATTTACTCATGTAACTGCTCGCACGAACCTATGAAAATACCATTTTACCCATCTTAGAGACGAAACCGCCTCCGATTTGACGAAAATGTCTCAGCCAGAAGAATTTTAGAGTGAATTTGGAATCCATTGTATTTCTGTCAAACCACAAGTGGAAAGGAGGGTACATTAATTCCGAGCTTCCTCAGAACAGCGGGAAAAGGGCGCCAGGGTCTCGCAGACGCACTCATTGCTCCCTTCTGGCTTCCGGAACCCGACCGCCAACCCCGGGACCTGCTTCCCGGCATCCTCCACGCGTGCCCACTCACTTCCGGTGCCAAGTAGGCCCAAGCACAAGCATCACCTACAGCCTGCTTCTTGGGTATACTCTTCGCCTGATCCCCAGCCCTACACCTCTGTCCCACCGCCGCCCCATATTCTCTTGCCGCGGCCCCCTTACCTGCCCCGCGCCCCCCACCCGCAGGGCTCGCTGATGACCGCCCTCACCTCTTCTCTCTTGGTCTGCCGCGGCCTTTTACAAACGCGGCGAAACTGTTCGCTGTAACGACAGTCTTTATTGGTCAGGTCCGCCCCCGCGCGCAAGTGCCCGCCCACCTCTGTTTGCGTTGCTCATGTGAGTTGTAGTTTTCCTCTGGAGCCCGCTGAGTATTTCGAACAAGATCCAGTAGAACCTGCGGAAAGTTGGCTGCTGTTACTTGCCTGGCAAGCTCTGGTTCTTGCCTGGGGCTGGAGTTCCTCTTTCATCTTCACAACTCCAGAGCTGGTCGTGACTTCTTCAGGCCAGAGACAGTCCTGTTTCTGAGTTCCACTGGAAATTGATGGAAAAGTCGCCTGAGATTTTTTGTACCTTATTGCAGATGTCGCCTGCGATTTAGTCTAGAGATCTTGCCCACTAGTGTTCATTGTTTCTTTCCATCATTTGTATGTTTATCTTACCTTTTTCTCCCTTAACTACATTTTGACTTAGTAGTTGAATGTTTTCCCTTATATTGTGCTGAAACTGGGGCCCTGTGTGTCCTAATTATGGTCCTTGAAATCCCACAGAATAAATATAAATGCTCTTTGTTGAGGATTTCATAGCTCCGTGTGTTTGAAGGTGGGCCTGTTGGAAAACTCTGGAATGAGACTTTTCTGCACCTCTTGTCCTAATCTGCCTACTTAGTAGTAATGGCATTGTGGGAAAGTTGCTTTATCATTGAGATATTTTAGTCTTCTCGACTATAAGAGAAATGGTCCTTTTCAGGACTAAGATTTGTAATATTTTTTGAACTTGAGGGAGGAGGTACAATTTTTCCAGAGAGCACTTTTCTTTTCATTTCTAGTGTTTAAAAAATGATCTTCAGTATGTCCTGGATCATCTAGCTGATCACCTTGTAACAAAAATGGGTTTTCCATTCATGGTTATGTTTATGATCATATTGGTGCCAAGTTATCTAAAGTGTACTTCAGCTGGGTGTGCTGCTACTGGCATCTAGTTAGTGACTAAGGGCTATGGATGTTGTCAAAGATCCTACCAATGCATAGGATAGCTCCTCGAAACAAAGAATTATGTGGCCCAAAATGTCAATAGTGCCAAAGTCAAGAGACTCTGTTGTAAAAGACAAGATTTAACTTTTTTTCAATGGAATTGCCTAAAGGGTCTTAGTTAGTTGAGTTTTCAGTTGAGGAACTCATGGGTATTATTTTAGGTTTGTTTGGTTATTTATTTATTTATACTGAGAATCAAACTCAGGACCTTGGCAGGCAGGCATGGCACCACTGAGCTAAATCCTCAGCCCTTTATTTTGTTTTTTAGTACTGAGGAGTGAACCTAGGGCCTTCGAACTGAGCTACATCCCAACACACACACATACACACATGCCCCGTTTTAATTTTGGCGGGGGGGCTACCAGGGACTGAACTCAGGACCTTGTGCTTGGGAGGCAGGCGAGGTGCCACTGAGCTAAATCCCCACCCTACATCCCCATTTTAAATTTTGAGACAGGGTCTGGCTGAATTGACCAAGGGGGACTGGAACTTGCAATCCTCCTACTTCAGCCTCCCAGAGTGCTGGGATTATAGATATGCACCACCACACCTGGGAAGCAGCCCCATTTGTAAAGGAGGTTTCCTCTAAGCCAAGCACTCAGGGTTCTATGTCAAAGAAAAGCCTTTTACAAAGCCCTTTCTGCCTTTTATGAAGCCCTCCTCATAATTTTCAAAATTGCTTTTACAGTTCAAAATTCTTTTTTTTTTGTACCAGGGATCGAACTCAGGTCCTTGCACTTGCGAGGGAGGCGACAGAACCACTGAGCTAAATCCCCAGCCCCAAAATTCTTAAATTATAGTTTGACAAGCCTTGCTTTCCTATTATCTGAACATCCCCGGTACCAAAAAAACAAAAACAAAAAAACTATGTCAACTATTATCTGAACATTATTATTTGAGGCAGATTTCTGGTGTTTTACTTGAGTCAAGTTCTTAAATTACAGTGAACCTTCTGGCATCAAGAGATAATGGAGCTGTGCATGGATTCGCCAACCTGTAATCCCAGCTACTTTCTCTATAGCCTGTGGTGGGAGGATGACAAGCTCCAGGTCAGCATGGGACTTAGACACTGTATCAAAATAAGAAAAGAGCTAGGAATGTAGCTCGGTGGATTGTTTGCCTGGCACCCCGAAACCTGGAGTTCAGTCCTCAGCACTGCAAAAACAAACAAATCAAAATAAGATGGGCAGGGCCGGGGATTTAGCTCAGTGGTTTCAGTGCCTGCCTTGCAAGCGCAAGGACCCGAGTTCGATCTCTGGTACCAAAAAAAAAAAACAACAACAACAAAATAAGATGGGCTAAGTAAATAGCTCAGTGATTGAGATCAGAGCAGCATGTGTCTTACTTTCTGGTCACTGAGAAACAGTCCCTGACACCCACAACGTAAAGGAGGAAAGGTTTACTTTGGCTCACAGTTTGTAAAAGTTTCAGTCCATAGTAGGCTGGCTCCACGGCAAGGCAGCACAGCAGAAGGGCATTGCAGAGGAAAGTTGCAAATGGCATGACAGGCAGGAAGCAGCATGAGATTAAGGGAGGAAGGAAGGAGGTAGACCAGGCCATGCCTGGTCTTCACTAATCCACTGATGAATATTATGCCTCCATGATCCAATGACCTTCCAAAAGCCCCACCTAAGAGCACATGAAGCTGTGGTAAAACATCTAGATATAAACCATAACAGCATACCCGAGTCCCAACCCAAGCACTGCACATGCAAAAGGTATGTTTTGGTACAGTGGCACAGTTATTACACAAGGAAGGGAAAATACTGCAGAAGTGGGTTTTTTTTCCTATTTTTTCTTTTCTTTCTTCCCTTCCTCCCTCTCATCTCCTTCCTTCCCCTCCCCTCCTTCCTCTTTCTCTTTCTCTTTTTCTTTCATTTTTGGTTGTGTTGGGGATGGAACCCGGACCTCCAACATGCTAAAGAGTGTTCTACCACTCAACAACAGGACCAGACCCAGAAATAATATTTTTAAAATTCCAACTGTGTGGCGAACTAGGATCTGAAAATATAGTAATAAAAAAAATGACTCAAACAATGTTGTATGCTTTGTGTTAAGTGCTAAAATCTTCATGTCTTTTGGTGATAAGACTGTTTTCAAATATTCCTGAAAGCAGGAACAACACAGTAGAAGGTGCTCAGTGTCCTGGATTACAAGATTTAATTGAAATGAACCATGATATAAATAAGACAAACTTCAATATGGAGTGTTTATCCCATGAAACAATGAGCTTGTATCTTCTTGCTGGTGGAGTAGCAGATGATATGACTAATAAAAAAGAAGAGGGCCTGGGATTTACCTCAGTGGTTCTGTCACCTGCCTTGCAAGTGCAAGGTCCCTGGTACCAAAAAAAAAAAAAAAGAAAATTTAAGGCCAGGGATTTAGCTCAGTAGTTTCACTGCCTGCTGCACAAGCGCAAGGACCTGAGTTCGATCCCCGGTACCCTGCCCCTCAAAAGAGGAAATTTCGGGTGTTGTGGAAGGAATGGAACTGAATTCTTCCTTTACTGCACAGGATATTCTGATGAATAGTCCCCCCAAAAATTCGCCATCACAAAATAACATCTTGCAAGAAGCAGCAGCTAAAACCTCTCAGTCGGTACTATTTGACACTGAAAGTCCCCCTACTGAATACCACCTTCTTGATTCACCAGACCTGACCTGCAGCCACCACTTTGCCCAGATGGGAACCTGATCACGCTTTCCCCTCTCAGGCCCTTCACAGCAGAACAGCCAGAAGACTTCTGAATTGAAAAATAAATCCAGGGCCAGGAATTTAGCACAGTGGTTCTGCTGCCTGCCCTGCAAGTATAAGGACCCAAGTTCCATCCCCGGTACCAAAAAAAGAAAAAGAAATCCAAACATTTGTCTTTGTGATATATTATAATGGAAATTTGGAGAATATGTAGTTGCATTTACTTCTACTTAATCCACTTACCCAGCGTCCTAGAATGTTTTAATATTTGGTGGTCATCTGAGTGTATTTTAGATGTGATACTTCTCAGGGGAAGTGGGATATTTTGTACACTTAGCACACAGAATAAAAAGTATACTTTGTAAAATAATAAATAAAATTGTTATGTCTTTGTCTCATTTAAGCCTCATAACAGGAATTTCTATGAGGCCAATAAAGTAATGTATTTCTCTTTTGTAGACACTTTTTTATACTCTGTAGGAAACTTACAGAAAGCAAGGTAAATTTACAAAGTCAACTTTAAAAGAATTTAAAGCAAGAAAGCTTGAGGAATCTGAACATAATATAAATAAATGTGTGTGTGTGTGTGTTTTCGGTACTGGGGATCGGACTCGGGACTTTGCACTTGTAAGGCAGGTGTGGCATCACTGAGCTAAATCCCCAGCCCTTTTAGATATACTTTTATAGTTATGAACTGAATAACTAACACAAATAATTATTTTTAACTGTAATATCCAAATTTAAAGTCAACTTTTTTTTTTTTGGTACTGGGGATCAAATTCTGGACCTTGCGCTTACGAAGCAGTTGGAGGCACCACTGAGCTAAATCCCAGGCCCTAAAGTTAACTTTTTAAGCAAATGGTGTAATTGGCTTGATGAGTTCCTCTGACAACAAAGACATTAGATTAGGAATCAATAACAAAAAAATGTGGGAATTCTAAAATACATGTACAAATAATTTGTGGATAAATCTGCCATTGTTATCTTCCTCATCCCAGAGCCCATGTAGGGAGAATGTACACTATCTGCCCTACTACTGGCAAATATGCATCTGTCTAGAAATACCCCAGGTCACTTTTGCTTATTTCTGGGGTGTGGACATTATATGTCATATGACCATGTATGAATTCAACAGCCTGGGAAATGAAATCCTCCTACAATGGGTAGTCCACCCTAATAAATAACTTGTCCCACTTTGTATGAGATGTTCAGAATTCTGTGAACTCCAAGTTGACTTGTGATTTCTTGTGATTTCCCCCCTTTTTTTTGGTACCGGGGATCAAACTCGGGTCCTTGCGCTTTTGAGGCAGGCGCCAGAACCACTGAGCTAAATCCCCGGCCCTGTTTCTTATTTTTTAAGACAGGGTCTCACTAAGTTGCCAAATTGCCCAGGGTGGGCTCTAACTTGTGATCCTCCTGTCTCAAGCCTCCAGAATTTTAGGATCACAGGCTTGCACTACCACACCTGGCTCAGGAAGCATCTGTATGGGATAATTTGTTGATTGATGGTGGTAGAATGTTTGGGAAAGCTCACCTCCAAAGCTCTTTATACCCGCTTTTTGGGGAGGAGTGGTGGTTTTTGGTTTTTTGCAGTGTTGAGTTCACAATCATTTTAATCTAAGGTAATTCTGAGGGGCTGGTTGGAGGATACATACTTCCAGCAAGAATTTCGGGGGCTGGGGATTTAGCTCAGTGGTTCTAGTGCCTACCTTGCAAGCACAAGGTCTCAAGTTTGATCCCCAGTACAAAAAAAAAAAAAAGAATTTAAGTGCCCAAATTACATAAGGTATTCCTACTGATTAAAAAAAATTCAACAATTTAATAAAAAAAATGGACTAAGGGCATGAACAAACCTGTCACAGAAAAGAAATACAAACAGCCAATTATCATGAAAAATGATTGAGTTTACTTATAATCAAGGAAATATAGATCATTTTACATTCATCAGATTAATGAAAATGAAAGCTTTGTAACAACTAGCATTGGTGAAAGTAAGAGAAAAATGAATATTTTCTCACATAACTGGTTGGAGTGATAAATGATTATGGCCTTTTAATGAGGGTAATTTGAACATATATTACAATTTTTACAATTCACATTTCTCTCTCTCTTTTTTTTTTGGTACCGAGGATCGAACTCTGGTCCTTATGCTTGTGCAGCAGGTGGCAAAACTACTGAGCTAAATCCCCAGCCCAACACATTTCTCTTTTTTTGAGACAAGGTCTCACTATGTAGTTCAGGCTGGCCTCAAACACATGGGGATCCTCCTGCCTCAGTCTCCCAAGTGCTGGGATTACAGGCATGAGCCACCATGCCCAGTGTTAAATTCACATTTTTAAAAAAATTTTATTTTTATTTTTTATTTTATTTTATTTTTAAATTCACATTTCTTAAAGCACCATTCAGTTTTTAATTATTCTAGAAACAGCTTACACATGTACAAAAACACACATTCTTTAACTAGAATTCTGATTTAAATTTTTTTTTAATTTATTGCACTGAGGATTAAACTCAGGACCCTTGACTGAATGCACTACACCCCCACCTCTTTTTAATTTTTTATTGTGAGACAAGTTCTAAGTTATTTTGTTGCCCAGGCTAGGCTCAAGCTTGCAATCCTCCTGCCTCAGCCTCACAGATGATTCCAGGGATGCACCATCACACCCAGTTCATTTATCTTCTCCTTATGTAAAAAGAAATCCTAGCCAAGTGTGATGGTGCACATTTGTAATCCAAGCACTCTGGGAGATTGAGGTATAGGATCAGAGAAGTTTTGAGTTCATCCTGGGCAATTTAGTGAGACCCTGCCTCAAAATAAAAATAAAAGGGAGCTCAGTGGTTCAGCTGCCTGCTTCGCAAGTCCAAAGTCCTGAATTCGATCCCTGGTACCTAAATAAATAAATAAATAGGATAGGATGCTATCCTAAGCCCTCCTTCTAGACAGGAGCTGCTTTTTTTTTTTGCACCTCCAACTTGTGGATGAGAGTCTTTATCCCTTTTTTTTCTTTTGGTACCAGGAATCAAACTCGGGACCTTGTGCTTGCAAGGCAGGGGGCAGAACCACTAAGCTTAATCCCCAACTCTTGTTTATCCCTTTTAATACTTAGCCAACTTTTCCTATTTAACTGCTTACATTTCTAGTTTTAAGCTTATATATACTTTTTTTTTTTTTTTTGGTACCAGGGATTGAACTCGGGACCTTGTGCTTGCGAGGCAGGCGGCGAAACCACTGAGCCAAATCCCTGGCCCACATTTCTAGTTTTAATGTTGGTCTCTGTCTCCTGTCTGATATTAAATTACCTATTCAAGAAACAAAGATCAGCATGGAACTGAAGGCTTATGGGAGAATGGAAAATGGTTTGCTATAAAGTTGGACAGTAAAATTTACACTATAGGAGGCACCTCGGGCCAGGTGAACATTTTAGATTATTCAAATGTCATAGCAAATAATTCCCAGCAGAAAATATTGCCTGATCCTCAGTGGAGCCTACCATAAGTAAGACTGAACAGATTCGAGGGCTAGAAGAGGCAGAGAAAGGAGGACTGTGAGGTTCTGAGGAGGTCCAGATGTATTTTAAGAAGCAAGTTAGGGGACCACCTGGGAGGCAGGACCTGGATCTCTTTTTTTTTGGTACCAGGGATTGAACTCAGGACGTTGTGCTTGTGTGGCAGGTGGCGGCACTGCGGCAGAACCACTGAGCTAAATCCCCGGCCCAGGAACTGGATCTCTTAATGTAGCAGATGAAGAAACTAAGGGAGTTCAGGGGTAGCACAGATTCCCATTTGAGCATGGTTACAACCTGACAGAGGGCCCATGGCTAAAGACCCAGGGCCTTCATGCTGAGCTACATCCCCAGCTTTTTAAAATTTTCACTTTGAGACAGGGTCTCACTAAATTTGTGTAACACTATTCCTTCAGCTTAAAGTGTTTGGACTACACTGTTTTTTGTTTGTTTGGTACTGGGGATTGAACTTGGGTCCTTTCGCTTTCGAGGCAGGTGGCGGAAACTCTCAGCTAAATCCCCAGCCACTTGGACTACAGATGTACACCACCCAGGCACACCCAGGTACAAAGATGGATTTTTGCTCAAACACAAATATGTCACACTTGTAAACTGCATTGCACTTTGTAAAATGTCCTCAAGATGGGAAATGGTCATGTTTGTTATGTCTTGTGAGGATAGATTTGTATCTATGGTTCTTAAAAAAAACCTACATCAATAAAAGAACTAGAGCCAAAGGCTCAGAAGGAAAAACAAAATCACTTTATTGGAAAGGGAAGAGAAATAGGGAAGCAAATCACTTTATTGGGAAAAGGAGAGAAAGTAAGTAGATAATTACCTTGTTGGAGTAAGGTAGGGAGACCAGAGCTGGCATTCTGGGGTTTTTGTTCTAAGCCTCTTTTATTACATGGCGAGAAAGGGACCACTGCCTTGAGAGCTGTTACAACTTGATTGGCTATTTTGGGCTCTGAGACCCTGAATTGGCCACTGCCCCTTCCACTGCTTACATGTACATTTTTGGATAAGCATTTCTTTGGTCTCTTTGTGCTGTCCAGGTGCTTATCTTGGGAAAGTTACACTCAAGGCCGAATTAGTAAAAAGGATACATATGCATTTTAGTGTATTAATATGGTCAGAATAATTATATGTACTTATATATATTGGGTGTGTGAGGGTTTAGGTGTTAGTGTACATTTTATATACTGAGTTTTTATAATATAGTCTCCCCTCCCCACTTTTTTTTTGTGTTAATTGCAGATGGAGGGAGGAGGGAATTGTGTCTTGGCATGGTGAGACAGCCAGCCTTATCAGCTGTTTTTCTTAGCTATTCTTTCTCTAGCAGGCATTTAACTTTGTATTTGCCAGAAACCTCACTGAGGCCCTGCCTGCCCCCCAATTTTCCCTACATGTTATTCTTTCCCAAACCAAGAAAAACACATGCTATTTAATAAAAACAAAACTTAGGTGCCAAATTAATGAATTAGTAGTGTATCCTCATAACAGGAATGTTTTTCTGCTATGCTGGGGGTTAAACTCAGGCCCTTCCTACTGAGCGACATCCTCACTAACCCCAATTTTGAGGTGGGACTCACTAAATTGCTAAAATGCCTAGGCTAGACTGAATTTTCAATCCTGCTTCAGCCTCCCAGAGTGCTGGTATTGTAAGTGTGCACACCCTGCTCCAAACGCAAAACAAATCCTAGAGAATCCAATTAGAGTATCCATTGCCAAGAAGAGTCTAAAACAATACCCATCTGAATACTAATTTAGGCTTGCTACGTTTTGGTTACTTTTCTCTCATTGCTGAGACAAAATACTCAACCCCCAAAGTTAAAGAAAGAAAGGTTTACTTAGCTCATAGTTGGTAGATGTTTCAGTCCATAACAGGCTGGCTCTGAGGCATGATGGCATGGCAGAGGGGCATCAGAGAAACAGTTCATGGCAAAGCAGGGCAGGCAGATGGTAAGTAGCAAGTCCCAGAGACTTTAACAGCTTTTTTTTTTTGGTACCGGGTATTGAACTCAGGTCCTTGAGCTTGTGCCGCAGGTGGCGAAACAACTGAACTAAATCCCTGGCCCCTTAGCAGCTTTTTTCTCCCCCTTTTATATTTTATCTAGGTTACTGGGATTAGGGTGGGTCCAAACCAAT
Organism: Heterocephalus glaber; assembly: GCF_000247695.1. Next base: position 3,224,207 of record NW_004624762.1, on the reverse strand, counting down.
CAGTGGACCGATTTAATAATCACCCACCCTTAATCCTAGCACTCTTATTCTTAGCATTGCAACATGAATCAGTCACACACTCTAGATTCAGCTGCCTCTGAAAAGCCCCACCTATGACTGCATGAAGCTTTGGGGGGACATCTAGACGCAGCCATAGCACAATGTAACTGAAAAGCGCTTCAAGTAGTAACCTGGCTAGTTTGATAACTTACCCTGTGGTATTCAAAAGGGAACAAAAGTCCTACTTTTTAACCCTTGTTGTATGGCAACAAATCAGCAGAGAAAGCTCCTAAAATGGCCCTATATTATGGAAATCAGACTTCTTTAGGTAATTTTCAAAGACATCTTGAGATTTGTGGGAAGACTTAAGGTCACCTGACTTGACTTTTTTTTTTTGGTACTGGGAATTGAACTCAGAACCTTGCGTTTGCCAGGCAGGAGCGTTGTCACTCAGCTACATCTGCCACCCACTTGACTGCTTTTTGATAAAACTATTTAAAGATGGATGTTTCATTTGTTTTGGTAGCAGAGCAGTTTTCTACAAGTACATGAATGCAAGTTTTGTACTACTCTGACATTTTCAAAACGGAGTCCATTTCTTGAGCTGCCATCAGTACCGGAAGCTTTATCTGTTATATAAAATTTATATGCCATTCAGTTATTTATTATTATTATTTTTTTGGTACCGGGGATCGAACTCAGGTCCTTCTGCTTGTGAGGCACGCGCCAGAACCAGAGCTAAATCCCCAGCCCCCATTCAGTTATTTTTGCATTTTCATCTTTAAATTCCTTACCAAGTTGACTCACATAAAAAAACAACTCAGACCAGAAATGATTATAACACAGAATGCACAAAATCAAGTTTTCTTTTTTTTCTTTTTTTTGGTACAGGTGGCGAAACCGCTGAGCTAAATCCCCCCCCCCCCCCCGCTTTTTTTTGACAGGGTTTCACTATGCAGCCCAGGCTGGCCTTGAAGTTGCAATCTTCCTGCTTCAGCTTCCCAAGTGCAGGGATTACAGCCATATGCCACTGCCACATGAAATGGAAGATAGTGACTTACTTAAGGGCAAACCCATATAATGTAATTCATAAATATTGCTCTAGAACAATTACTTTCTGAATTTATGTATTGGCAGCATTTTGAGTGTTTACTGTGTCAGGCAGTTTGCTTTATATGTGCTGTCTCAATCTTCTGCTGGAATAGATAACATTTCCATTTTACAAATGAGAAAATTAAGGCAGAGCCTTTCTCCTCCCTGGTCTATCTCCCCATTTCCAGTATGGATTTTTCACACAATTCAGACATTATGGGTTTTTGTTTTTTGTGTTGTTGGGTTTTTTTTGGTACTGGGGATTGAACTCGGGTCCTTGCACTTGCGAAGCAGGCGGCAGAACCACTGAGCTAAATCCCAGGATCTTGTGTTGGTTTTTGAGTCAGGGCCTCACTATATATACAGGTTGGCTTCAGCCTCTTGAATGCTGGCATCACGGGTGTGTGCTACCACACTCCACTAGACATTATTAACTTTGGTGAGAATTTTCTATTATGTGTGAGCTAACACAGGCCCTTTCGGCACCAGAACTCATTTCAATTTTAAAAAAATTGAATCCCATTTCAGTGTTTCCATTATTATGTCTATCTTAGTACCATACTTTTTTTTTTTTTCGGTACCAGTGATCGAACTTGGAACCTTGCAATTGCAAGGCAGGCAGCAGAACCACTCAGCTAAATTCCCAGCCCTTATTATTTTTAATAAATTCCACCCATATCCCTATTTTCTCAATTTCTCCTCTTGGCTGGTGGGCATGATTACTACACATTTGTAATTCTACATCTTTGAGAGGCTGAGGCAGGATCAAAAGTTCATGTCCAGGCAATTCAGCACCTTACCGAGACCTGTTTCAAAGTAAAAAATTAAAAAAAAAGGGCCGGGTATTTAGCTCAGTGGTGCCACTGCCTGCCTTGCAAGTGCAAGGGCCTGAGTTCGATCCCCAGTACCCCACCACCACCACGAAAGAAAAGAGAAAGAAAGAGCTGGGGATTATCACTCAGTGTGAAGATCCTGAGTTCAGTCCTTAGTACCACAAACAGAATTCTCTTCTTGGAATCTGATCTGTTGTGTATAAAGCTTTCTGAATCGATCCAATTTAATTCTTCCCTTCCCTTTTGACTTCTAAGACATTTGTCTTTTAATATTCTCAGATTTATCCATATTTTAATTTTACTTTTACTAGTATCCTGCTCCAATTTCTTGAAAAGTTATCTGAGTTTATTATAGTTCTTTGAAATGTCCTGATTTTTAAGAGTTGCTTTTTATATAGAGCTAAAATGATTTTTTCCCTCAATTTTCTCATGGCATTTGGTTGTCTCTATTAAAAACTAAAGCATTATAAACCTGTTCGGAAGGTAAGTGTACTTGGGCAGAGCTAACTGCCTGATGCACTTCAATTGTAGGGAGATTGGTGGCGAGTTATGGTTTATTTACAGGGTCTTACTATGTAGTCCAGGCTGTTCCTGAACTCACTGTGTAGCTCAGGCTGGCCTCAAACTTCTGGCTATCCCCCTGCTTCATTGCTTTAGCCTTCAAAGTACTGACATTACAGGGCCAGGCAGGTGCTGCCAAACTTTTTTTTTGTGAGGCCCTATCTTCTCTCTCAGGAGTCAGTTTTCCCATAGATGCATCCTCCCACATCTTGTATAGATCTGGCTGTTGGTATTTTTTAGAGCTGAACAAGAATAAGGAGCCAGCAAACTCATTTATATAGTAAACATGATCTGACACTATTTTCTAGACAGCATAGCCCAGTAAAGAAGTCTACTGCTTCCTTTTATACTTGGATTACTGTTAGAGTAACTTCAGCCTCCAACTTCAGAGGACATAAATACTGCTTAATTTTGGCAAAAATCTCATCTCTGAAGGTAGTGATGCAGACAACTGAATAGAGCAGAAATTTTTAATAACTGAAGGACACTAAAGGAATTCTACTATAAATACTTGTAAGGATTCATGTTTGGTTAATCTCTTGCCATAGATGAAGTCTCCAAAAAAAAAAAGGGGAAAAAATACCCTATTCAATTGAGACATACTCATTTTAATTAAGGCCCTTAAATTAAAACCCACAGTTTTAGAGCTATGTTCTTCAAATTCTAAACACAACAAGGATTGGAAGAAAATGCACAAAGAAATACAATGGTACCTCGGGTTCACAAACTTAATTCTTTCCACAACTGCATAAACTTGCAATTTGGGTGCAACCAGAATTGGAGAATAAATTCTGTGATGAGAATCGTGGAAATAACTGTTTGTGAACCAAGGTACCAGTGTAATTGCTTTTAGAAATCATCACTCTCTCATTTAAAAGGTTTGCTTTTTCACTTTCTATAAACACATTTTGTTTTTCAAATTTAATTGTAACCTCAGGAGCACCCTACATTACTGAGTAAATCTAACAACTTTGTAAATGCAATCTAGGCCTGAAATGCTTTTTAAAGTGAAGCAGAACTATAATGCATATATAAAAGGAAGATGAACAAGCATAGAGATAAAAGAGAATAAAAATTAAAACGTGAATCTCATTTTCAACACAGATGATATTAATAAGGAAAATGAGACTGGCTCTGTAATTAAGTGTACAAAATGCAAATTCTTTGTGGTATTAAGCAGTAACCCAATGTAAACCATGGTTTCCAGAGTAAGATTTAAAGTATATAAATAAATATCAGAATGAATAACAATATGGCTAGACCAAAGTGAACAAAATTCTCACACACAATAATCACTGCAAGAAGATTCCACGGGTTATAGAAAACATAAAGGAACTTTAATATCCAAACAGGGTAAAGAATTTTGGATTAATGACCCATTTGAGAGTGAATCACTTTAGGCTCTTTACAGTATCCGAAAGTAAAATCTGAATGCATATTGCAAAGAATGAAATCACTTTAAGAACAATTTCCTTACCTGATACTAACACCAGTATAATTTTTTAGACTGAAAAATATCTTTAAATCATTTGCTTTAACACTAAGATTTAAATCAAGTTTGCAATGTTTCTGAAATGTGCAGTTGTTCAGTAGTAACCTTTTCATCACGAATACTGGTACCACTTCTCAAAAAGTAGTCAATGTACATTTTAAGATTTATACAGTAAGAAAATATACTGGCTAATAAAAACTATTACTTGAGATAGCGAAAATGAATGGAAAACTGTACTTTTATTCAGATTAAATTACTTTTCCCCAACAATTCACCCTGCAGTCCATGAGCTATATAGCAAATAAAATCTTTTTTTTTTTGTAAGAGAAAAAATGAGGGTCCTAAAATAGAAACATAAGTCAGAAGAACCTAAAAATAGTTTCCTGATATTTATTTACTTTTGAGTATTTCATTTAAGCTGCTTTTGGTTGCATGCCCTGATTTGTAGAAGTTAACAAGGAAATAAAATTTCCATGTATTCCAAAATTTTACTCATCTCCCACAAAGCAACTTTTAATGTATCAACACTTAAAAATACACAGTGACTTAATGAAACATCAGTATAACTGCATAGAATTGAGCTCCAAAGAATGATAAGCTGTTTTTCCTGGGCTCTGGTTTAAAAGGTATTGGCTTAGAGACCAGCTTAGAATCCTTTGCTCCTACCTGGAAGATACAGGCCAGGAAGCTCTTAAGATTTCACAGACCTTTGTTGCTGTTGTTGTTAAGTAAATTGCTGGGAGCTCTCTGAAGGTCTTAAAAACCATCAACCACTCAAATACATATACTGGGGACCCTCTGTCTCTGCGAGTTAAGGAAGAAGATGGTTTCTGACCTTCACTGAAAACCAAACCAAACCATCTCCTACAACTCTTCTAAGAGACTGAAATGTACTAGGAATTTCAAAGCTAGAATAATGCCATCAAACAGTAAGCCTCTTAATGCTTGGAGCCATCCTGCCCTTTCTCTCCCATTGGGAACTCCAAGAAAACAGGTACCAAAAGAATAAAAATGATGATTGCACTGAGGATTTTCTTCTTTGAAGGCTGTTTTAAGGAGGTAGGATTTTAAAGGGTTTTTTGTTGTTGTTGTTTATCTTTTGGCCTCTGAACATTTAAAAAATGCTTTGCCTAGCTGGTCCTTTAGGCTAATTCTGGAGTTTACAATGAACCCCAAGCCTGACATAAGGATATTCTACAATTTCACAGCTACCACTTATTTGTACACATTAAAATTCACTTGATTTACTCTTCTGAAGTAAATCTAACTAGAAAATGGAAAATTAATATATTCCTTTACATACAACTTTTGTGTCTCAAAATTCTTGAAAAACAAGAGCAGATGACTTTGTACTCAAAAGCTACCAAAGTGTGTATTTGATATTCACATGCAAACAACTTAAAACTTATAAACTTCATGTCAAGCCTCCATGTTGCCTTTAAGAAGGAAACGACATACAAAGTTTGCTAACTGTGCAAAATATTAAATTGCTAAAACATTTTACATAATGAAATAATACATGTAAATGTAGAGGTTGACACAGGAAAGTAACATGGCATAAGAACTTATCACATTTCAGAGATTTTCTTTAGTAACAAGGTTTGTTTTTACAGTTCCTGGTACACAGCAAAGTTTATCACAGAAGATATAAATCCTTTTAAACAAATCCAACAGGGAATTCTTGAGGCACCTTCTCATATAAAACACAAGATGAATGCAATTATCAATTCATCTGAGAAAAGTCTTCAATTTAAGTGAACATCATTTTTTTCCATTTAAGTGTATTTTACAGAACTTTAATAAGGCAAGACAAATTTTTGAAAAATGTAAATACAAAATGATGCAAATCTAATAATTTATATTTAAAAACCCTAAAGGGATAACAATGGAAATGGGATTACTCAAACAATGCATTTTTAAAAACCTAAAACAGAATTGTGCAGAAGCAGAAGGTTACAAAGAACTTCGAGACTTTGCACAGTTTTGGTTTTTCTTCTGGTTTTTTTTTTACATCTTTATATTACATGTTTTAAATCATGTCAGAAATGCAAACTAGAACTGCATACTACTTTAGTGGAAAAAAGTTCAACATTGTGCAATTTTCTGCCTCTTACTTTTAAAAAAAAGTGGCAGCAATCCCTGCATTTGTATTTGAAACAAGGATCTGAGAAACTTTATCAAAACAGGTAATGAAGGCAAAAATTGGCAGACATCCAGCATCTTGTTTCTTTTTAAAACAATGTGGATGATAAGTAATTTCATGATTAAAAATGAATCTTTTAAATAAATACATTGTATCTGATATTTGCACTGACTGATTTGATAAATCTTTAAGTAAACAACGGCTTCACTACACTCCCTGTAGCCTCAAGCCACTGGCTTTAGATTCTGGAGTCCTTTTTCACTGGGTTTCATACCCTGCCACTCGATACCCCGCAGGTTGATTAGGCAACATGCTGCCATTCTGCCCCTGAGGCGGCTGTACTCCATAATTTGGTCCCATCCAAGGTGTAGAAGACTGTGTCTGACTGGTAGAGAATGTGAAAGAAGCAGAGGGGCAAGGAAATGCACTGGTTAAAACAATGTGATGCCAAGAACAAGTTAACAAATACACGCGGAATGGGAAATACACTTATAAGAAAAATTGGAGCTAGGGATTTAGCTCAGTTGTTTCACCGCCTGGTGCGCAAGCGCAAGGACCTGAGTTTGATCCCTGGTACCAAAAAAAAAAAAAGAAGAAAAACTGCTATGCCAGGGAAAGCAGTGGCATAAGTAAAAACTTTTTCTTTTCAAAACAAGCATCCCCATAGATTTAATTAAGGCAGTTAAATTTTGTGAGAAATACAGCTAAGAAAATACCCTTAACCTATTATGTTTATTCCCTTTGACCTCAGGAAAACCCATCTCTCATCTCAGAAAGGAAAACTGTCCATCTCCATCTGGGTTGGACATGTGATAAGCAAGCTTCTACCTGAAAGAAACTCCATCACCAAATACAGTAGAACTAGCAATTATGTTACTGGAAGAAATTAACAATTATTAGTGTATGTAAATTCACAAATTTTATCATTACAAATATAAGGTAATTTTTAACCTGCAAAGTATTTTTACTTCCAGCCTGTTTTTCAGAAATGTAAGTAAAATGGTATAATTTAGGGTATAAAAAGAAGCTTGCCATCCAGGAGAAAACTGTGAGTGTGTTCGGATGCTGGTTGCCAGAAGCCACACAGAGTGAGGTTCAATTAATGCTAACAAACGCTCTTTCTCAATGAAAATATATGTATTCAAGAATAACTAAAGGAGTGCTGGGGATTTGGCTCAGTGGTTCTGCTGCCTGTTTTGCAACCGCAAGGTCCTGAGTTTGGTCCCCAGTACAAAAAAAGAGAATAACTAAAGGAACCATTAGTCATGTGAAAGGCTTAACATTTATTAAGCACTTACTTTCTCACAAAAAATTATTCCATTTATTACCAAACATTACTAAAATTTGTATGACCCTGATTATACTTCAAGGCAAAAAAAAATTTTTTTTGAGATAAGGTCTTGCTATGTGCAGGCTGGTCTTGAACTCACTATGTGGCCTAAGCTGGCCTCAAACTCATAGCGATTCTCCTGCCTCAGTCTCCCAAGTGCTGGGATAACAGGCATGTGCCACCACACCCGGCTTCTAGGCAAATTTCTAAAGAGACATATTTAAAGAACTATAAATTAAAAACTATTCTAAATTAAGTCCTTTATAGGTTAGTTATATTTTTCGTGTGTTTTTTTTGGTACCGGGGATTGAACTCGGGACCTTGCGCTTTCGAGGCAGGTGCCGGAACCACTGAGCTAAATCCCTGGCCCTAGGTTAGTTATATTTTATTGTACATAGTAGGGTCACATTACCTACAGAATACTTAAAATTTCTTTTTAATATTTTTAAAGGTTAATAATGGAAAAGATCAAATATGCTTACTTAAATCCCTGCTGGTTCCATGCTTGGCCATACATTCCATACGCAGGTACCTGCCAACCATTAGGCATATATTGGCCAATCTGTTGTGCATTTCCATACCACTGGCCCCACTGGCCATAAGGTTGTGGATATCCAATTTGATTCTGCTATTAGAAAAAATTATAACAGATATTTCAGTACTATTTTAAGTTGTTTGTATATATATAGCCCTGATACACCAAAAACGGTTGAAACATTAGGGACATCATTATAATTAAAATGACAGGATAAACAGAATTTAGTAAGGAACTGCTACAAAAATAGTAACGTCATATTGCTGTAATGCTACAAGATGCTCTATGTGGCAGTCTTTTTCTTTTTTTGGTACTGGGAATTGAAACATTTTATTTATTTAAGTTTTATTTTGCTCATTTCTATTCAATGGTTGTTTATTTTACCTCAGTTATTTTTTTCCCCTCGGTACCAGGAATCAGACTCAGCATCTTGCACTTGCCAGGCAGGCACTGCACTGCTGAGCTACATCCCTAGCCTTTGTGGCAGTCTTTTTAAGGCAGTGAGTAATGCTCCTATAATAAAAACTGTATTTAGTACAATGTTTACATGTTTGGTAATCCATCCACGATTGTTTCCTTTAGGTTGGGAAGGTACAAAGATAACTTATTCTTCTGTTTGGTTTATTTAAAAAAAAAAGAAATCTATACAGGGGCCGGGGATTTAGCTAAGTGGTGCTGCTGCCTGCCTTGCAAGTGCAAGGTCCCGAGTTCGATCCCCAGTACCAAAAAAAAAAAATTTTTATATAGGTTAGCATTTTTTTACTCTCACTTCTATCTTCCACTCACCAATCTTTGTGGGATCAGACAATCTTTGTCTGACCACTATAGCACCCTGGAAAAACAAAAGGCTGCTAAATCAAGAATAAAATGCCAAGGCTCTAAATATATTTATTATAGCTTTATTTTTTATTCAATTGAGTCAAACATACTTGTGACTTCTCCAAGTAGTAAGTGGATAAATCTGCGAAGTATTAAAAAAAGATTTAAGACTCTGTTAGGTTTGTCGGAGGATTTTAAAATCCACTGTGTAAGTGTGACTCAAATGAGGTGGTTACACTCATATCACCACTGCAATCCATGAAACATCACTCTGGAATTATAATACACATAGGAAGAGCCCTTATATTCTCTAAATTGAGCTAGAAACTTATTAAGAAAAATTATCAATAAATCTTCATTTTAAAATAAACATTATTAGCCCAGAAATTATTTTCCAAAGGACCGCCTCACCTGTTGCACAGGATTTATCATATCAAGAGTTTCTTTGCCCCAATAGCATTTCACAACATGACCTTCAATTGTAGTACCATTAACAGAAACAATTGCATGTGCTGCACTTTCATGGGAATTGAACCTATTGGAAACAATATTAAGAATCATCAATATAAATTCTTTTAAATATTTATGAATGAAACATTTTTTAAAAATGAAAGAAACATTCCTTTAAAAGTAAGGTGAGGCTGGGGATTTAGCTCAGTGGTTTCGCCGCCTGCTGCGCCAAGTGCAAGGACCCAAGTTCGATCCCCAGTACAAAAAAAAAAAAAAAACAAAACAACCTAAGGTGAAATTTTTTTTTTGGTGAAACTTAAAAAGAAAATATAGTTCTATTTCTTGCTGAAAAAACAAAAACAAAACCAAAAAAAATAAATCATGTACAGGTACAAAGTCCCTATGATGAATGTGATCATTATGTATATCTAAAATATACCAATAAACTTAATTAAAAAAAAAAGAAAATACAGTTTTATTTCTTGCTGAAAAAAAAAACAACAAACCCCAAGGAGAATTCCTAAGAAAATCACCAAGTTAAATATTCAAAAATATTTGAGGGGAGAAACTTTTTGGAAGAAAAATCCAACTGGATGTGGTGGTACACATCTAAGAGCCCAGCACTCTGGGAGGCTGAGACAGGAAGATCTCAAGTTTGAACCCAGTCTGGGGAATTTAGTGATAAAGTAAGATCCTGTCTCAAAATAAAAAATTTAAAAAGGGCCAGGATGTAGTTTACTGTGAAGGGTCTAGATTTAATTCCCAGGACCACAAAGAGTAAAAAAAACCCAACCTTACCGAACAAATGAATATCCTTTATCTGGAAAGACTCGAATTTCCATTATTTGTCCAAACGGTGAAAAAGTCTGACGCATTAGCTGTTCTGTTAGAAAAATAAAAACAAGAAACCAGAATAAGTTATATTACAATCCTACCAATACCAAGTTTCTTGGTTTAAAAATTAATTTCAACATGCCACAAGTAAAACTCTCATACCTGTTAGCCCAGAAGTGACACCTCCACAGTACACAGTACAGTTGCTTGGACTAGACTGACTCACAACCTCATCATATGACAGCTGTTTAGTGTTTGCTGGGAAGAAAAAAGTTTTATATCTTTAATTCCTTAGACAAAATGTTCAGTATTAACTACTGTAATGGCAGTATTTACCTTGATCAAAATGCTTACAAAATACTTATTACATTCAAGTTTAGGATTAAACCTCCCCCAAGAATGTCTAAAAAATTACCCAGCATTCTCTATTTAAGAGGAGACTTAACATTAAAGATAATATAATTTATTACTTAAAATCACAAAAATGAAAACTAAGTACATTTTTGAACAGTAGTCTTGATTTGCTTCTCATCTATTTCTGCAATAAGTCTCCGGGAACAGGTCTAACATTTAAAATCTAGTGTATCTTTCTCCAAAATTCCACATTTCCTTTTCTTCTCCAATACACCTACACTCATATGTACTCTTGGGAGCTGGAGGCTTTCGGGTTGCCCAGTTAGTTCTGATTTGTCTTCCACCAAGCCACTGGCCACCCATCTGTTGAATGGCGTTTTCGGCATCCTGTTCCGCACAACATTAGAAACAACAAAGAATCCACTGTTAGTTGATGTTCAACAACTCTTAACAATAAAGAAAACTTGGTGCTTTTCACATATGTTGTTAAAAGTGAAAGTGCTTTACAAAACATACAATATGTAACAGATTTACAAAAATGCAATGGTGCTTTTAAATTATCTTTATTTGGAAACAGTCCCTTTGTTAATCATCTTTGTGTGTGTGCATCTGTCAGGGTCTTATTACGTAGTTCAGGCTGGCCTCAAACTTGCAGTGATCCTTCTGCCTCAGCTTCCCCGGTGCTGAGATTACAGGCATGCACCACCACACAAGACTTATCATCTGAAAAAGTCTGGAGTTCCAAAGTCCTAAGGAGGTAGCTAGCATAAAATACATGTAATAATTCAGCCTAACATGAATAAAACTCTTACTTCACACAACCCAACAAGCTTGTTAATGACACTACTTGGTTTCTCATTAATTCAACAAATAAATCCTGAGTACTTTCCATGTTCTAGGCACTATGTTAAGAGCTAGGGATACACTAGTGAAGGACACATAGCCTCTTAGATTCTTGGATTGCTCTTATATCCTTTTGGGGAGCAAAATACAATTACAATTACAAACTGAGATTCATGCAGTGATAGAAACAAAAGGCTAGGACTAGGGACATAGCTCAGTGGTAGAGTGCTTGTCTAGCATACATTAGGTACTGGGTTGGATCTCCAACTTTTTTCTTTTTTTTGCCCCATCATTTTTTTTTTTTTGGTACTGGGGATCGAACTCAGGACCTTGTGCTTGCGAGGCAGGTGGCAGCACCACTGAACTAAATCCCTGGCCCTGTTCCATCATTTTTGAAATGACATTTATTCTAAGATTGAGATGAGTATAAACTAGCATGGTCAAAATGATGGGGAAGAAAGCTTCAGAAGACAAGAAAGCACTTCAGTATTAAGGCAGGAAAAAGTTTGGAAAGAATGAGAAGTTCATGGAACAAGACTAGTTTCAGTAGAATCTAGTGAGCAAAAAGGAAGGGTGTAAGAGAACAAAACCAAAAGATTTTACTTTTTTGTAACAAGGTCTTAATATGCAGCCCAGACTGGCCTCAGCCTCCCAAAGGCTGGGATTACAAGTGTGCACCACCACACCCAAATCAAGAAAGATATATTTCTTTTATAGGTTTGTCAGTTTGTCTTTTTGTGGAGCTGGGGACTGAACCCAGGCCCTTGCACATGCTAGGTAAGTGCTCTACCACTGAGGTACACTTCCAGATCTTGAAATGAAAATAATTAAAATAAGGCATTGTCACGATTTGATTTGTTTTTTCTGAGCTGGGGATATAGATCAGTACTAAGAGTATACTTGCCCAGCATCCATAAGGCCTTGAGTTTTATCTCTTGTACTGCGATAATACAACACAACATAATACAAAACAAAAGGCCACTCTTAGTGTTAGGAGGAGAAAGATTCAAGAAGACAATGGAAAAAGACATTTTATGAGGCTATTGCAATACTCTAGGTTTAAAAAAATGTTGGTGGGCCGGGGATTTAGCTCAGTGGGTCCGCTGCCTGCCTCACAAGCACAAGGTCCAGAGTTTGATCCCCAGTACCAAAAAAAAAAAATGTTGCTGACAGGTGGTAGCAGTGGATAGAATCTAAAAGGAGAGAATGAGGTAGGAGGACGACACAATAAGCAAAAGGGGACTAAATGAAGATAACTCTTAGATTCTTACTTGAGAAGCTAGAAGGCTGATACTAGCTTTTACTAAATTACAAGATTGGGAGGGAGAAGAGGAACAGGTATGAGTATTGAAGGGCTCTGTTTAAGACATGGTAAATTTAAATTGTAACCCTCATACTCTGGGAGGCTAAGGTAAGAGGATCACAAGTTCAAGCCCAGCCTGGGCAATCTAATGAGAACTTGTCTCAAAATAAACAAAACACCAAAAAGGACTGGGGGGTACTTTGGTGCAAATTCCCTGAGTTCAATTGCCAAGGTCAGGGAAAAATAAAAAGACATGGTGAATTTAAGACACCTGTGAGACATCTAAATGAAGACCATTTGACTCTAGGTCCTATGAAATATGCATCAATAATGAAATTTATATAGAAGTCTATATTCCATAATTTCAAATGGGAAAAATGAGTTCCTAGCTCACCCTAACTCATAACTTATTTCCCAAGTTGTACTAGAAAACACACCATAGGGCCGGGGATTTAGCTCAGTGGTTTCGCCGCCTGCTGCGCAAGCTCAAGTACCCAAGTTCTATCCCCGGTACCAAAAAAAAAAAGAGTAGGAAAGAAAACACACCATCAATCTATGAATTAATACTCTAAGGAACTCAGATTGTGTTTACCAGTCCAATGTATAAAGTATTTTTTTTTTCCTTTCCAAAATACTATGCTGAGAATAACAAGTAAAATTACACTGTCATAATTTTTATTTTCTCATCTCACAGGAAAAGAAGTCTTGTAATTGGTAGGTGGGATGCATCATGTATATGGTTGAGCTTTCAAGGCAGGTGGCAGACCCACTGAGCTAAATCCCTGGCCCAAGAAAAAACTTTTACTGTCTCATTCTAAGGCACTCTAACACAGAAAGTATAGTGCTTTTGTACTTACTATACACAACCACTAATCATAATAGAGGACAGTAAAATTTAAGATTTAATGAAACCTTGACGTATACTGCAAAATTTGTGCATATAAATCGTCCCACTATGCAGTCTTGTACTTTTTTTATCTTGATTCAATCTCCTGGAGAATTTATTTGTAGTCTTATATTTTTGTGTGATCCTGATGCATTTAACTGCTTTCAATATTCAGTTATTATATTAAAAGATTTAAAGCCCTTTATTATTTGAATTGGCAATACATTTACAACACAAGTAAGACACAAAACTGGGCATGGTGACACACTCTAACCCCAGATAAAAAATGGAATGGGATACAGTTCAATGTGAAGGCCTTACATTCAATTCTTAGTACCAACTGAAAAATAACACAAAACACATCACACAAATATATGTCCTCTTATTTTTTTTACATAAATCAGCTTTTCACCTCATACATGGAATTCTCTTTATAATCATACCACAGTATCCTTCCTTTTCTCTGCAAAAACCAGAAATTTAAAGTATAGGCAAATTGATGTTCAATAACCAAAGGAAAACATGGTTATATCTCAAATGTATTAGTATATAATTTTTTTTTTTGGTACCAGAGATCGAACTTGGGGCCTTGCGCTTTCGAGGCAGGCGTTGGAACCACTGAGCTAAATCTTCGGCCCAATATATAATATGTTAAAAAGCTCTCACCCATCAGAGTACTTTCTTAATTTTTTTGTTTTTTCAGACAGGGTCTTGCTATGTAGTTGAGGCTGACCTTGAACTCACTATTCAGCCCAAGCTAGTACAATCTTGCCTCAGCTTCCCACCTCCCACGTGCTAGGATTACAGGCATATGTCACCATACCAGGCAGTATTTTCTTACTTTTTAATTACCATGAAAATATAAAAAAAGGAGGTACTGAATTAAATTCATAAACAAGATTTTCTTTCGTTTTTGGTGTTACGGACTGACCCAAGGGCCTCAAACATGCTATTTGTGCTCTACTACTAAGATACCTCCAGTCCCCTTAAATAAGATTTTTTCAACATCTACTTTTGGCTGATAATCTAAACATCTTCTGTTTATAATTTATGAAAAATTTAATCCATACTTTGCACGTATCAGGTGCTAAACATATGCTGAATAAATGAATAGGAGAAAGAAGATATCTTCTTAGGGTGCTAATTATCAGTGAAAAAAAATTAATAATTAAAACAGTGTTAAAAAAAATAAAAATAAAAAAACCAAAAAACCCGAGTGTTTCCATTCTTTATTCTTTTTGTTGTTGTTGTTACTGGGGATCGAATGCATTCTTTACACTTATAGCATTACACATGCACTTCTGATTGAGCTCACCCATTTGTTGAAAAAGGAGACAAAGCCATATCCCTTAGACTTTCCTGTTGCCATGTCTTTTACCACTCGAGCATCTCTGCAAACAGAAACAATCAGAAGTTTAGGTTTGCTAACTGTCCTCTGGATATAAAATGAGAATTTCATACACAACTCATTTTCATGTTTCACCATCATTAAAGTGAGCCTTTAATGAAAATGTACCTTTTACTATAAAATTTATCATGTATCAGCAAAAGAGGCTTTATAGACATGCAAATCAATAATTCTTTTCCCTCTTTTTTTTAGTTTTTTTGAGACAGGATCTCACTATGCAGTCCAGGCTAGTCTTGAACTCACTATGTAGTCCAGGATGGCCTTGAACTTGTGGTAATCCTCCTGCCTCAGCCTCCCAAGTGCTGGGATTACAGGCATGCACCACCATGCCCGGCAGTAATTTCTTAAATATATGTACATATTATACAGAAATTGCCTCCCATTTCAAAATGTTTTTTATAATTTTATATATTAAGCATGGTGAAAGTAGCTATTCATATGCATTACTACTTAACCACTTAAAAGTTTTCCAGACACAATAAATGAATGGCTTTCTTTAACCATGCAACTTATAATTTGCTATTTGATACCATATTCTACCTAATCATTAAAAAAATAAAATAGAAAACTGGAAACTAAAAGAATTTAAAAATTATATATTTCCTAAACTAATTAAATTATTTCATTTTCTCAAATCAATCTACACCCCCATTTTGGGCTAGGGTAAAGTGAAAACTTGATATTTCAGAAATGTTAAATCATTGAAGAAAAATACTAAATACACACTTTAGTTTTAAGTTATATAAGAAAGATTTTATACTGAATTTTATAATAGCATTCATATTAAGATTGATTGGAAACTACAAGATAATAAAAGCAAAATTTTAAAAAAATCAGAAAGTAAAAAAGCACGCCAACATTTATCCACTGTGAACCGTAGCTTGTAGTTAGCCAGGGCAATTCTGTCCATTCTTCAGAGACACTCTGCAAAATAACCAGAGCCCTATTATTTGAGATTGAGTAAAAACCCAGCCATGATAGCTAAAACTCCATACCTCAAAAAATTGGACTCAAATTGTACTTCACAGGCAATCTGCTTTTAAGTTAGCCAGGTATGTCACAATGCTTGTTCTCTCAGGACACATGAACAAAACAGGCACTTTTACAACAAAAACCCAAGTCAGAAAGCCATGCAATGTAATTTTATATTAATTAAAGTATACATAAGCATATTTTAGACTAACTTAGGGGTGATTTATTAAGCGCAGTCAAAATGACAAGGAGGTGCTGGTGAAAAGGGAAAGTTAATGCAAGTCACTTCACAATATATAAAAATACTTCTTAAATTATCTATATGGTACACATGCATTTAATTTGGTAGCTTATACACTTCTATCCCAAAATTTGCTGTGTCACCTTAGATTTAAGAAACAGGAAAAGTTTAAGTTGTGTGAAAAAGGGAAAGTACTTTTTCATACTAAATAGTTTAACTGGCCACCATTCATTATAACATTTTCAGTAAACCAAACACTGCTTTAGTAACCCTATAAAGAATATCTAACTAGGGCCAGGGATTTAGCTCAGTGGTGCTGCTGCCTGTCTCACAAGCTCAAGGTCCCGAGTTCGATCCCCAGTACAAAAAAAAAAAAAAAAGAGTATCTAACTATAATGAGAACCCTTCAACATACAGCTGTCAACTTATGTATTTTAACAACAATTATAAAAATCAGGAAAATAAGGTACCCGTTGCCAAATGGTTCTTTTAAATTTAGGAAAGCTAACACTTTGCATGACTAAATGCAAGCCATGCATCAACTAAAAATGATGAAATTTAAAGAAAAGCCTTACCAAGAAAAAAAAAATGCATACATCAGTAATTGTGGGACCACAAGAAAATTCAGACTAAAAATGATACCAATATACTGTATTCAACATAAAGAAATTATCAGGGCCAGGGATTTAGCTCAGTGGTTCTGGCGCCCGCCTCACAAGCGCAAGGTCCCGAGTTTGATCCCCGGTACCAAAAAAAGAAATTATCAATCCATGATTAAAATAATGAAGCTGCTAAAATTAGGTCATTTAATTTAAACTTACCAATTACTACCCAATCTTTGTATAATCCCAAACTAAAATTCCCATTTTAAGAAAACCTACTTAAATCAAAACTCATTTAACAAAATAGCTGCTTAATCTGTTTAAAATGCTAGAAAAAATATTTTCTTTTCAAAGCTTCAGGAAATGTCAGTCCAGAAATCTAGTCAACTCTTACTTATTTCTCTCTAAAATGTTCTCTGAAAAAGCAGCAGGAAAGATCTAGAATAGGGTTCTTAATCCCTTATGGTCCTGTAACTACTCTGAGGATTGGATGAAACTTAATATAAAGATTCTGCACAACAAAATGAAAGCTTCCAAAGTTTTGCATATAGAACCCTCGAGGAGCCAAATATTCAAGTCTAGATATCTGAAAGCAAGCTAACCATTACTGAAACACTAAAGCAGATAAGAGAACCAAGAAATTAAAACTTTATTTTCTAATCAATTCCCACAAAGACAAATCTCATCTAATAGAAGAGTCCATTTATAAGCCCCAATCTTGAAGTTGGTCACTCCTTAGTCACTATGCATTTTCATCCTCTTACCAATGAACTACAACTCTTCAAATGAAAACTCTTAAAATTCATCGTCAATGCTACTGGCATTTACTTTCCACCATTCTCAACTCCTAGTTTTTGCTGTTGGTCTGTTCAACCCAAACCACAACCAACACTTCCTTTTTTTTTTTGTACAGGGGATCAAACTCAGGACCTTGTGCTTTCGAGTCAGGTGCAGTGCCACTGAGTCAAATCCCTGGCCCTAGCACTTTCTTTTTACCACTCTTCTAGCTAAAATAATAAAAAGCAACCAGAAACCCAAATTTTTTTTTCTAAATTCAACAATTACTAACTATTATAAAAAACCTTGTTATTCTTTCTCTAATATGGGATGCTTTTCAAAATATTAAGAGTTCTATTATGAATGCTACCTTGAATAAAGATACTCAGAAAGGGCCTAAATATATGATTAATATCAAATGCAAGCAAGACAGTGCTTTACAAAAACTATAAGGCACTATTTTTATTAACATTTTTTTAAAAAAGACAAAAACTAGGAAATAACATTTAACAAGTGCTTTTTAGACTGAATTGAAGGGTTTTTTGTTAAGTTATATTAGCACAAAATGCATGGTATCATAGAAGTGCCCAAATATTGCTTAGTCAAAGCCCAAGTTATTGAAGATTATTATCAAACTAGCAAAATATCTATAAAAGAAACTATAACATGTACAATAACAAATGTCTCTTAAAAACTAATGCTAGTTGAAAATGGATTTTAAGATAATTGAAGATTAAAGATTTATTCATTAATGGAATAATAATATTTTGTTATTAACATCTTGAATGATCTCTAAACGATCTAATACACTATGTTGAAGAGTTAACATTAGTGTCCCAAATTGACAACAGAACTATTTTCAAATTACTTTTACCTAAAATTGTTTCTAATTACAAGTATTTTATTTATCTTCTGTTACTTACGATATTCTTCCAAATGGTGCAAAAGCTGCTTTGATATCTTCAGTTGTAATTTCTGGACTGAGATCACCAACAAAGACATGGAAATGATCTTATAAGGGGATAAAAGGGGAAGTGAAAAGAAAAATAGAACGTCAGAATTTGGAAAATACTACAATCTATCCAATAAAAGTATTCTTAAGATAATTTATAGATTATAATATAAAGCATAAATAAAACACTACACTATCTGTATAAAAATCCTATTAAACATAAATCAAGGTAACAATACAGGAAAGATTCTTCTAAAGACTGATAAAGCTAACTGAAAACTCACAGTTACATTTCTATTTATAATCAATTATGCTAGTCTATGAGAATAAACTAACATATAACAAGTCTCAGTTCTGTAAAAAAATCAGAGTTGCCATTCTAATAGTAATTATTTACTTATTCATTTTAACCACTATATTAAAGCTTTACAAACTAAAATAAAATAGTGGTATTGTAAGTTCTGTAGACTAGATTTGCCTCAGTTAAGACAATTTACTGAAGCTAGCTACATGATCTACTTGGTTTACTCATATTTTGTGAAGAACAATCAAAGAAATACCTTGCATTGCAACAGTTTGATGTTAAAGTATTTTGACAGTTTTCTCAAAAGCCAACAGTTTTGGTTGCCCAGACATTACACCATTCAGTTTATGTGAATCCATGTGCAAGTGAACTAAGACTGAAGGCAACAGAATGAAAACAGTAATCCCTTCACTTTATATCAGAACCATTAAAAAAGCATTGGAAAGAAATCATCATCCCATACGCAATCTTTAAAAAGATAACACTCAAAAAGGAAACACTCAAAAATGCAAAATTGTTGGACAAACATTTTTAAAGGAATATATATATATATAATATGCATATATATACATATATATGTATATATATGAATTTTGACAAAGTATATTTGGAAAGCAGGTTACCCCTATTTGGCAGGTCTTAAGCAACATACTGGGTTGCTCTTTGGGAACAGTTTCAGGAGCAACTTGAGCACTTGGAAGATCTGGGTATGAAGCCCAGGTGACCTCAAGGAAGCAGAGTATCTTGCCCTTTAGGTGGTGAAAGTATTTCTAAGAAATCAGCTGCTACGAAGGGGTCATAGAGTTGAACTAGCATTATAGTAGTGGACAAACCACATTTGGTGAACACTGGGAAAAAGGGGAAAATACTGCCAAAGAAACAAATAGAAATGCTATCTCCTCCCTCCCCCCTCCCCCCAGTATCAAACAAAAAAACTTCAGGTGGTTAGTGAATAGCCTTTCTAAGAGATTTCATTTTATGTTTAAGAAGATACAATTACCTTGTGAACGCTGTGTGCTGACAACGGTACTACCTGATGACAAAGATTAGATTTGTTCTTAAATTTATTAACACAAACACATTAAATCATATCTTAGGATAACGATCAAAATATTACTGCAAACATGTACGATGTTTATAAGCTTTACAATAAAACTACTGGGTATAATAAAAACAAATGTTCAAAGGGTACAAAATATACTTACTGCTTGTATCTTTCTTTTGACTGCTGGGAGTTGTTGCCCAATTCACTTTGACTTCCTAAAAGAAAATTTCTGCCTTTACACTCCATAATGATAAAAGTTCAAAACAAGATTTGTATCTATGAATACGGAGAGTACGTATTAGTTTAAGATGAAATATTAAAAGGGATACCAGACCTGGTCAAAGTTTCAATAATTACCTTTGGGCCTATATTTATGCAGATCAGTTTGACACTGTAGTCTTTACCCTGCAAGTACTGGGGATTGAACCCAAGGGCTTGCACATGCTAGGCAAGTGCTCTACTACTGAGCAATATGCACAGCTTGAAAAAGCCTAAACTTTATAGATCTCTTTTAATGTTCAAATAACCCATTTTACCAAAGGAACCAATAGATTTTTCCCTTTTTTATTCTCCATTTGCATCCAATGTTACTAGATGTTTTATCTAAGCTTGAGTAATTCAACAAATATTTTAATATTTATCATATGCAAGGTAACACAGAGAATACAAACAAACATAAACACGGTCCTCTTCTCTCCTAAAAGCTTATCCCAGTTTTTAATATGAAATGTGAATACATAATTGATCTTTTGCTATAAAGTAAATATAATGCTTCCTTTTTGTTTTTTTGAAACAAGGTCACGTAGTTCGCCTTGAACTATGTAATCCAGGCTGGCCTCGAACTCACAGAAATCCTCCTGCCTCAGCCTCCTGAGTGCTGGGATTACAGACATGAGGCAACATACCTGACAATATAATACTTCTAAAAAGGAAAGCAAACCATAAATAACTTAAAAATTTCCAGGCAAGTCACCTTTTATTATGACAGCTTACCTTACCCATTATCTTCCGCCCATTCATAGCAGCTAGTGCTGCAGCTGCATGGCGATGTTCATGAAACTCCACAAAACAGTATGGATCATTTCCAGCTGTCTGTTGGAGAAGGGATACAAAAGTCAATTTTAAGCTTTATTCTCTGATTATCTTAAAATTATGTACAGATATTTTTAAACCAAATTTTACACACTTCAGTTATCAGGTCATTGAGAATGAATGGTCCATTACACTAGCAAATTTTTTTTTTTTTTTGGTACCGGGGATTGAACTACAAAAGCAAATTTTTAGATAAAAAAAGGAAACACCGAGGGCTGGGGATTCAGTTCAGTTGTAGAATGCTTGCCCACCATGTACAGGGCCCTAGATTCAATCCCAGTACTGCCCCTCCCATACGCAAAGGAAGCACTTAAGAGCAAACTATCTTCTTCAGCCAGCCACAGTGATACATGCATGTAATCCCAGTACCACAGGAGGCTGAGGCAGGAGGATCAGGAGTTCAAGCCCAGTTGGGCAACTTAGACCTGCCTCAAAATTTGAAAGTAAAAAGCCTGAGGAAATAGTTTAGTGTAATCTCCAGTATGACAAAAATAAAGAAAATAAAAATTTTAATATAAGCTATCTTCTTTGGCAGCTTATGCTATACTACTATAATTTAATAATGACTAATATATAGTTATAAATGTAACACATTTATATTTTTTCCCAATCACTACATAATTATTTCTTCAAGCTACATAGTTCTGGAGTCTTAAACCACGCATGGTGGCACATGCTGATAATCCAAGCACTTGGAAGGCTGAGGTAGGAGGATCACTGCAAGCTCTAGGCTGGCCGGGGCTACAATGTTAGACCCTGTCTCAAAACAAAAACAAAAACAAAAGTTTTGAAGTCTTTTTAAATATTTTATGACTTTTGGTTTGTGTGTGTGTGTGTGTGTGTGTGTGTGAGAGAGAGAGAGAG
>NW_004624762.1:3177006-3202351 GCF_000247695.1 Heterocephalus glaber | reverse complement strand
GAGAGAGGGGAGAGGGAGAGAGGGAGAGGGAGGGAGCGAGAGAGAGGGAGAGAGAGAGAGAAAGAGAGAGAGAGAGGAAGAGAGAGAATATGACTCCTTATGTACTTCAGGCTAGCCTTGAACTTAATATGTCACATAGGCTGGCCTCAAACTCACAGTGATCCTCCTGCCTCAGCCTTCCCAGTGCTGGGATTGCAGGTGTGCACCACCTCACCCTGTACAACACTTTATGATTTTTCTATACCTTATTTCTGTTACTTTTTATTGCTACAAAAGCATGTATCTCCTTGCTACTTCTAACTTGCTGAGCAGCAGAAATCTTTAGCCAACCTTCTTCAACCTGTTTGTAAAATAGGCTATGGAACCTAAAGAAGTTCTCTGGCAAATAAAGTTTTAGAGAAGATTTTACAATGCATTTTTGTTGTTGTTGTTGTTTTTAAAGACAGGATCTTGATATCTAGTTCAGGCTGGCCTTCAACTCACTATGTAGTCCAGACTAGCCTTGAACTCATGGTAATCCTCCTGACTCAGCCTCCCAAGTGCTAGGATTACAAATGTGCGCCACCACACTTGGGTTACAATGTGGACTTTCTGACACAAAGATTTTGCCTGCTCAGAGGCTTTTAAAATTTTTTCTCGGGGGCCGAGGATTTAGCTCAGTGGTTCCCCTGCCTGCCTCACAAGTGCAAGGTCCAGAGTTTTATCCCCAGTACCAAAAAAAAAAAATTTTTTTTTCTCCTCTGTGTTAGTTGGGATTATATGATAATAAAACCTGGATGGCTTAGTTTTTGTTGGGGTCCTCAAAATCAAACCCAGGGCCTTGCTCAGGCAAATGTTTTACCACTGAGCTATTCCCCCAGCCCAAACCCGGATGTTTTATTATAAATTAAAGCAGAAAAACCCATTATTTTATACCTATCAGTATAAAATACCAAATAAGTTTTATATTGGGATTAAACATTATTTTGTTTTACACAATTAAAAATATATAAATTATATAATCCAAGCTGTGTGTGATGGCACAAGGCTATAATTTCAGCACTTTGGGAGGCTGAAGCAAGAGGACTGTACACTCTAGCCCTGCCCGGGCAATTTATTGACTTAGTGAGACCATGTATCAAAATATAAAATTTTAAAAAAACAGCCAGGCATGGTGGTGGCCCCTGTAATTCTAGCACTCTTAGAGGATGTGGGAAGAGAACTGCCTTGAGTTCAAAGCCAGCCTGAATTCAGAGTGAGACTTTGTCTCAAAAAACCAAAAAAACCCACAAAAACCACTATAATTCAAACTAATGATTCATTTAATGAGAATTCTATTACAAAGACAAATGTTCAGGCATTAGAGTGTGGTTAGAGAAACTAGTTTGCACTTAAGAGTAGAACTAACAGGGGCCCGGGATTTAGCTCAGTGGTGCTGGCACCTGCCTCAAAAGCATAAGGTTCCGAGTTTAATCCCTAGTACCAATAAAAAAAAAAAAAAAAAAAAGAGTAGAACAAACAAGGCTGAGGATGGTAATTCAGTGGTAGAGTGGTAGAGTGCTTGCCTAGCATACACAAGGACCTAGGTTCAATCCCTAGCACTGAGAAAATATATGAAGAGTGGACCAAACAAATGAAAAACAACATGCATATTACTTAATTTGTATCCAGAAAAACTAACTTTTAAAGTAAAAAGAAACTAACCATACCATACATACATATTACCAGCTTTTTTTTTTTTTTTGGTACCAGGGATCGAACTCAGGTCTTTGCGCTTGTGAGGCAGGTGGCAGAACCAGAGCTAAATCCCCAGTCCTACATATTACCAGCTTTTATATTCAGGAGCATAATGATCTTTACCCAGGCAAATATGAAGCAAGAAAGGGAGAGAGAACAGCAGCATACAAACTAATGGAGATTTATATTCAGATCAACTAAGTTTACATCCTTGCTTTGCTGTATTTCCTTATACATGAACATTTTCTTTTTTCTTTGGTACAGGGGATTGAACTCGGGTCTTTGCGCTTGTGCAGCAGGCAGTGAAACCACTGAGCTAAATCCCCAGCCCTACATGAACATTTTCTTTACAAGGATTCTATTGAGCATTTGTGATAATGCACTAAAATAACTGGCAATAGCAAGTAATCCGTAAGTGTTACTACTGGGAAAAAGAGTTAGATCAAGGAAGACTGGTTTTAATTTCCCTACTATTTTCCCCAATCTTTTTCTCCTTATTTCCCTTGTGCTTTCAGAGAAACCTCCCTACTCACTTTTTTTTTGAAAAGGGGCAGAGTTTGTCCCTGAGGATTGAACACTGAGCTACAGACCCAGTGATTTGTTTTTTGTGTGTTTTTTTGAGACAAGGTCTTCCTAAGTCACTAAGTTACCCAAGCTGGGCTGGTACTTCTAATCCTTCTGCCTCAGCCTCCTAGAGTGCTGGGATTACAGGCATGTGCCACTGTGCCTAGCTGATCTCACAGGGATCTTTTCTCTTTTATACAAAGGCATAGTATTATTAAATATGAAAGTAAAAATAAAAACAGCTATTGATCCCAGTTAATTATATGACTATGCAGCATTAGAAGGTTTGACAACATTTAATATCTGAGAAAACAAATCAACTTGGCTATTAGCAGCAGTAGTAAGAAGAGGAGGAGGAGGAGGAGGAGGATAGGGTCTCACTAAATTGTTGAGTCTGGCCTGATTATTCTGTCTCTATCTCCCACATAACTGGGAATACTAAAGGCATGCACTGCCAACAATTGCTTTTTAAAACATCAGGTTAAAACAATTATATTGGAATTTTTCTGGAGAAAAAAAAAGTTTCTTCTTTTTCTTTTTGGTGGTACTGGGGATTGAACCCAGGGCATTCACACTGAGCTAAACTGCTAGGCACCCACCTTTATTTGGTACTGGCGATTACCTTGCCCTTGTGAGGCAGGTGGCAGAACCACTGAGCTAAGCCCCCAGCCCATGCTATCCCTTTTTTGAGACAGGTTGTCATTGAGCTGCCCAGGTGGGACTCAAACTTGTGATATCCTATGTCAGCTTCCCATGTGCTAGGATTCCAGGATGTGGCCAACAAGCTCAGCTAGGAAAACCAAAAGTTTTACAGGACCGAAAGACCACAGCCTAAAAGGACTTCTTTTCACTGGGGACATAGCTCAGTAGTGGTACCGCGCCTGCCTGGCAGGTGCAAGATCTTGAGTTTGATTCCCAGTACCAGTTAAAAAAAAAAGGACTTTTCAAAAAATCACCTCATTAAAAATTTAAAAGAAAATATATATATATACACACACACACACACACACACACACACATATATATATATATACACACACACACACACATATATATATGTATACCCATCATGAATAAATTTAATGTGTTTTCTATACATTAATGTCTGATGGATAAAAATTGCCTAAATGGGGCCAGGGATTTAGCTCAGTGGTGCTGCCACCTGCCTTGCAAGTGCAAGGTCCCAACTCCAATCCCCTGTACCAAAAAACAAAAAATTGCCGAAATGCAAGAAAAACCTGAACCATGACCTTCAAAAATAAGGTTAAGTGGGCTGGGGATTTAGCTCAGTGGTTTCACTGTCTGCTGCGCAAGCACAAGGACCCGAGTTCGAGTTTGATCCTCAGTACCAAAAAAAAAAAAAAGTTAAGGGCCAGAGATTTAACTCAGTGGTTCTGGCGCCTGCCTTGCAAGTGTAAGATCCTGAGTTCGATCCCCAGTACCAAAAAAAAAAACAAAACAAAAAACTTTCACTGTATAAATGTCTACTTATACCCTATTTACCAATCTAATTGTAATAACTAGATTTTTAATCACCTGACCAATTGATACTTACAGATAAACAATTTTGATGCCTCAATGAATCTGCTCTAGAAATGATTACTTCTCGTCTCTTCCTTAATTAAATTCAGTTGCCAAAAAACTCATTAAATTCACTAAATTTCTTACAAATTTAGACATAAATTAAGAAGTCCTAGAACTTACAGTTTTAACTAATAGGTCTAAAAAGAAGAAAGTTAGGGCCAGGGATTTTAGCTCAGTGATGCTGCACCTGCTTTGCCAAGTGAAAGGTCCTGAGTTTGATCCCCCGTACTGGAAAAAAAAAAAAAAGAAAGTTAGCTAAGTAAAATACCCTTACATCCATAATCATTTTGCAGTTTTTACATGGTCCAATTTGACTAAAGAGCTGGAGAATTAGAGCTTCTGTCACATCTCTGGAAAGGTTACCGACGTATCTGAAATATAAAGAAAAATAATTTACTATTTTAGATTTGCCTCTTTTTAAAATTGGTTTTTAAAGCTGTTTACTGGAAAATAAATTCTGGGAATATGCAGATCTTTGCCTAAAAACTACAACATTTGGAAAACTTCACGGAAGTGTGTCAACAATTTAAAATCTTTCAAATAGATATAAAACATGTTATTTGCAAATATTTTAGACACTTCTAATTGAGGAAAAGCTAATGTGTGAGCATATGCATGTGTCTTTTAGTCAAGGTTTTACAAATTAAACCCACTGCTGTTAAGTTTCTAGACTTACCTCAGGAGGTAAAATTCTTAAATGAATCATTATTTATATTTTAATCAATCCTGGGAAGCATTATAATTATTTCTATTTCTATATTACTGAAACCATTAATTTTCTCCTAATTTCAATTCATATGATTTCTCTATCATTGGCCAATTTATGTAGACTTTGGTAATGCAATAACAATTTTTTTTCTTTTTCTGTGAGGCACAGGCTGATTAGGCAGAGTACAGGGAGAAAATAGGATCCCCCCCGCCGCCCCAGTACTGGGGATTGAACTCAGAACCTTGCACTTGTGAGGCAGGTGCAGCACCACTGAGCTAAATCCCCAGCCCCAGAAAGAAAATAGGGAAGGGACTTCAGCTTGAGGAAATGAAGGGGCATGCAATTTTTGAAAAATTATGAGCAAATTGCTCCTCAGGTGTTGCAGATGTTCATAAAGGATGGGAAATCTTTCATTTCACCCATAGTGAAAGGGAATATAGTTCCAAGATTCCAGATAATTTGAGTTGCTGAGTAACAAAACTAATATAAACAGTGCATTGCAAGTCAACATGATTGAGATGAACTTTATTTGAAGGGCTTTTTAATGGTCTTTCAAACAGGATTTTCAAATGATTACCTCTAGGCATGTTACAAAGTTAAGAAAATTATCAGAGTTGTAGTCTCCCAATAACTAGTTTCTCATTGTACTGTCAGATAACCTTCAGAGAATTTGATGAATGGCATAAACTCTCTCCCCAGAAAAATAATTATCTATATATGTTCACGAAGTGTGGATTTGATTTCTTCTTTCTATTGTTCAACAAATACATACTGAGTGCTTACTTCAAAGCCACTGGAGTAAGTTATGGCAAAGGGAGAAGGGTTGAGTCTTTTTTTTTTTGGTACTGGGGATCGAACTTGGGTCCTTGTGCTTGTGAGGCAGGCAATGGAACCACTGAGCTAAATCCCTGGCCCCAAGTCTTAAGAAACAATAAAGAATATTAAAAGATCAGGTAGAATAATGGTACTCTACTTAAGAGAAAGTAATATAGGAACAATTTACTCAACCGCAATTTGTCAGCATTGGAGGTTCTGATTACACTAAGGTCCTCTTCTGAAAATCAGTAATTTAAGGTTAAAAATGAAGTATTTATCCCAAGTTTTGAGTAGGAACTCCATTAACATTGTGATCTAATGGTTTCTGTTAGTGAGGAAAAGCTCTCTTTTACAGAAGAATGTTAGCTAATAAACATACAAGGACAGCGGTAACAATATATAAGCCCAAGTAGACTGATTTATGTTAAAACCACTGAGTGAAAGATTAGTGTAGAAATGTCTACTGACAAAGTTATCACATATTTAACTGATTGCAAAGGGAGAAATCTACCTTAAAAACGAGAGCTTTGGCTGTTACTATTATGACCAAGCAATCAAATTTTAAATTAGTTTATCAATGGGAAATGAGAAATTATAGAATACTAATTACAGTTTCACCTATAAAATACTCACATAAAAAGTCTAACCTAAATTTAATCAAATTTATAGAATATTGGCCCTAAAAAACAATTACTTAAATCCAGATGTGGGGCATTTTGTAAGACAAGCAATGGTCCTGAGTCAGATGTGTCGGCACACCCATGTAATCCCAGCACTCTGGGAGGCAAAGGCAGGAGGATCACAAGTTCCAGCCCAGCCTGACAACTTAGCAAAACCCTATCTTAAAATAAAAAATAAAAAACTGGGTTGGGGATATAGATCAGTGTAAAGGCTCTGGGTTCAATCCCTAGTACTGTAAAAACAAACACACACAAATTAAATTAAATTAATTAAATCCTGGGCCTAGGGTGAAGTTCAGTATAGAATATGTATGGGCTTAGCATGGGCTTAATCCCCAGCACAAGAGTGAAAAAACCCCAAATAGAACAACACTAAACCCCCAAACAATACCATTGTTCTAATTAAAAACAAAAACAGGTAGGATGTTCTTGAGTAAGACACCTAAAATTCATATTGACAGTCATTACAATGAATAATCCTTGACTGGATCCTGGCTAGAGGAAAAAGGGCCTCGTCTTGTATACTGCTTATTAACAAATGTACAAGGAATGGGAGACAGAAAATCACCATTAGAATAGAATACCACAAAGCCAGGCATGCTGGTTTATGCCTGTAATCCCAGCATTTGGGAGGCTGAGAAAGGAGGATCACAATGAGTTTGACTCCAGACTGGATCGTACACTGAGTTGAAGGCCAGCTTGAATTACATAGTGAGACTGTCTCAAAAAGGGGAGGGGGATATGCAAAGGCCCTGGGTTCAATCCTCAGTATCACAAAGAAACAAAAATATTTATTATGTTTTCATATTATAATAGTTTCCAATGAAATGGAGGTTTGATACTATGATCAAATTCTTTTCCTGTATTTCCTTCTAGGAAGTATACCTTTCTTCTCTTCTCTTTTTTTTTAGAGAAGTCTCACTATGTAGTCCAGGCTGGCCTTGAACAATGTAGTCCAGGCTGGCCTCGAACTCCTGGCGATCTTCCTGCCTCAGCCTCCTAAGTGCTGGGATTACAGGTGTGTACTGCCACATCAGATCAATTCTCTTCTTGAGAAGCTGGCTTCAGAGACTTCTCACCAACAACTATACTAAGAAAAAAAGCAGTCACTGTATATTGGAGAAACAGTGTCCTTCAAGTGTGTCAAGGTCATGAAATCTCTTAAGATACCAAAGGAGAGTAGAGAGATGAAATGTAATGCAGTATCCTGCACTGGATCTTGGAATAGAAAAAGTACTAAGTGGGAAAGTTGTGGAAGACAGAATAAAGCCTGTTGTTTACGATATCATACCAAATGTCAATTTATTTTCTTTCTTTTTTTTGGTACCAGGGATTGAACTCTGGACCTTGTGCTTTCGAGGCAGGCACAGCACCACTGAGCTAAATCCCTGGCCCCTATCTCGATATATTTTTTTAAAAAAGAAAAGAGATGGGGATTTAGCTCAGTGGTTCTGGAGCCTGCCCTGCAAGAACAAGGACCAGAGTTCAATCCCTAGTACCACAAAGAAAAAAATATATAGATAGATAGATAGACAGACAGACAGACAGTGTTTTGTTATGTTGCTCAGTCTTGTCAAAAACTCCTGAGCCCAGGGCTGGGGATTTAGCTCAATGGTTCTGGTGCCTGCCTCACAAGCGCAAAGTCCTGAGTTCAATCTCTGGAACCAAAACCAAACCAAACCAAACCAAACCTCCTGAGCTCAAATATCTTCCCACCTTAGCCTCCTGAGTGCTGGGATTACACACATTTGCCCACCATATCAAGCTTCAAAGTCAATTTTTTATTTTTGATAACTGTACCATGGTTGTGTAAGATGTTAACATTGAGAAGTGGGGTGAAGACTATGTGAGAGAACGCTGGGCTAACTCCACAAATTTGTGTCTATTCTCACTCAACTTTTGTCCCTATAATTCTCAGCCAAGCATGGTGGTGACTCACACCTATAATCCCAGTGATCTAGGAGGGTGAGCCAGGATCACAAATTCAAAACCAGCCTGGGTAACTAAGTGAGACATTGTCTCAAAAATGGGATGGGGATGTAGTTTAGTGAAGGCCCATAGTTCAAACTAAGGAAGGAGAAAAGGAAAGGAGGGAGGGAAGAACACTGTGGCAGGTTGGAGGTGCATGCCTTTAATCTCAGACTTGGGAGGCCGAGGCAGAAGCAGGAGTATCTTGAGTTCAACACCATTCTGGACTATATAGTGAGACCCTGACTCAAAAACCAAACACAAAAGAAATATTGTTCGTTATTGCCTTTACATTTATTTAATGGAACTTGTTATATTGTACGAGCTCTTGGAACTTTAATCAATGTACTCTATATACAACTATAGAGTCTTTAGAGAAAGTTATACAGAAAACTTGATCTCAACCTTGGACATCATTACAATAAACTACAAGTAACACATACAACAGTTTCACATTAAAGAAATCAGATAGCAAAATCTTTTTCTTCCTTGTGCAAATAAACAAACACAGAGACTGGACCCAGTACATTAATATTTTGCTTTTTACCAATACCTGCCTCAAATTTTTATAAACATCTTAATGTTACTTTTCAAGTCTATTTGCTAAATAAATACTAGTTTGAGACACCCCCAAAATGTAAAACCTGCAGACTTTTTATACCCAAGATACTTTCAATGGAAAAATAATCAAGTTTATTACACTCTATAAAAATGTTTGCTTTCCCATTTTGTCATACTATTCTATTTCTGAGGCTAAAGGATTTCCTATTTGAAGTATGTATTTAAGTTTCATGCATCATGGTTTCTTTCCTTTTGGATCCTTTCTATTTTAAGAGAAATTATCACCCCATGGCAGAATCTGACTCCCTATAGAAGCTGAAAATGCCAAGTAGGTTTTGTAGACCTCCTTCAGCTAAAGTATGTGCACATGATGCAGGCTAGGTCAGAGATACCAGTACTACTGGGCACAGCCTGCACTCCATAAAGAAGGCTTTAAAAAGTTGAGATTGGAGCTGGGCATGGTGGCACATGCCTGTAATTCCAGCACTCCAGGAGGCTGAGGCAGGAGGATCACCAGGAGTCCAAGGCCAGCCTGGGATACATACATAGTGAGTTCAGGGCCAGCCTGAATTACAAAGGGAGACTCTGCCTCAAAAAACAAAAAAACAAAACAAAACAAAGTAGAGATTGTTGGGCATAGTGATACATGTCTGCAATCTCAGCCACTTGGGAGAGGAGGCAGGAGAATCCCACATTCAAGTCCAACCTGGGCAACTTAGTAAAACCTGGCTTCAAAACAAAATCTAAAAAAAAAAAGGGCTGTGTATGGTGCTACACCCCTATAATCCCAGCATTAGGCTGAGGCAGGAGGATCACTGTGTTTGGGGCCAGCCCAGGCTACACAGTGAGTTCAAGACCAGCTTGGACTACATAGTGAGACCTTGCCTAAAAAAGCAAAGAAGGGTCGGGGATTTAGCTCAGTGGTTTCGCCGCCTGCTGCGCAAGCACAAGGACCTGAGTTCAATCCCCGGTACCAAAAAAAAAAAAAAGCAAAGCATACACATACACACACACACACACACACACAAAAAGTAAAAAAGGGCAGGCTATACAGCTCACTGGGTAGAACACTGGTTTAGAAAGCACACATACCAAAATCTACTTTGGTGGGAAGTAACAAGACCCTCATGTCCAGTGCCAGGTAAAGCTGTGCCATCTCACCCTCAGTGGATGTGGTAGCAGTATCCTTCTTGGGATAGTCCATGGTCTATGATCAGGACCTAAATATTTTGATGCAAATCAAGTGACATTCTTTTTCCAAGTGCTGGGATTACAGGTGGGCGCCACCACTCCTGGCAGTCCAATATATTTTTAATAAATTCTTTTTATCATTAAATTATTTTTGATACTTATATTTATTATCCTTCTATATAAACTTATACTGAAGATTTCTTGTCAAGATGTCTCCTACACTACCAAACAAAAGTGTAGTTTCACTATATTTAGTTTTTATTTTTCAAATGTTTAATTTTTTTGGATGAAAACCATTGGGGGTGGGGGGTAGTACCGGGAATCAAATCCAGGGCTTTCCATATTTTTTTTACATTTTGAAAGAAGGTTTCACTAAATTGAAAGGCTGATTTAGCACATGGAATCCTTCTGCCTCAGCCTCCCAAGCAGCTGAGATTAGTGTGTCACCATACCCAGCTCTGAAATGTCTTTTTAGCTATTCCATGGGCTTTTTGTTAACAGCAAGGGTTTAAGTATCCTATGTTGGTATTTACTATCACACCTCTGACATCATTTATCAATCTTGTGCAGAATTGGAAAGTAAAAACAGGAGTAGAAGACAATTAATTATTAAGGCAATGAACTAGAAAATGTCAGTTTGTTTCATGTTGTTAAAACAAAATATGTGATGTTGGCTCAAAATTCTGGTGACTGGAAAGTCCAAACAGCATGGTACCAGCATCCCATCTGATGAAAGACCTCCTGGCTACATTGCAATACACCGGAGAAGTGAAAAAGGAAGCAGCCACATACAGAAGAGACGTAGCATGTGGGCTGGTCTTCTTTTAACAATCAGAGTCGCAAGAACTATACTGATCCCTTACCAAGGTGGTACCCCCATGACCTGTCCACCTTTTAGTCCATCTCTTAAAGGTTCCACCACATCTTAGCACCGCCATAGTAGGGACCATCCTCCCAGGATATGCACATTCAAAAAACAGCATGTCTTCTTTGGGCAACCAGATAAATATGAACATAAACTGTATGTTCGTTAATACTGTATCTGGAACTGGGAATGCAGATCAACGGAAGAGCACAGTGCTTAGCATCTTAGCACTCATAAATACCTGAGTCTGATTTCCAGCACCACATGTAAATAATAATAATGTATCAGAGCAATATGCTTACTGGGAAGAATTGTATTATGATTGTATTATGGTTAACAGAATGCCCTTGTTCTTAGGAAATAAGCAGTATTTAAGCTTAAAATATCACATCTTCAAGTAAATCATATGCTTCAGCCCCCAAAACAAAATAAATAAGGCAAATTTGGCTAATGTACTTTTTTTTTTTAACCATCTTGGGAACTGAACATAGGGCCTTTGCATTGAGTTACTTCCCTGGTCCTTTTTTGTTTTGTTTTTTTGGTACCGGGGATCGAACTCGCGTCCTTGCGCTTGTGCAGCAGGCGGCGAAACCACTGAGCTAAATCCCCGGCCCTCCCTGGTCCTTTTTTATTTTGAGATGGTCTTGCTAAGTTGCCCAGGCTGGCCTCAAACTTTCAATCCACCTCCCTGGCATTTAGGTATGTGCCACCATATCTGCCTTAGTACGTATTTTTGAAGCTGATATCTAAACACTTAAAATATTTACTTTTATTAATTCAGCTTGAAGCAATGAAGTTACAAAGAAAATTTACAAAGCAAAATGCTAGTTGGGTTTCTTTCCAGCCACAATCATATTAAAATGCAAAACTTGATAGTGAATTTCCTGTGAAAATGAGTGAAAAAGCATGAGTAAGTAATTTTAGGGCCAGGGATTTAGCTCAGTGCTGCCACCGCCTGCCTCACAAGCACAAAGTTCTGAGTTCAAT
Organism: Heterocephalus glaber; assembly: GCF_000247695.1. Next base: position 3,190,710 of record NW_004624762.1, on the reverse strand, counting down.
CCCCGATACCCCCCCCCCCAAAATTACTGTCTACAATGCTGCCCAGAATATTGCTGGTATGCTGTAAATATGTGTTGGCAATAGCTGTAGAATTCTCAGAATGACTTTTGAACATTTGCAATTTGCTACAAAATCATGTCAGTTTTCCTGAGTTACCGAACTGCAGGGAAAAAAAATAGTTATGTATTTTCCTAATTAAGAAACTGCAGAATGGTAAGTGGATGTACCTATGCTACCTGTCAGCATCCTAACCTCACTACCATTAAACAACTTTCCACTCTTCACAAAGGATAGACAACCTTTCAACTGTGGCAATACAGTTGAAATCCCTTATTAGATAGTACCTCTTTCATTTGCAGATAAGACCATACATATAAATAGGGTTACAAATGTATCTAATACATAATTGCAGATCTCAAGGGCAATCAGTGGTCTCAAAACTGTTTTTTTTTTTTCTTCTGAGACAGGGTCTCACTATATAGTTCAGGCTGGCCTTGAACTGCCTCAGCCTCCTAAGTGTTGGCATACGTCACCATGCCAAGCTCAACAAACTAACATTTTAGGTGGCTGATATTATACATTTGTAAGTAGGCTCAGTTATTATTGATGTAACCATCACATGATACATCCAATCTATTGGTAATGCCTGCTGCTAGATTTTTAACAACATATCCAAAATCCAACCATTTCTTATCACTTCTACGGTACTGAGTTATAAGCCACCCTTCTGTCCTTTGCCTGGCTTCCTGACTAGTTTACTTGATTTTGCCCTTTTAATGGTTAAGACATCATTCCCCTGCTTATGGTTTTTATCATCCTTCAGATAAAAGACACAATCCTTATAGGGCCATGTATGACAAGATGACCTTCTAACCTCCCCTTGAACCCTGCTCCCCCATTCTAACCAATCTTCTATTCCTCTTCACTCTCTTCAGGCTACCCAATAACCAGGGCACAAGATGGGCCACTGGTTCTTTCAAGAAAGCTCCTCTCTCATACATGTGCATAGGTTCCCTCATCTCCGATTTTCTATTGAAATGTCATTTATCAAAGAGTGAATTTACTATCCTTTATAAAGTAAGATCCATCCCATCCTCTCTACTGGGATTACTTTTCTCTCGCATTTATCAACATCTGACATAATTATTAATGAAAGTTCTTAAAATGACCTGTTGTACCACAGGTTCCAAGAACAATGACACCCATGGGATATGCTCTCAAATACTACTGAATGAATGTGATGTTTCTTTTTTTTTTTTGCAGTGCTGGGGACTGAACCCAGAAAGGGTCTCACTAGGTTATTCAGGCTGGCCTTGAACTTGTGATCCTTACCTCAGCCTCCTGAGTAGGATTATAGGTATGTACCACTGCTTGTGGCTTGCATTATCCTTAATTACTTATAGTGGAAACATTATAAGTATTATCCAATAATCAAATACCTCATTTTAGTTCACATTAACTTCAACCTTATCCCCCAACACACCCAAGCAATCCCATTTCCAGTTAAGAATGAGCAATGACATTCAACTCACTACAAAATAGATGGTATTTCATACAGACTACAAGGCCAAAGGTATTTGGAAAGGAGAGAAGGTGGACAATAAGATGAAATATATACATGGAGTGATGGAAAGGTAAGGCTTACATTAATATACAGCAATTATTAACTACAGGCTTTATAGTTGCACTGTAATTTATAGACCTACATTTTCAGCAAACAAAAAAACTAGACAATAATCATATACTATCTCTAAGGAGTATTCATATGCATTTTTTATTTGTTTTTTGAGACAAAGTCTCCCTATGTAGTCCAGAATGGCCTCAAATTCACAGCAACCTTCCTGCCTCAGTCTCCCAAGTGCTTGGATTACAGGCATGCACTACCAGGACTGGCTTTATATGCATTTGAGAGTAATCACATCAAAATGCCTGGATCTGAGTGAATTTACATCCATCAGCTAACACCAACTTTTTTTAGTTTAGCGTGCAGCTTTTAATTCTCAAATCAAATGTTTTTAAAGTGACCAAGGCCAAATCATATTCACCATACACACATTTTTATTTTTTCATTTAGACAATTTTAAGTTTATACATGAGAATAGTATGTATACATCACCCATCCACTCACTACAAATGTTTGAACTTATTAATTGTATCTTGAACACTCTTCAAAATAATCTTGAAGTATACCTTTTTTTAATGGTAGCAAAGGTTTATTAAAGTCAGGAAAAGAAACAGGCTGAGTTTGGCCAAGTATAAGTAGGAAAAGAAGTATAACCCTAAAGTGTGAGGGCAGGCCACTATGGAAGAGTGAACATAGTAGCCTTGAAGTATAAACTTTAAGAAAAATTTCTTACAATGTTTCTGAAGTATTACCTACAAGAAAGCGAATACTACAAGAATCTCTAACTGAACAAGGTGCTGCTGAACATGGAGAAGTGGCAAATCTCTGAGCCATTTAGGAAAACAGGTGATACTAAAATTCAGACTATTTTCAACACTGAGTAAAACCTTGTTTCATTTCCACGAACTGTACCAATTTTTAAATGAATTTACTGATCATTTATCACAAACCAGACATTGTGCTAAGCACAAATTAAAAGGCTCTGGTTTCCAGAGTCATTAAAGCAAACTTGACAGTAAACATACTGCTGAGAAAACTTTAGAGAGACTGGAACCTACCCTCAATCGAGATGAGTCTGACAGGAAGAATGGGAATTTTGACTGAGGGATGGGGCAGGAGAAGGTAATAGCCAATTCCAGATCATGGACTACTTTAGGGAGAAAAAAAAAAACCCAACCAAAAACTTAGGGTGCTTTAATAAAGGGTACAAGGCAAATTATTCACAGTGTTGAATTAAAAGCCAAGGACAGGAGAGTTGCAAGATGAAGATCAAACATGTATGAATGTGAGCCAGGCGTGGTGGCGCACACCTGTAATCCCAGCACTCAGGAGGCTGAGGCAGGAGGACCACCTGGAGCTTAATGTTTCCTTGGCTACAAAAAATAGAGCTCTAGTGAGGATTAAATGAACATGTGGAGTACTTAATGCAGAGCCTGGTACATACTAAACATTCAATAACTATGAATGAATAAAACTCCATTAATTTCCCTGCCAAAGGTTGGTCCCTTTTCTCCAATCTAGTGCTATTTAACTACCTGCTTTTTGTATACTGGCCTGAGAATGTTGTCTTCATTATCTGATATTTCAAACCAATGTACTACTACAAAGGTTAAGTTCTCAGATATTTCTGGCAGTTTCTGAAATTACAAAAATTTCAAAATAAGAATTTTAAATCTAAAGATGTTATAAAACGAGTAGGGCTTAACCCAATATGCTATCACACCTCTAGCCAGGATGCAAGAGGAAAAAAAGTTTCCATAAACATCAGGAATCTAAGTTTTTTTAGGGAGTAACCATCTAAAGATACAATCTTTCCAAAACCAAAAGTTGTATCCTTATTAAAGATACACAAAAGTAACAGATTATCAAATAAACTAGCAAAGCATTTAACCTACTAAGAAAACAAGTGTAACTACAATTCTCATATACATTACAAATATTAGCTTAAAACTGAAAAACATTTGGCGATGAAAAAAATACATGTATTTAAATACGTAGAGAACTGGAAAAAGAAACCTAAAATTGCATTTTTAATGCATTGACTCCTCAAACTGCCAGCATTTCAAGAAAAAACAAAAGCTATGTTGAGAATTGACTGAAATGTTAACTATGTGAGAGGACATGTTAAATCTCTTTCACCACAGTAACCATTTACCATCTGTAGGCATCCCGTAACAAGCATCATGTTGCAAATTTCAAATACACAAAAATAACGTTTTAAAGCAAATAAAAACACATTTAGCCCTCCCTTTTTTCTTCTGCGAGAAATGCAACAAAGGGAAGATCACTTTATCTAATAATACAGTACTATGAAAAACAAAGAATACAGTGGGGGAGGCTTCAAGACAAAGACACCCCACGCTCAGATTATTTAACACTACTAAAAATTTTAAAGACTTGATTAAATACCTTAAAGAATTTATCAACTGCTGCTTCATAAAAACTGCCTGCTTCATCAGTAACATGTCAATCATGAGAGTAGTAAGTGACTATAAACCTGTATTAAATCCACTTCCCCTCAGTACATTTATTCGTCTGGGTGAGATTTCATTTTTAAAAAGCAGTTTGAAAATCCTTGGGGCGTCCGGTTAAGCTTTTTGGTCGAGGGTCGGGGGCGCTACAGAAGGAAAGCCAAGGAGAGAATAAAGAAAGATGTTTGGCTTTTTTCCAGTTGGCAAATATGAGAATAAAGTTTACCTCAGTCTCGGGGGGGGGGGATTCCTATCAATGCAAAGAAAATGAAAGGAAGAGTTTCAGGTGGAAATCAAATAAAATTAAAGCTAAAACTAAAAGGGGGGGGGGTGGTAAGACCATGAGACAAAAAGCTTCGCCGAGTTCTAAAAAACTGTTTGAATGAAAAAGTCTTTTCCAGTTCTAAGGACCTCAGAGGGCCTGTGGCGAGGCCAAAGGCCACGCAGCGGTGCAGTTACGGTGCAGGGATTAATTCTGAGGGCTGAGCCCCTCTCCCTCCATCTGTCCTCTCAGCCCGGGTCTCGGCTCTAAGCATCCAGATGTGTGTTAAGGAGAGGAACCACGATATCGCGGCGTCCACGGAGAACAATAGGCTGGGGAGCGGCGCAGGGCCGAGGCCTGCCTCCGGGACGACCACCATCCCGCCTCCCTCACTGCTGCTCCAGACTCACAGAGTCTTGGGCATCTCGTCCTCCATGGCTGCTGCTGTTGCGGGGGCGCCTCTAGGTCCAGCTCCCGTCCTTTCACTATCTCCCAAATCGTTTGGGCGGTTATAGCTGCGGAATAGCGGGATTTCGCGGCTGACTGAAGGTTACTCCGCCTTCTTCGTCGGCGGCAATTACACCTAAACGGCCGGCCAGCGCGAACAATGAAGCCCCGATTCAAGATGGCGGCGAGCCGGGTGCCCGGGAGCAGCCGGAGAAGTGACCTGGGCCGCGCAGGCGCAGAGTAACCTTATGTTTAGCCTCGCGGCCGCCAAACTACACCTCAATCCGAAGGTTCACTTGTTGCGCAGCCGCTCTTCCCTTCGACGGTGGGGACGGCTCAAACAGCGCAGGCGCCAAGTTAACTGTTTCAAAATCCGGAGTAAATTTCCGGCAGCTGCAGACCCAAATGTCTCAATAATGAATTATAATGAAATAAAAATATGCAGAGGAATTGGGGAACCCAAACAAGAAAAGATTTAAGACTCTTCAATCCTTTTTAAAGGAGCGAAAAAGAGAATTGCGCCGCCCGGGAATCGAACCCGGGTCGCAAGAATGGGAATCTTGCATGATACCACTACACCAGCGGCGCTGATGGAAACGAGGGTTGTTAAAATCTCTTAGGAGTACATGCAAGTACAAGTTATTGCTTGGTGAAGTTCATATTTGTTTATTCATTAAAAAAGTTTATTGATGGTTTATAATCTGCTATTCTTCATTCTTTTAAGAAAAGATTTGTATTCCCAATGCAACTGAATGAAGTGTTTCTATATAGAAAAATCTCAATTTCGTTTAATTTTTTTCCTCAAAAAAGGGTTTCAGTAAGAATCTGTCTTGTTGGTGCTAACCAATTTGTTTGAGAGCTGGAAAAATATTCTCAGATGCTGGATTTTTCTTTATATTTGTATATCTTTGGTATAGTGAACCTACATTGAAAAGCATTTAAGAAATAGTTACTACTGCAAAGTGGTCACAAGACTCTTAAATCAGTCAGGGGATATATAAACTTCAGCTTTCTCTTAGGAGACAGTATTAGGACTCTGCAATGTGGGTCTGTGTACTCACTGTGCATTTCATACTGCATTTTATAAGTTATATGAAATATGTATTTTTAAACATAGGAGAATTTATACATCCAAAAGCATGATGTGCTCCTCAACCTCCTCAAACTAGTTCCTTTAGACTGTGATGTGTTTTGGATTTTCATTTTTGGAATTGTCATTAGAATCCGTTGCATATTCTTTGGATTATATGAAAAGATATCAATTATTAGTCTTTTGAGGATATATAAGACAAATGTTAACACCGTATAGTATTGTAATATCTTTTTGATACACCCATTTAAAGTGATTTTTAATTTATTTGGAGCTTTCTAATATCAATCAATTTTAAAACACTTTAATCCCACAAAATGAATTCTTTACCAATTAGCTGTCACTGCGTTTCCTGTCCCACCTCAATCCGCAAGCTGCTAATCTTTTTTACTCTATAGATTTGCTTTTTCTGGACATTTCATATAAATGGAACCATACAATATGTGGTTCCTTGAAACTGGTTTCTTTAACTTAGCATTGTGCATTCAAGATTCATCCATGTTGTAACACCTATCAGTACTCTATTCTTTTATATTGCCAAATAAAATGCCATTATATGGCATTTAATTTTTTTTATATTTGTATTTATTTTTATTTTTGTTTTTATTGAGACAGGGTCTCACCATGTAGTCCAGGCTGGCCTTGAACTCCTGGCGATCTTCCTGCCTCAGTCTCCTGAGTGCTAGGATTACAGAGGTGTGCCACCACACCTGTATGCTCTATATTGCATTTTTTTAAACTTTTTTTTTTTTAAGTGCTGGGGATTAAATCCACATCCTTGAGCTGAACTACATCAGGAGCCCCTACATAAGTAATTTTTTAGTAGAGTATTATTTTAAATTACAAAGTAATACATGCTCACTATTACAAGTGAAATAATGTAGGTATCTTCCACATTTCAACCTGTACACATACAGATACACATTTGTACAAGCACTACTTAGCATTTTTAGTTATTTCAGAAACATAGTACAGTACATAGTTTACAATTTACTTAAACTTACTGTCCTAATATTTCCAGTTCAGCGAATATAGGTGAATGGATACAGGGTATTGAGGTCAGGCCCGTGGGGCTCCCAAACACACACTACCAGGGAGCTACTTTCCACCCCAAGTTTTTTTTTTTGGTACTGGGGATCAAACTCGGGTCCTTGTGCTTGCGCAGCAGGTGGTGAAACCACTAAGCTAAATCCCCAGTCCAGCCCAAGTTTTAATAGTAGCTGTGAAATAGTCCATAGTATGAGTGTGCCATGATTTACTCAATTAAAAATTGAATAAATTACCATAATTGGTATGGACAGACATTCAAATGACTCTTTTTTTCTACTACAACCAATGTTGCAATTCTAGTTTGTATATCCTTATAAATTGATTCTTTTATTTCCATAGGGTTGATTCCCAACATGTTATTACTGAATTAAATAAAGGTTGTAGTCATTCACAGCCTCACCAACAAAGCTTGAAAATTGGTCCCAGAGCCCTCGCCCAGTCTCTTTCCATTTTCATTAAGATGTTATTAATCTTATTAAATTTTGTCAATATGATCAATAACAAATGGTATCTCTTTGTTTTGGCATTTATCTAAACTGCTACTAGGGTTGAATCTCTTCATATATATATGTATATATATATATATATATATACATATATATATACACACACACACACACACACACATATTTTTTGGTACCGGGGATTGAACTTGGGTCCTTGCACTTGCGAGGCAGGTGGTGGAACCACTGAGCTAAATCCTTAGCCCTCTTCATATATGTTTCTACCATTGGCACTTATTCTTTTGTGAATTTCATATTCATACACTTAGTCTGTATTTAGAGTTATTTATCTCTTATCAGTTTGTAGAGCTCTTTGTAGCCTTGTAATATTAACCACAATCCTTTTGTCTTATTAGTATCTTATTATTTTCCTTTGCATTATATTTTTTGGGAAAAAAATTAATCTTTAATTAACATCCTCATTTGACCGTTTGACTACCAACATTTTGTTTATTTCTATTTATTTATTTATTTTTGGTACCAGGGATCAAACTCGGGTCCTTGTGCTTGCAAGGCAGGCGGCAGAACCACTGAGCTAAATCCCCGGCCCCTACCAACTTTTAAAAAATGTGCCAATAATGAGATGCTATGTGTTGGTGCAACCATCCTTTGGTGGAAACAAAAAAACCCAACTAAACAAAACACTCCTGGGGTGTGGGCCTTCAAACTCTACAGTGGGTTTTTTTAGCATGAGAACTGTCCCAGCCCACCAAGGCAGACGCTTTTGTGCCTGTACAGTGTGACGTGAGCTGATCCACTAGCCATCTTGGCATTCTTGGCAAGAGTTAGAACAAGAACAATCTGTGAAAGCTGAGAGAAGAAAGTTTACCTATGCTTATCAATCTATAGAGGTCTTTGTATGTTTGCAAGTGTTAACCACAATTCTGTTGTACTTTTCTTTTCTTTTTTTTTTAGACAAAGTCTCACTATGCAGTTCAAGCTGGCCTCCAACTCTCAGCAATCCTCCAGCCTCAGCCTCCTGAGTGGTGGGAGTACAGGCGCGCACCGCCACCATACCTGGCTACTTTTACTAGTTAAATTCTACACTTTTTTTTTTTTTTTGTACCAGGGATCGAACTCAGGTCCTTGCGCTTGGGCAGCAGGTGGCGAAACCACTGAGCTAAATCCCTAGCTAAATTCTACACTTTTGCCTGGAGTGGTGGCACAGGCCTGTAATCTCAGCATTCAGGAGGCTGAGGCAGGAGAACACTGGCAAATTTGAGGCCAACCTGGACCCCATAGTGAGTTCAAGGCTAGCTTGAACTGTGTAGCATGACTCTGTCTCCAAAAAAAGAAGATAAATAAATAAAAATAATAAAAAATAAGTTCTGTCCTTTGCCACCTGAAAATGATTAGGTTTTATGTAGTCAAATATATTTATCTTTTCTGATATTGCTGATATTATTTCTGAATTGTCCATCTTATTGAATAAATATCATTTAGACATTAGCCACCCATCACTGCACCTGACTAGTTCTTTGTTGCCTGGTGCAACTCAGTGGTGAGCTGATATTAAACCCAAGGTCTGCAGACAGAGTTGGTCTGCATGTGGATGGCTCTATGCTGAAATTTGAAGAGGTAGCAACACTGTAATGAGACATGCTCTGTGATGAGAGTTCTGGGAGAGCTGCAGCCAGCCTATCATATGTACTTGCATCTATCTGAGACAGGTTTATCTATCCCTGCTTTTCATTCTCTGGGGTCAACCAAGTTGGGGCTGCTGGAGCCACAAGAAAAAAACAGAAGGAAAAAATAAATATCACTCAGACTCTTTGGAAAAAGAAAAAAAATGAGATAGGAGGTAAAAAGTTATGAGAACAATTCTCTTCAAGGCAGTTTCAAAGAAGAAAACTTAATTGAGCAATGAAGAAAACTTAATTTTGAGCCTGAGTGCTGTCAAAGATAAAGCTGTATGGTAAGTCGGTAAGGACATATTTTAATCAGTAATATATTATTGGAATAGGGAAAATTCCAGTGTGAACTGAACTCAAATTCCATTTGTACAAGTACAAAGGTGACTGGACCTTTGATTTATTTATTCATTATTGGTACGTGTTTGTAGTACGTAATGATTACATTCATTGTGGCATGCCTGGACATTTTAAAGGGAAAATGAGGCAACAGGGAAAAAGTGAGGAGAGGATCAGAGTCAGGGCATTGAAAAATAAAAAGCAGAAAGTGAAAGTTGGCCCATGTGCAACCACCTGTTTGTTGACTAGCTCTTAACTGGGTTTGTTAACTGACTCTGGGTTACCCTCTTAACCTCTCATAGAGGCCAGGAGATATATCTATCTTCTTATGTTGGTTGGGACAACAGTAAATTCTCGGCAGTTTTATCTCACGCAGTTACTTTCAGAGGGAGCAGAGCTAATGTAGGAATGCATCTTTGGTCTGTTAGAAATTATGTTAAAGCTTTGTGTAATTTTTATTTTTTTTCCTGGACACAAGGTCTGGCTGTGTAGTTCAGGCTGGCCTTGAATTCACTATGAAGCCCAGGCTGGCCTCAAACTTGTGGTAATCCTCCTGAGTGCTGGGATTTCAGGTGTGCACCACCACCCCTGGCAAGCTTTGCATAATTCTTCATAGGCCAGAGTTTTGGCCTATTGAAGGCTCAGAGGATCCTAGCTGGAGTTTTGACAGGAGATAATGATCTTCACTGTTTGTCTTTCTAAAAAAAGACTTTTTTGGATAATATCCATTTGACTAAATGTTTGTTATATTACTTTTCTTTTTTTTTTTTGAGACAGGGTCTTGCTATGTAGTTCAGGCTGTCCTTGTACTCACTATGTAGCCCAGGCTGTAACAGTGGTGTGCCACCCTGTCTGGCTTACCTTGTAATTATACTCCATATATGTGGTAACATTTTTCCTCATGATTTTTTAACCCATTTTGAGTTTTACTGGCACTATTATTTTGAAAGAGCAAGGGCGCAGAATGAGAAGGCCTTCCACCTACCATTTTGCAAATATTTTAAACTATTTCACTGAAGTTCTTCCTTGTTCAATAATTCCTTCACAAGGTTTCAGTATCAGAAGTCAGTTTTAAATATGACCCATAGGTCAGAAGTCACTAACATGGTCAATTTTAGTCAATCAGCAAATATTTATTGAGGGCCTATTTTATTTAATGCACTGAGGTATTATGGGCATAATATAGTTGGAATGGAAACCCAAAACCATTGTTTAATTTTTTTCTTTGTCATTTTCAGATGTAGTTTAAAAGGGGGCTTAATCTCCTTATTTTTCTTAAGTAGAAGTGTTTATTTCTGAAGCATTTATATCTTCATCCATAAAACCTTAACACCCTTCCTTTTCATTGTGTTCCTTTGTTCTCCGGGTAGCCCCTCAAATATGTCAGGCATGTGTTTGTTTCCTCTTTCCCTACATCATATCTACATGGCTTACTCCCTCACTTCCTAAGAATTTTTGCTCAAATACCACTTACTCAACGAGGCCTACCTTGACCATCTTTATCTATCTGTCTGTCTGTCTATCTATCCCATCTATCTATCTATCTATCTATCTATCTATCTATCTATCTATCTATCCATCCATCTCTCTGGAAAACTAAAGAATTATGCTGGGTGTGGTGGCACATGCCTGTCATCCCAGCACTTGGGAGGCTGAAGCGGGAGGATCACCAAAAATTCAAGAGGCCAGCCTGGTCTACACAGTCACAGTGAGTTCAACTGTACTTCCTTCAGTTTCAGCTTGCTCAATACAGGGCTGGAATCCTGCAACTTTTCACCTTTTCCTTTCAAGATGTCTTCTTTGCTCTTCTGCAAGCAAGTCTGCTATCAAAGGATTCTCAGTAATTTCTTCAACAGAGTCAATGGACATCCTTTAATTTTTTTTGTTTTTGTTTTTTTGGTACCAGGGATCAAACTTGGGACCTTGAGCTTTCGAGGCAGGTGGCGGCACCACTGAGCTAAATCCCTGGCCCTTATCCTTTAAATTTAACATCCTCCTAATAATGTCATTGAGTTCACCTGAGTAACCATATGGCCTTGGCTTGAATTTGCCTTCTCTGATTTTCTTAGCTAGTTCTTTTTGGTTGAAAGCTGTGTAAATGGAGACATTAATGTGCACAATTCATTTTTTTTTTTTTGTACCGGGGATCGAACTCAGGACCTTTTGCTTGCAAGGCAGGCACGGTGCCACTGAACTAAATCCCCCACCCCTAGTACATTTCAGATATACTTAACGATAGCATTCATCATAGGGAGTTTGCACCTATACATGATACATCCTGCCTCTTCTTTTTTTTAGGTACCGGGGATCGAACTCGGGTCCTTGCACTTGCGCAGCAGGCGGCGAAACCACTGAGCTAAATCCCTGGCCCTATCCTGCCTCTTCTTAATGTGCACAATTCAGACAACAAACAACCCGGTGACCAGACATCTGATATCTCCTTGTAGGACATGATTCATTTGTTCAGGAGACACATAATAAGGTGTGCTAATAAATGTTTTCGCAAAAATCACAGCATAGTGTAATATCCTAGCTAGCCCAAAGCCCCCAAGTTTGACGTTTTGCTTGCCAGTCAGGAAAGCATTGGCTCTTTCAGACCCTGATGGAGCAGAGTATAACCACCATCACTTCATCTGTGATATTCCTCAGAGCCAGCATGCACTGAGTCATGGCTAGAAGAAAAAACTCTTCATCCAAATATTGTCCTTCCTTGTTTCCCTTATAATAGCCAGCTTCCCTCCTTCCAAAAGTTCTATTACAATGTATAATGTTGTGTTGGTTTGGTCAACAATTGGATCATACTAACAATGTTTCAGATATTTGGATGTTTGACTTTATGAAGGGAATTCACCTCAGAGACAGACACTTGTTTTTTAGTTTCTGTGATAAGAGTTAAATTCTTTCCAAACTAATTGGCTTTTCAGTCCAGAGTTGGCTGGCTCCAAGGCAGGAAGTCACGGTGAAAAGGCCTGGGTGGAAGAAAGCTGCTGGCCTCATGGAGGTCAGAAGCGGAAAGAGCCCAGTGTATTTAAAATTACAGTACATTTTCCATTCTTCTCATCCCATGCACTACATCATTTACCTATTTATTCTAATCATCATCTCTTCCCCTCTCTCCCTCTCTCCATTAGAATATCAGCTTTATTAGAGTATTTATTTATTGACTGTTTTGTTTTTGGTACTGGGGATTGAACTCAGGACCTTGCGCCTTTGAGGCAGGCTGCAGCACCACTGAGCCCCTGCTGATTGGTTGGTTTTTTGAGACATGGTCTTGCTATGTAGTTCAGGCTGGACTTGAACTATGTTGCCCAGGCTGGTCCTGAACTCACGGCAATATTCCTCCCTCAGCCTCCTGATTGTTGAGATTACAGGGATGTGCCATCATGATGGCAATTTTTTTTTTTTTTTTGGTACTGGGGATTGAACTCGGGACCTCATGCTTGCAAGGCTGCAAGGCAGGCGCTGGAACCACTGAGCTAAATCCCCGGCCCCATGATGGCAATTTTTAAAATCTGATTTTTCACAAGCACCTAGACCATTGCTTGTCATTTAGAATGAACTCCAATATTTGTCCAGTGAATAAATGTGTCCCCCCGCACCCTGGATTTTCTACTTCATGTTTCCAAGTTCAACTTTTCTTTGTACTCAGTTTTCTTCCATTTCCACTTCTCTTTATTCTCATTTAGTAGTTATTCTTTCTTTCTTTGGGTAGGAGTATTGTAATTTCAGAAGTGGGATCATGCTATATTCATCACTCACCCACTAGCTTTTCTCAACTAATAATATCAGGACAACAGTTATAGGCCAGGCATTCTTTTTGATGTATGCATAACATTTTACCATATAGCATCAGTATAGTATCAGTATGTAATATCTATAATTTTCTTCCTTCTTGGTTGGGACAGATCCCTGTAAGAAAAGATAAATTAACAAAAGAAAAACAAACAAAAGTTTAATAATTTGCATTTCATGTGTACATGGAATATACCTCCAAAATGAGTAAATCTTGAAAAGGTGGATTCAAATTCAGGGTTATACAGCATATTCAACAAAGAGCAGTAAGTTTTTAGAGGCTTGATAAGACAGAGAAAAAGGATTTTGAGTCTCTAGGGATGGCAAATTGTGCGAAGGCAAATAAAGGATAGAGAAAAGGTCTTTGGTAAAGTTTGTCATATAGATTCTTCTGATCCTGGTGGATTAAAGTCTGTCAAAAGACAAAATTAAGGCCAGGGATTTAGCTCAGTGGTTTTGTTGCCTGCCTCGAAAGTGCAAGAACCGGAGTTTGAG
>NW_004624762.1:3138752-3176906 GCF_000247695.1 Heterocephalus glaber | reverse complement strand
CCCCCCCCCCCGCCCCCCCAAAAGACAAAATTACAACAAATTTAATTCTCAGTTAACTTTTGTTGTTGGTGTGTGCGTGCACACTGAGAATCAAACCTAGGTCCTCAAGCATGCTAGGCAAACATTTTACCACTGAGCTATGTACCCAGGGCTCCTCAACTAGTTTTTAGGAAACACCATTATATTAAGTAGCATGTTTCTGTGAGCTGTGCAGTGGAGGTTAGTTTTATAGGCAGAAAGAGCTGAGGAAAGCAGAAACAACAAAAAGTGGATTGGTCTTTTTAGTTATTAAGCAAAGGGAACTTCCTTATTGTGTCTGAGGAAACTGACTTGTCTGGAGGTTTGGCTATCGTGTATCTCTCCTGGTTTCTCAGAAGGTCACGTAATATAGTTTCAGCGTGGTGGCAAGGAACTTCACTATGAGTGGCTCCATTTTGGTTTGGCCTGTTGGACTTAGTGCACCTGCTCAGTTCAAACCAGTAGTTTCCTATAAATTGTATTTAAGAGATCTAAAGTTGTCTTCATTGATTAATTCTTGTCCTCCTAGGCAGAAAGGGGGAGAAGGGACACTTTGCTTTTGTAAATTTATGTTATGCTTTTGGGAAAATGGGGGAGGGCAGAGAGCTTTTCTTGTATCCACACCTTCTCAATTATTTCAGTTTGAAATAACTCTCATACCAGAGGCATATTTTGAGGTAGCACATTCTGGTCTCCTATAGGCACACTACTTTTATTCTTGTCCATCGCTATATTCCGCTCCCCTCACTTTGCACCGCCCAACCCTCAGTCTCCTCCATTTTTATCTCGCACCACGCACCCATTCATCTCGAGCCCAAGAGACCCCAGAACAAAGTGATCACTTAGTAAGCATTTGTTGCTCCCTTGGCCTATTTTGACAGCTGTTGGCTTTGTGCATTTTCTGAGACCGTGCCACTAAGGGCACTACTGAAGGCACTTCACTCAGAGAGGTGGGGAGGAAGGAGAACAGCTGGGCTGAGTCCTCACCTGCAAGTTGGACGTCTTCTGAAAGAGGGTGAGCTTCGGGTGGGCGGGGTGTGCCTGGGAGACCAGCAGCCTGGGGAGAGAACTACTGGAGGGCGGGTGTTCCAGGGGTCAGGCCCGGGAAGAGGCGGTGCTGGGCCTAGGGGCGGGGCGGACAGCGCGCAGCCGCGCCGCGATTCGGGGACTTCGAGGAGCTGGAAGGTCCCTGCCGCGCTCGGAGAGGCTATGGGTCGAGCCTCTGCAGAGCTCGGGTCGTGGCAGCTTGGGCTGTGGCTGCTGCTGTGTAGCTGGGGGTGCCTCGCGAGAGCCGAACTGAGGGCCCCGCCGGATAAGATCGGTAGGCCAGAATGGGGCGGTGCAGGAGGGCGCTGGAGCGTAGAGGGCCGGGCGGCTCAGCGCAGTTCGCAGTTTTCGTAGTTCTAGCCTCTGGGTGGCTGTCGGTCTCCCTAAGGACCGGATGGTGCATTCCTGGGCATGGGCGAGGATGGGGACCAAGTGTCCTGCAGTCCAGTCTTAGAGCTGGGCTCCGGGTAGACCCAGATCCCTTTTGCCGCCTTCCTGTTGCAGCACCTTGCCGAAGACAGTCTTAGGCGCGCGCAGCAGACAAAGCACAAGGATCGGTGCGAACAAGCCCAGCCTGTCTGCACCTCTGATAGGCCGCAACCCCTTCCCCATCTCCGCTTTGCTGTTGTCGGCCTGCTCTGAGGTCTCTGGCCTGCAGTTTCTCTGCCTAGGACTGCTATAGCTGCCAAGACAATCTGCAGTCTGTTGACTTTTTCGTTTCAGTCGCTTTGGATTTGGCTCCCTGGTCTCCCACTCCCCTAGTGAATGTTGTATCCCTTGGGATCGTTAACCTGTCTACGTTGAGTCTACACGGAGACAAAAGACTGGAGCTAGGGGAAAATGGCGGCCACTTTATTTAAAATGCGTGCTGGGAAGGTTCCACCTCTTCTCTTGCCATGAGTTGGGCACTGAGAAGGGAGTGAAGGCCTGTTGGTGCCTTTAGAAAAACCTATGAGAATCTTTGGGCATCTGGGAAAAAAGTCGAGTTAATGTCAATCTGCGGTTTTGAGAGGAGAGATTTTTATCTTCAGAGCAGCCCCTCCCACCTCCAGTTTTCCCTTAATTGTTGAGTAACCTCTATTATAATTAATGGAGCTGGGCATGGTGGCGCACACCTGTGATCCCATCGCTTTGGAGGCTGAGGCAGGATGATCACCGAGAGTTCGAGTCTAGCCTGGGCTACATAGTGAGTTCAGAGCCAGCCTGAACTACAAAGCGAGACCTTGTCTCAAAAAACAAAAACAAAGGGCCGGGGATTTAGCTTAGTGGTTCCACCGCCTGCCTCGAAAGCGCAAAGACCCGAGTTCGATCCCCTGCACCAAAACAAACAACAACAACAAAACTAAACTAATGGCCTTTCAAAAATGAAATCCATACTGGTAAAGAGAAAAACAACTGTTCTTTTTTTCCCCTCATAGCCATTATTGGAGCTGGAATTGGTGGCACTTCATCAGCCTATTATCTGCGGCAGAAATTTGGGAAAGATGTGAAGATTGATCTATTTGAAAGACAAGAGGTAGGGGGCCGTTTGGCCACCCTGAAGGTGGAAGGGCAAGACTTTGAGGCAGGCGGTTCTGTCATCCATCCTTTAAATCTGCACATGAAGCGTTTTGTTAAAGACCTGGGTATGTAATTTTGGTCTTAGAGCTAAGCAAATTTCTCTGTGACCATCCCTGGATATTTTTTTTTTGGTACTGGGGATCAAACTCTGGATCTTGTGCTTGTGAGGCAGGCAGCGGCACCACTGAGCTAAATCCCCGGCCCACTGGATATTTTTACCATATGGAAAACTGAAACTTTTATGTCTTGCTAGTTATCTTTTACAGAGAAGTTGGTAAAACTGATTCCCTCAGTGTCCACTTGGCAGTTGGTACTGGTTTAGTTGAGAGCCACTCTCTTGTAATGGGACACTTGTTATCTGTACCTTCAGTTATCTGGAATTACAGCCATGGGCTGGGGTAAGGATGCCTGCTCTTGTGAATTCTTAAACCTCTGGGTTTGTGTTGAGGAATCAGAAACTATTTTGGGCTAGCTGAAACCTTAGAATGCTCATTTTACAGCTGAGGAAATGAGGCCCAGAGGCTTGTATTGTCTGGCTTAAAGTCATTCACACAGCTCTGGGTACAGCCATGTGCTGCCTAGCACTCAGGACATCTGACTGCTGCTTTCCATACCAGCAGAAGAGTTGAACAGGTTGTGGAGGCAGTCTGGGCAGGCCTTGCAGATTCCTCAGGGAATATTGTGCAATATTGGCCTCTTCACTTACCTGAAATACCTCGTTTTGCAAAAATGAGATCTGAATTGGAACTACCTTGCACATTTCCTGTAGCATGGTACCATATTAGTACCATTTCCTCTATGATTAAGAATAGCCTAATTTTGATGTATCTGCATGATCTTCTGACCTATCTCCCGAGTCTAATTTTGGATAGTGCCGTGAGTGTATCACACTGTTCTAAAGATAGAGCTTCTTTTTTTTTTTGGTATCAGAGATCAAACTTGGGTCCTTGTGATTGTGCCACAGGTGGTGGAACCACTGAGCTAAATCCCTGGCCCAAGATAGAGCTTCTTTAATAGGCCCCTTGAGAACTAGGGG
The DNA here is from genome assembly GCF_000247695.1 of Heterocephalus glaber. Next base: position 3,173,245 of record NW_004624762.1, on the reverse strand, counting down.
AAGCCAAGAATTCACTCACTTAAGAGTATTCCTGGGAGGTTCTCCTGGATTACTTTCTTTCATTTGACCGGTGGTGGAAATCACTGACTTAGCTACCTGTTCTGTTTTTTCAGGCCTCTCCACGGTTCCAGCTTCAGGTGGCCTAGTGGGGGTATACAATGGAGAGACTCTGGTGTTTGAGGAGAGCAGCTGGTTTATAATAAACATGATTAAATTAGTTTGGCACTATGGATTTCAGACTCTTCGAATGCATATGTGGGTAGAAGATGTGTTAGACAAATTCATGAGGTAATGTTTTCCCCTTCCATTTAACCTAAGAACTTTCAGTTTGATGAAATTTAGGAATTACAGTTTCTTGGAGCAGTTCTCTAGATAGCTGCAAGTCCTGTTTATAAGATTGTTAGGCAGGGCCAGGGATTTAGCTCAGTGGAACCATGCCTGCCTCGCAAGCGCAAGGTCCTGAGTTTGATCCCTGGTACCGCAAGAAAAAAAAAAAAAAGATTGTTAGGCAAAATGTTTTGTAGAAAATATGCAGAAAGGGGCCAGGAATTTAGCTCAGTGGTTCCGCCACTTGCCTTGCAAGCACAAGGACCAGAGTTTGATCCCCCATACCAAAAAAAAAAAAAGGAAATATGCAGAAAAAACCCTAAAATACTTAAATCCTCTGGAGCTGGGAGTGTAACTCAGTGATAGAGTGCTTGTCTAGTATGCACTAGGCCCTGGGTTGGACCCCCAGCACTGAAAAACAAATATAAGGGCCAAGGTGTGTTGGTATGATATAGTTAGGGGGTGATATTTTAGCTTCTCAGTTTTGGTACTGATATGTAATCAGTTTTTCCAATAAAAACTTATTTAACATTTTGTATATTATACTCTTAGTAGATAATGTTGAAATGATTATAATAGTGTCCCTTGCTCTCTAAAACTGTTTTATTTTTTGAGAGAAGGAACTTGATATAAACTCTTTTCTCCGATGATCACTAAAAAGGGTCTTCAGCCAGGGATTTAGCTCAGTGATTTCGCCGCCTGCTGCACAAGCGCAAGGACCTGAGTTTGATCCTCAGTACCAAAAAGAAAACAAAAAACAACAAACAAAAAAACTAAAAAGGGTCTTTCTTTGACACTTATTCTTTTCTTTGTTTCATATGCTTACCCGTGTGTAGGCCTTTTTACCTCTCCATAACTATTAGCTCCTGAAAGAAAGGAACCATGTCTTTCTTATCTTTGTACCACTTGCAGTGTGAAAAACTATGAATTGAATTACTATATGCACTAATTTATATCAGTGTTCTTTTAAATTCATAAAGTACGGAGAAATGCCAGGTGATATTTTCTGAATGAATGAAAAATCATATAATCTAGTGTTTAAGTGCTGAATGAGTGTCATTGATGTATATTTTTTTGACTTTTGGAGATGATGATGTCCCTATGGACTGGAAAGATTTTGCAGAGGAGGTGAGACTCAGGTTTTCTGAAGGAAGTATAGCTGTTCTGTGCTGGGAATGAGAAGTATATTCCAGAGATGGGGAGGAGCTTGTGGAGTGCTGGGGAGACTACATGCAGAGCATTTTAAAAGATCAGTGAATGAGTCAGCTCAGCTCAGATGGACAGTGTGCATGGAGATAGAGCCAGGTATGGTGGCATACCCCTGTTATCCTAGGAGATTGAGGCAGGAGGATTGCCATGAGTTCAAGGCCAGCCTTGTCTACACAGTTCAAGGCCAGACTGAACAACATAGTGAGACACTGTCTCAGAAAACCAAAACCAAAATCAAAACCCCCGAAATTACAAAAAAAAACCCAAACCCAAAACAAAACAAAACAAAACACAAAACATGCCCCCCCCCCCAAAAAACCTAGGGAGGTAGATTTGATGAATCTGCCTTTGAAAGCCATAATTCTTTACAATGTCAGGCTAAATGATCATAACTTCATTTAGTAAGCAAGACTATTTTTGTATGCATAGATCCAAAGATAAGAGGAAATAGGTATTTTGGAGCTTTGGGGAGGTTAAAAAATATTTCAAAGTAAATAAGCCAGAAATTGGTAGATCAGTTATTCATTTTACTAGTTTGAATGTAAATTCTAATTTAAGATTAGGGGAATGAGAATGGAGTTACAAGAGATATGTTAGGAAAATTGAGATTTCCCATGTAAGTGGGAGAAACAGGAAAACACTAAGCTTCGGTGCTAAATGAACTGAGGATGACATGTAGGATATTTGGACTGGCCCACTGTTACCATTTTTGTTTAATTTTCATTTGTACATGTTTGTAGTATGTAATGATCACATTCATCATAGGAAGTTAGTACATCTACATTACACATAATTCTTTTTGCACCCCCTCCCCCATCCCTTGGTCTGGCCCATTATTTTTGGTTGAGGTATGGGGGTGAGTGGAGAAATTCAAACCTGGTGGAAAAATAAAATTTAATTTTGGCCATATATAGGTGCTGCTAGAAGATATAATGAGCTGGGTGAGGTGGTGAATGCCTATAATCCCAGCACTTGGGAGGCTGAGGCAGGAGGATTGCTGCAAGTTTGAGGCCAGCCTGGGGCTACATAGTGATTTCAAGGCCAGCCTGAACACATAGTGAGGCCCTGTCTCAAAAAAAAAAGAGAAAGATATAAAGAATCAGAACAAGACATACGCATTTCTTCAAAAGTGCTCCAAGGGACACCACATTAAAACAGCAAAGGAAGAGTATATGTAGAGAACAGTGGAATTCCAGAGGAGGGGTAGGGTGAAGGAGGCCCCAGAGCTTATGATGCTCTTTCCCTTATTTCTAAATCCCCTTCTCCCATCTTAGTGTTTAATGGCCATTTCTCTTCTTTTCAATAGGATCTACCGCTACCAATCTCATGACTATGCCTTCAGCAGTGTAGAGAAATTGCTACATGCTGTAGGAGGGGATGACTTCCTTAGACTGCTTAACTACACGCTTCATGAAACCTTGCAGAAAGCAGGCTTCTCTGAGAAATTCCTCAGTGAAATGGTTGCTCCTATCATGAAGGTCAATTATGGCCAAAGCACAAACATCAGCGCCTTTGTGGGTGAGTCAGGGAAAGTACTGTCATAGACATAGGCTCAAAAAAGGATGTAGCTGATGCTTTGGTGGTTCCTGACTAGGTCAGAGCTTGGAAAGGCTGTCTTTCTCCACATCTCAGACATTGTTAGTAGCACTGTTTATTTGTAGATGTACATTTTTCAGGGGAAAAGGTCCTAGGCATCCATTAGTTTAATGGTTCTCGGCTGGGCAAGATTTTGGCTGAAGGATCATTTGGCATTGTGTGGAGACATTTGGAGCAGAGCATCTAATTGGGAAAGAAGAGTCGGGAGAGGACCTCTTAACAAAGTGGGAATTAAAACACATTTTTTTGCTCCTGCTGACAGGGGCAGTGTCAATGTCTGGTGCTGATTCTGGCCTTTGGGCAGTAGAAGGTGGCAATAAAGTTGTTTGCTCAAGACTACTTAAGGCTTCCAAAGCCAATCTTATATCTGGCTCAGTAATGTTTATAGAGGAGAAAACAAGGACCAAGTCGACAGGTGAGTTTAACTTCTTTTGTCCTAATTACCCCTGCAGATCATTTATGGAGAAAAAAAACCTTTTTCCTTCTGGAATCTCTCACTCAGTTCCAAAATGAGGAAACATTACATTGCATATGTTATGCCTCGTAGAAATATTCTCAAACGTGCGCAAGTTTGGTGTCATGACTCTGAATTTTAAGAAATAACTCATCCACAAAAGCAAAAATTTCACATTTTGTACTTATCAAAACTGTGAATAGGGGCCTGGGGATTTAGCTCAGTGGTTCTGCTGCCTGCTTTGCAAGTGCAAGGACCCGAGCTTGATCCCCTGTACCAAAAAAAAAAAAAAAAAAAAACTGAATAGGAAATTGTCCTCTGTAATAAAATTGCAAGGAATAGTTATCTTTGTTTAAAATTTGCATTTATTTTATTCCCATGCCATAAGTTTTTGTTTCTTCAGTTTCTTCAGGGAAATCTTTTTCTTCTGTGCAACTTCCTCCTCTGGTTTAAGAACAGTTTGTTCCTTTTCAGTCAGAATAATCTTATTTTTATTTATTCATTTTTTTGGTACCGGGGATCGAACTTGGGTCTTTGCGCCTGAGCAGCAGGTGGTGAAATCACTGAGCTAAATCCCCGGCCCAAGTCATAATAATCTTGATGTGGCAGAGAGGGCTCATGTATGGGTTAATCTGGCCATGAGCTCTAAATATAGTGGTGCATCTTGGGTGCTTTGTTCACCTGGATATGTTTAATGACCAGGGAATCTGTGCTTAAACCCTTAAGCTCAGCATTACTTTCTGCATTTTTTAAGCATGTGCAGCAAAAATTCAGCACTCTTTTTGGGCTACCAACCTGTGTCCAGCCCCACTGTTTGGCCTGGGCACACCTACCAGCTGCAGCACTGTAATGATGGAATGGGACACATTTCTTCTTTAAAGTGACATCCTTCAGATACGTGGTGGTCTGTCAGATATGCATACCCTTGATGCCTGGGCAGTTTCACGGGTTTCCTTAAAGTGAACATGAAGATTTGAGCCTCTTGATTTCCATGGTTTTGTGAGGTTTTCTGTGTCAAGAGAATATGGAACCATTTTAACAGGTCATCTCAAGCTGCTTGCTTACAGGAAGAGGGAATAGTTACATATTTTGGTTTTTTTTAAGACAAGATCTCGCTATGTAGTCCAGTCTGGCGTTAAACTCACTATGTAGCCCAGGGTGGCCTTGAACTGGTGGCAGTCCTTGCGCCTCAGCCTCCTGAGTAGTGGGATTACGGGTGTGTACCACCACACCTGGCAAGAATTATTTTTAAAAGGTATAATGTTAGAAACACTAAAGAAATGTATACTTCTGTATTTTCATTAGGAAATCCAACAAAGATGTATGAAGTGGTCTACCAAACTGGATCTGAGACCCTTTCAGACTTCTATGACATTGTCTTGGTGGCCACACCACTGAATCAAAAAATGTCCAATATAACTTTCCTCAACTTTGATCCTCCAATTGAGGAATTTGATCAATTCTACCAACAAATAGTGACAACTCTTATTAAGGGAGAATTGAATTCAACTGTATTTAGCTCTCAAGAGAAAAATCAGTTTGGCCTCTCTACAGTGTTAGTCACTGATAGTTCAGATTTGTTCATTAACAGCATTGGGATTGTATCCCCTGTAAGAGAAGAGGAAAATCCTCTACCATCAACAGATGGAACATATGTTTGGAAGCTATTTTCTCCAGATGTTCTTAGTAAAAGGCAAATTATGAAGTTCTTTTTGTCCTATGACTATGTTGTGAAGAAGACCTGGCGTGCATATCCTGTGTATAGGCCCCCGCAGAAATGCCCCCCCATTGTGCTCCATGACCGGCTGTATTACCTCAATGGGATAGAGTTTGCTGCGAGTGCCATGGAGATGAGTGCCATTGCAGGCTATAATTCTGCTCTCCTTGCCTATCATCGCTGGAATGGGCATACAGACATGATTGACCAAGATGGCCTGTATGAGAAACTTAAAACAGAGCTGTGAAATAACTCTATCCACCTTTCCCCTTCTGGTTCCCGGTGAGTATCACTGGCAAAAAAATTACTGAATCTGAGCAGAGATGATTTTGAATCAGATATTTTCCCATTATCTTCATTTAATTATGGGTCATAAGCAAATGCAAGGTTCAGTGGATAACTTGCATCTAGGACATCTTCACAATTTACCTGCTTTCTCAATATCCATGACAGTGTTTCCCAAACTTGTCTAATCATAGCAATCACCTGGAGCTTGTTAAAATACATGGATTGCTGGGTGTGGTGGCACATGCCTGTAATCCCAGCACTCAGGAGGCAGAGGCAGGCAGATTGCTGAGAGTTGGAGAACAGCCTAGGCTACATAGTTCAAGACCAGCCTGGACTATCTAGTGAGACCCTGTCTCAAAAACAGCAACAACAACAACAGCAACAACAACAAGAAAATCAAAAAATCCCAACATGTGGATTCTCAAGCTTTTCTTTTGAGATTCTGATTCAGTAGGTTTGGAAGTGGAGCTCTGGATTTTGATCAAAATGGTAGAGCTGTTAAGATGAACTCAAATTTAAAGACATCTTAGAGACTGGCTCATTTAAGTTTCACATTTGTATATGATCTTTATTCAGATAATTATTTTGGAAGGTGATTTTTTTTTTTTTTGGTACCGGGGATCGAACTTGGGTCTTTGAGCTTGTGGGGGAAGGTGGCAGAACCACTGAGCTAAATTAAATTCCCGGCCTGTGGAAGTTGATGTTTTGAGGCTGTCTCTTAGCAGTATGCACCTTTTTGACCTAAATGCACCCATTGTTAATCCTGGACTTTCAGAATGTTATCCTTTGATTGCTCTGTTACCATTTTATTAGGGGCAAATTTCAGAAGTCTTATGAGTAAAATCTTAAGATTTTATACCAAAATCTCCAGGAAAATGGAAAGCAGATATGGGATACTGAATTAAGAAATTGACATTCTAATATTAAGGCTTTGCTTGAGGAACTTTAAAAATTACTGATAGGTCCTCACAGCTGCAGATTGGGATTTGATGGATTGAGGATATGAACTTGTCATTATAGCTTTCTCAGCTCCTAATATGCAGCCAGAGTTAAGAGACTCTTGGATGTAGGGGTGATGAAATATCTGCAAGGGGTTTTTAGTGCCTTAGAAGTCCTAAGAAACCCAAATCATTGTCAAAGCAGATCTATTTCACAAGCAATGATTTTTCTCAGGGAGAACTTTCACAGTAATCTTGATAAGGAGCATTAACAGTGTTAATAGCAGAGGCAACTTTTTTAACCCTAGAGCAGCAGTTGGCACTAGAACAGGATAACAGGACACCAGACTCTGTCAAATTCAGGATATGTTCAGAGTGCTGAATACATCAGTTACTGTAGCGTGGTGGGTTGGAAGGTAGATGCTGAAATCGTGAGGTAGTGGCTCTCAAACTTGCCTGCACAGTGGAATCAGTTGAAGGACTCAGAGCTTCCCTTATGCAGCCAAACTTGAGAAAACCAGTTCAGTGTTTGCTGTACAAAGGTCATGATCAATTGTCCTATCACTGGTATAAAGAACAAGTACATCTTGTGAATTCTGACAATAACTGCAACCTGGTTAACATGTACCATCATTTAAAGATTCCTTCATCAGATTATGTCAGTAGCTATTTTAGGAAAATGGTATGACATTAACTTAATAAAAATTATTTCTTCTCTAGTCCAATTGTGTACTATTACATAATACACTGATAAAACTGCCAAGATATATTTGATATAGACAGGAATTAAACTCATGGTTTATCAAAGGGTTAGCTCTTTCCTAGTTTTATTCTTTACAAGAGTGCTGAGGGATTTATATTTTTTTTCCTTTTGTGGTTTTAAAGAGGACAATTTGTAGAGACTGTAATGCTGTGTTATATATACTACAGTAGTCCCTCTTATCTAAGGGTGATATTTTCCGGTACTCCCCAGTGGTTGCCTGAAAGTGGACAGTACTGAACCCCATACAATGTTTCTTCCTGTACATACATACATACCCATGAGAAAGTTTAACTTATAAATTAAGCAGAGTAAGATTAACAAGTGTCTACTCATAATAAAAACTGTATTCTGTAAGGTATTTAATTTTTATTTCTGGCATTTTCCATTAAATATTTTCAGACTATGCTTGGTTTTCTGTAACTGAAGCTATGGAAAGCCAAACTAGATAGGGAGGACTACTGTAAATATTGGTAAATACTAATGAAATGATTTAATTTCTACCATTTGTAGACTTGTTTTGCAGTGGGATATATTTTTACTTATAAAAATACCAACTTAAAATGTTCCTGGTCTTATATCAAACCTACTGTGATTCAGTGTTCCAATAGGGTATCTGAAATTGCTTCCCAAAAACCAAAACAGGTTGAGTCATCAGACATATTAGGTATTTTCAAGTAACTTCAGTATTAAAAAAAAAAATTTTTTTAAACTGGAAGAGAAATACTACTAGTGCCTTCTACTCCAGGGATATTGGGTAGTTTTTACTGTAACTGCACCATTAAAGAATAATTTTATATGCCTTGCAAGCACAAGGACCAGAGTTTGATCCACGGTACAAAAAAAAAAAAAAAAATTTTATGAAAGGAAAAATACTTTCAAGGTTTGCTACTCCAGGAGGCCAGTCTCTTTTTACGGAAGAGACTGTTAACAATGATGCTGGAGCTGAGTGGGAGCCAAGTCTACTCCAGTTGTTCCAAGAGTTGAGTATGGATCTGCATTACTTGGAATGATTATTAAAACTTTGCGGGGTCCCACCCTGGGATTTGTTACTTAACAGGATTATAGTGGGATACAAAAATTTGCATTTCTATTAAGTTCCCAGGTGATGCTCCTATTCTAGGAACCACACTTGGACAGTTACTTCTAAAAAGCAACATCTGTGAAGATTTAGAGATGCTGAATAAAAAAAATGTACTGAACTTAATATGTTATCCTGTGATTAGCTTGATTCGTGTTTTGTTGTAATCATTTTTTATAAAGAGAAAAAACACCATTTATATACATCATTAATTGTCTTAAAAAAATCTTAGAAGCTCACCTGTATTTTCCAGTTTTAAACTGATTGGAGATTTGCAGGCTTTTTGCTGTATCACAAAAAGAGTAAACAGGTCCTTAGGCATTTGCTTAGAATGTTTGTTAGGGTTAGGCTCATAATACAACCATGTGTAATGTATCTCTCATTTCAGCTTTTGAGCCAAAAACAAAATTCATCAACTAGATGAACATATTATTGGCTACATTCACTACTCTACTCGCAGTTACAATATGCTGTTTCTCTGAAATCCTGTTTCTATCTCTTGAAAAATTTCCCCAGTGATTGTGTTAACAATAAACAACTGTGTCATTACTTTTCATTTCTGTTGCAGTACCTTTTGAATGTCAATATATAGTGAAATATTCCAAAATCTGACTTGATGCCACAGGCGGAAAATCTTACACATCCTCATGTAACTGGTCAAAATGCAGGCACACATACACTATGCAAAATCACATTCAGGCTACATGCATAAGGTGCATGTATATAAAACATGAATTAATTTTAGTGTCTGAAGTCAGTCTCACCAAGAAAACTCATTTTAGAAAGAAAGCTAATATTTCATTTGTGTATTCAGGAATCTAAGGAAGCATTTTTGACTATTACAAAAGTTTATTTAACAAAAAAATTTAATATGAAAATGTGTATGACTCAATTTTTGGTCATAGTGAAACTAGCGGTTTGAAGAGGGGCATGGATTTCTCTGCTGAACAGTTATTTAAACTCGTTCCAGGGCTTCCAACATGATGATACTATTTCCTCGTATTACCTAGGAAAGAGAAAAGTAAATTAATAGATCAATGATTACACGATTTTCACCAATTTATTGATTCTTCGATATATTTTTTTTTTCCTGATACTGGGGATCGAACTTTGGTCCTTGTGCTTGTGCAGCCGGTGGCAAAAATACTGAGCTAAATCCCCGGCCCTGATTCTTTGATATTACATGACAGTTTGTAAGGCTTTTTTCAAACCATACAGACACCAAATAAATAGTTTAATCACAACAGGAAGTCACTAATTCTTTTAGAAGAGACACATATTTATTTTGAAGGCCAATAATTAACTTTATGAGATGCTGAGTCACTGACTAGTTTTGCCTTTTAAATGGCAGGACTCAAATGAACATGCTTAACCCTGTCCTTAGCTCCAAAAACTGATGGGAAAAATAGGTACAGTAGAATATGCCAGTTTAGGGATATAAGATCATTTAGGGAGGCAGGCGGAGGAACCACTGAGCTAAATCCCTGGCCCTTTTTTTTTTTTTGGTACTATGGATCAAACTCAAGACCTTGTGCTTGGGAGGAAGAGTATAAGATCATTTAGGGAATAAACCAGGATGGAAGTTGTGGAAAGTAGGCCATACGATGACATTGTAGCTGGACCGAGGAAATTGGGTAGAATTTTGTCAATCTGGCAAACTGTTGACAGAACTAAGGTGAAGACAAAGTATAAAGAATCTAATCTATATTCAACAAAAAAGTTATAATGGGAAGTAGAAAGCAAAGGTAGCTGGCACCCCACCTTAGAAGGCTTTGAATGCCAATCTTAGTGTAGGGAGCATCATGAAACCAACAATTTGCTAGTTAAATGCTACATTTGGAGAAAAGACAGTAACCATTCTGGCAACAAAAAAATCTTAAGTGTTTGAATGAGATAGTACTTGGAGGTAGAAAGAGTTAGGAAGAAAGGGCCTCAGGAGCACAGTACCTGGCTTGAAAGGTAAATGAAAACTAGCAGGGACATCTACAAGATTGCAGACAAGATGGCTAGTACTGAATTCACAAGGAGAAAAATACGTGAACCTGGAAGCTGAGGGGACTGGGAACAACAGGTCCCTGACGGATTGTACATCACAATTATCTGGATAGTGAAGGCCACAAGGGGGATGACAGGCAATAATTTGAAATGTTTATTAGAAATACAGAATTCTGAATAAGACTCAGATGGAGCTGTGCTTATAGCCAACTACAGTAAAAGCAGCTAGAACTTACTTTCTTCCCTTACTGAAGGTAGCTTTAGTTATACATACACGATGATTCTGTCTCCTCACTGAAATTTAATTCTAGGACAGCAGGGTAATAAACTAGAAAAACCCAGGTTAACTAAGTACACAAAGTAAAAAGTAACTGGCAGCTCTGCACTGAGCAGATTAAAAATGTGTATTTGTTAGAAAGCAAAATTTCAAGTTTTATCCTACACATACTGAATAATCTAGATTAATAAAATATGCTGGAGAATTATATATATGCATGTTAGTCTGAAAGCTATGACCCTAATTATGGTCTGACTATGGGCCTCTCTTATAGAATACTGTAAAGCTCAAAATGATTTCCAACTGCTGGGCATGGTGGCACACACCTGTAATCCTAGCACTCAGAAGGGTGAGGCAGAAGCGGGGTGGGGATTTAGCTCAGTGGTGCCACGGCCTGCCTCGTAAATGCAAGGTCCTGAGTTTGATCCCTGGTACCAAAAAACCAAAAAACAAACAAAAACAAAACAAGAATCTCCACGAGTTCAAGGTTAGCCTGAACTACTGTGGTACCTTGGTTCACAAACTCAGTTCTCTCGACGATTCTAGTTCCAAACTGAATCAAATTTTCCCATTAGGTTAACATTGAACCCAACCACTGAATTTGATTCCATTCTTGTCCAACTTGGATTTGTGACCAGAATCATAGAAAGAATCGAGGTACCACTGTACATAGTGAGACCCTGTCACCAAAAAAAAGATGTCCAAAAGTGATTTCAAGCCCTAAGATCTTAGAAGCTTCTGTACAATTGAGATCTTACATACAGGTCATTGGGATATTATGACAACTGAATGACTGTATATGTTACACTAAAAAGGAAATGCAATGTATAATCTTGCCTGTTATTTGCCTTTTATTTATTACTCCAATTTATTTTTTTTTGGGGGGGGGAAGGGTTCATGTGTCTTTATTTGGGTTTTTTTTAAGCTTATTAGAACCTGTGAAGTACATGTTTATATTCCTTGTGACTAACTCTAGTTTAATCCAAGAATTTCATGCAACAGAATACATATTCTTAAAGAAAAATGAAATCTCTGAGAAGTCTTATCTTCACTTACCACCATTCCAATATTGTTCTGTTGCCCACTAGTTGCCATCTCCACACATTCATCTATCACAAGATTCATAAAGGGATCAAACCCTCGCAATATTCCTTGGACATGTCTGCCACCATTTAATTTCACTATAAAAAGGGAAAAAAGTTTTAATAAAATTATCAATGATTAACTATTCATTACAGATCAGGTGGGATACGACCCAGTTTAGAGTGAAACAGTTGCACAGGCCAGTAACGTGTGGTAAAAGAATTTACCAAGGGCTGGGGATTTAGCTCAGTGGCACTGCGCCTGCCTCAAAAGCACAAGGTCCTGAGTTCTCAAATTCTCAGTGATCCTCTTGCCTTAGCTTCCTGACCATTAGGATTACAGGTGTGTGCTAGCACACCTAGCACGTCAACATTTTAATTTATAAGCACTCTAAAGTAGTATATACATGAAAACAAGTTGTAAGTAACAGGGCTCAAGGTTTTATAGCTACTAACTGTATGGTAGAGCTGAGATTCAAACTAAAGATTGCTTACCTCTAAATCCCTTGTGTTTAATCCGTATGTATTTCAAGTAATGCATGGGTTAGGTTTTTAGTGAGGCTGAACAAATCTGTTTTTTCTACACATTTCCAAGAAATAAGAGTTAAATGCTCCTTGTCTAAGTCTTTTTTGGCTTGTTTGAAGGAAAAAAGGTTGATAAACCTTCAAATATTACAACACAGGGAACTCCTGTTAATTTTCTCAAAGTGGGAGAGGGCCTATTTGTGATAATCCCAAGTCTTAAGTACTGTTCAGTAAGGAAAGCTATCTAGTCAGAACTTTGATAAACCTGCTTGATTAATGGATATGAATCAGAGACTGTGTGCTTTAAATTTTTGTAAAGTGATTCCAAACATTACATACTGCCAAGATATAAGATAAAGCAAACGGGGCCAGGGATGTAGCTCAGTAGTGCTGTGCCAGCCTGGCAAGTGCAAGGTCCTGAGTTCCATCCCTGGTACCAGGAAAAAAAAAAAAGCTATACAGGTAATAGAGGCAAGATTAAAACAAACTTACATGATAATTTCTTGTCCATAAATCTGGAAAAAACAAGAGTAAAAATTACACATCTGACTTAATTTATACAATAGGAATATGAAATTTAAAATAGTAAAAACCTTGTATTGCTGTAAAGAGTGAAAGAACAATGGAACACCTAAATTAGGCATTATACAAAGCAATATAATTTGGGATGGGGGAAGATAATAAAAACAGAGTATGTTTAAACTACATAATCTTCATTAAATTCTTTTCACAAATATGAACTATGAAAAAAAGTTATTGTTAAAACTGTTTTGTTTGGGCTGGGGATTTAGCTCAGTGGTTCCGGCGCCTGCCTCACAAGTGCAAGGTCCCGAGTTTGATCCCCGGTACCAAAACAAAACAAAACAAAAGAAAAACTGTTTTGTTTCATTGACCTAATTTTCAGTGATTGGATCTACACTTGATCTTAGCCAAAAGGCCGAGAAGCAATTCAGTGATTGGATCTATGACTAAACACAACAGAAAAACAAAGACTTGGTTATATTTTGGTTATCTCCAAAACGGTAATCAAACTACATCAAATTCAATTACTGTTTGAAATAGTAATGTTTATTTAATATTAAAGCTTTAAGCTTAAGTTTTCAGGACAGTTCTAAGACACATCTCAGCCAAGTACATATTTTAAAACTTTGGACAATTAGTTCTTTTTTTTTTTTTGGTACCGGGGAATCAAACTCGGGACCTTGCCCTTTTGAGGCAGGCGCTGGAACCACTGAGCTAAATCCCTGGCCCTTGGACAATTTGAATTAAACAAGACTATCCCATCACAGTAGGCCAGAATGAGAACATTAAGCTACGATATCAAATCAAATTTTATCTCTTCCAGTTATAGTCTACAAAATATGAATTTTTTTCTTTTGGTTTTCTGAGACAGTCTTGCTCTTTTCAGGCTAGCCTTGAATTCAGTATGTAGCCTACAGTGGCCTCGAACTTATGGTGAACCACCTGCCTCAGCCTCTCGAGCGTTGGGATTATAGGTGTGCACCACCATGCCTGGCTAGAAAGTATGAAATTTCACTCAACTTTAATGCATAGAATATCGTGGGACAATTCCAGCCAAGTATAATATAGGGTCCAGCTGGGTTGGTGGCACACACCTGTAATCCCTGTTACTCAGGAAGGTGAAGCAGGAGGATCACAACTTTGAGGGCCCGGGGTTCACTCCCCAGTGCTAAAAAAAGACATAGGAGCTGGGCATAGTAGTCCATGCAGCTACTTTGGGGGCTGAGGAAGGAAAAGCACAAGTTGAAGCCTTGTCTGGGAAATTAATGAGACTGTATTAAAAAAAAAAAAAAAAGAAAAAGGGGGCAAGGATGTAGCTCAGTGTGAAGGCCTTGAGTTTAATTCCCAGTACTGAGAACAAAAAAACACAAAGGTGTATTTAAATACAGAGTTATCAACATGAACTTATCCTTGTGCCTGACTTGACCCAACAGCAGATGAGCTATACAAAAGGAGCTCATACAGCTACACAAGGAAAATTAATCATTGTATTAACTTTGTGCTCCTTGTGCAACCCAACTACTACATGCAAAATTCCAGTATTATACATAAAGATAGAACTACTCAGTAGATACGGAACATGTGAAGTTCAGTCAAGAAGTGTTTTAGGAGGCCAAAGCTTTAAACTGGGTTTTATGTATAGGAAGGATATCCTACTGTTTGATGATACTGGGTCAAACTAACTTTCCCTGATTGGGGTAATGAAATGTTCTTACAGTTACAATATCAGAACAAGATACCACAGTACATACAAGTTTAATTTAATTATAAGGCAAGAATGTACACATTTAGCCGAGTGTGGTGGCGCACGCCTGTGATCCCAGCACTTGAGAGGCCGAGGAAGGAGAATCTCTGCAAGTTCGAGGCCAGCCTGGGCTATAAAGTAAGTTCAAGGATAGCCTGCACTATATAGCGGGATCCTGTCTATTAAAAAAAAAAGGAATGTACACATTTTGTGTGTACACATTTATTGAAACATCATATGGTACCAAATTAATACACTGTATTTATATATTGGTTAAAATTAATTTTCAGTTTTAAAAAGTAAGAAAAAGGAACGGGCTATCTATGCAAAAGCGCAAAGAACTACATTTTCTCCATGGCTTAAGTGGCTTTTCATTTCCTTATAAACTATCAAACACCTGCATTCCAGCCAATTCTGTAATTCCTTATGAAATTAACCCTCCAGCCACCTTACTCAGAACATGTTATTCAAGTAGTTCACCAAAGAGAGGGACTGGAGCTCTTCAAGTGAAGAGATAAGGATAGCGTCGGAAGACCTAGGCCGAGAACTCAAGTTGGACAAATGGAGGTGCCCTGGCTGCTAACCGGCCCGACCTGCGATGTCTACGATGGCTTTAAACTCCAAAGCGCCGGCCCCTGGTCGGGATCCTGGCGGGCTCAGACCGGAGGACATGTGGTGAAGGGACTCAAGCCGTTTGACCTAAACCCACCAGAGGAAAAGAAGGGAAACGCAGACGAACTAAGGGATGCGGGGCACGCAGAGAAGAGGCCCTTACGCGAGGGCCTCACGTACCACTTACTTTTTCAGCTCGGGAGGGTGAGCCTTGCTCATCTTGTCTAATCCACGGGCACAGAGATCCTTTGAAAGTGAATCTGCAGCTCACGTCGCGCTCCCGCGGTAGGCTCGGCGCTTTACGTCTGGCGTCACAAGTCGCGAGCCAATCGCCGGTCTGTAATTTTTACATTTCACCTCGCGATACTTAGGGGAAGCTAGGGCATGTGGGTAAGCCAGTTCCCAGTTGCGTCATCAGCGAGCGGCCAGGGAAGAGAGGCGGGGCCTCGATTCTATTTCCTTTGTCTAAAATTGAGATAAAGGTACCGCGTCTAGGTTCTGGGCGAAGTCAGCCAGTCCCTTTATTTTTGTGGATCTCGTGATTTTTTTTTTTTTAAATACAGTATATGTGGAGTGAAAATGAACTCTGGTTAGTGGACCCATAATTTTTTTTGGCATATATACACCTAGAGCATACTGTCAGGTCAAAACATTTGTAGTACCCAAATTAATGGTCTTTCTGCAGCAGAACAGAGTAAAGGGACTGGGCCTAGCTGCAGAAATTTGAAGTCCTAGATTGTATTTCCAACTGACAGTTCTACAATTCTTTTTGGTACCGGGGATCGAACTCGGGTTCTTGCGCTTGTGCAGCAGGCAGCGAAACCACTGAGCAAAATCCCCGGCCCAGTCCTACAATTCTTGTAACACTGTTTCCAGGACTCCACTTAATGTCCCATTGCCCCTGTATATAAAATGTGAGGCACAGGATGTATTTTCTAATATGTGTACTGATTTTCCAAGTCAAGTGCACAAATATAAGAAAATGGGCTTCTACTTGCTTCTGTTATCCCAAAATAGGAAATTCCACGGATTATAGCATATTTAAATCAGAACAGAAGGGCTTGATGATAGTAAGTAGGGGATGGTTTTCCAAAATTAAATTCATTCCTAATGGCTATATGGGTGGGCATGGTGGTGCAAGCTTGTAATCCTAGCACTCTGGGAGGTTGAGGCAGAAGGATAGCAAATTAGAGCCCAGCCTTAGCCAGACCCTGTCTCAAAGTTTAAACAAAACAAAACAAAAAAACAGAAGTGTGAGCCTAGGGGCACTAAGGCCTTTGGTTCAATCCTCAGGACTGCGGGGCGGGGGGGCAGTCTGTTTAAGTATCAATAATAGTAAGGACAGGGGCCAGGGATTTAGCTTGGTGGTGCCACGGCCTGCCTGGCAAGCACAAGGTCCTGAGTTCAATCCCTGGCCCCCCATAACCACAAACATCATCCATTTTGTATTCCTTTGTTGTTGAAGATTCTAGATGTTGAATTTTTCTCTAAAGAGGTCGTATTTCTTGACATTTGCTGTGTTTCATTGAAACTAGAAACCTCGGATACTGAATTTATTTTTATCTTCATAGACATTCTTTTTTTTTTTTTTAAGACAGGGTCTTGTGATGTGTACGTAGTCTGGGCTGTCCTTGAACCCAGGATCTTCCTGCCTCAGCCTCTCCAGAGCTGGGATTACAGGCAAGTGTGACCATGCCCACTTCTGACAGTTTTTTTCTGTTTTTTGAGACAGAGTCTTACTGTGTAGTTCAGGCTGGCCTTGCACTCACAATCCTCCTGCCTCAGCCTCCTAGGTGCTGGGATTACAGGCATGCATCACCATGCCTGGCTGACAGTTTCTTTTGTACATTAATGGACTTCAAGTCATACTACCCTATTCTTCCCTTAGTGCTCCCTATTTTAATGATCTAGTCCTGCATCTGAACTGTAACATAACTAATTCCCACTTTTCTGGACAGCTTCAGTTTATTTTAAAGATAACAAGAGAAACACTGAGAAAGTTATCACTACCCAGATAGGAGAAACCCAATTGTGAGGAGACAATGAAACTTTTATTTATGAGACCAAACCACTAGGAAAATGTATCACAGGCTTGACACAGCAAACAGACAGGCTATATAATCATTTCAAGTAATAAACTGGTAAAAAGACAACACATACCTCATCCAAAAGATAAGGTGCCATGCTGGGGCAGGAACACTATGTTGTAAAGGCCCCAGGCAAAAATGTTATTTGGTAAAGGAGTCACAGCTCAAATTGCTTACTTTTTGACCTTCCTGTTGCCAGGAGATTACCTCGATAAGGCGCTGTAATTCAGGAGGCTAACAGTGCTGGGTTTAGGCTTTTATTCCATTGTTTTATAAAAACCAGTTTCTTCAAGTTCAGTACTTCACAGCTCTCTTAACTAACCAACAGTTCCTATTTCAGTTTATCAGAGTCAAAACTCTTTACCCTACAAGGGAAAAGTGTCACTGCAAGATTGTCCTGTTAACTGCCACAAAAAGCATGAGGAAGGTCTGTTTTCCATATAGTGTGTGACACTAACTCATTTTTTGCAATCATTTCCAGATTGAAAGACATAGTGTACGAATATTAAGACATGCACATCCCTATCTTGATGGCTAAAAAAGGACATACACAAGGAGCCTTTCAGAGTTCTCATCTACTCTCTCAACTCCACATCTTAAATCCGCTTCATGCCCTTGCCTATAAAAACCAAGCAAAATGAAGGTATGTACCCCCTCCCCACACCTCTTTTGAGAGGGGTCTTGCTATGTAGTCTGGGCTCGTCTTGAACTCACTATGTAGCTCAGGCTGGCTTCAAACTCATGGCAATCCTTGTGCCTCAGCCTCCCAAATGCTGGGATTACAGGCTTGTAAGTTAGTTATCTGAATTTTGTTTTATGGCTTAGTAGAAAATAGTGTGGTGATATTTCTGGTACATAGAAAATTAGGTACAGAGACACTTCTGCAACTCCACCAGGTCACAGGCAGCTTAGAGGAACCTGCCAGCCTGCTAATATCTGTTTATTAAAACACAGGTACCTTGGAGGGTTCTCAGTTTGTACAACTGAGATCTCTACTGCCAGGATAAAGTCTTGCCACATGAAATTTAGGCTCTAAAACACTCTCTTGTGCTATCTTTGACCCAAACTTTAGCACCAATTTTTTTTTTTTTTCATTTCATTTTCTAGCATCCAAATGTAGAGCAATCAGGGTCCAGAGGCAAGTGAAATGTCTTAAACTTGCTGTCATCCTTAGTTTCTTCATTCGTAAGTTTTACTTCCTGCCCTAATCCCCGATGGCCACTGGCAAAGACTTTTATTTCCCAATGGATGAGAGAGACTCCTTCATCCTTTTGGTCATAGTTGGAATGAGGTTCATGTGGTCATCTACACACTTGGCCACACAACTGTCCAGCTGTTGTTTCACCTGAAGCTCTTTATTCCCCGCATCCATTGAATCTTTGGCTTTGTCGTTGCAATGCATCGTGCACCGGGCCAGGCGGTCCTATGGCAAGAAGGAAGAGAAGGCTGAAAGGCTGGCCTTCATTTACTGGGTGCTGACTGTGTGCCAGGTCTTGGCTACAGGCTTGATGTCTATTATCTTGTTCAGTTAAAATGACACAGAGTGCAAAATTGTCTTGGCTGACACAGGAGAGCTCACACAAACCATTACTAAGCAGGGGATGAGCAAATAAATTGTACAGAAGACTGGTTGCTAGTGAGAGGTTACTAAAGGTTACTGTCAGGTTTAGAAACACCTTGATTCCTTTGTGTTCTTTTGCAGTACTTGGGACTAAATCCAAGAAACATTGAGCTACACTGCCAGCCATTTTTTATTTTGAAACAGGGTTTTTCTAAGTTTACCCAGGCTGGCCTTAAACTTGGGATCCTCCTGCCTCAGCCTCCTGAGTAGTTGGGGTTACAGGTGCACATCACCATGCCCAGCTCTATCTTGATTCTTTAATGTCTGTCCTTGCTACAGAGAAACAATTCAACTATAGTATATGTTAAGCACCTACTATGTGCCAGTCTTCTAATATTGTGAATAGAACAATAAATAAAATGGATAAAGTTCTTGTCCTCATGGGACTTACATTCTAGTGCAGGGATAAGTAACTAGAGATGTTGACAGCTGGATATCTGAATCTTGAATTTAGGAATAAGATACAAATGCAAGAGTTGTCAGCATATAGATGATATGTATAGTTAGCTATGAAGAGACAAGCCCAAGGACAGCCTGCACCCTCCAATCCTCAGATGCTGGAGAGTGGAAGAGCCAGCAAAGGAAGCCAGGAGAGTGGCCAGCCAGGTGTGGTGGTGCACACCTATAATTGTTGCACTCTGGGAGATTAAGGCAAGAGGATTTTGAGTTTGGGCCCAGACTGGGCAATTCAGTGACTTATGAAGTTAAAACAAAACAAAAGGGCTAGGGACGTTGCTCAGTGCAAAAGCCCTGGGTTCAATTCCCAGTATGGAGGAACAACAGCAACAAAAAACGGTGCCAGAGAGGGAGTTGGAAAACCAGGAGGTGTTCTGGTGGCAAAATGAAGAATAAAATGATTCAAGGGGAAGATGCAAACAGATTAAGATGAAGGCTGATCACTGACCAGTAACCACTGGACTTAGCCCCGTGGAGGTGCACTCACAACTACAAGACCAGAAGGCACAGTGTGAGAGTGAAAGTCTGCCTGGAACAGACTGCAAAGAGAATGGAAGGAGAAAGTTACATAGTAACCCAAGAATCAAATTTTCAAAGACTGCATCCAAAAAATTAGATGTCAGAATGAACACAAAGAAACCCTTTGGAGTTTCATGATCTTGGAGCTTTTCCTTCAAAATGGCAGTAATTTAGCTAAGTTTTGTACAGCAGAATGTAAAAATGTATCACATTTGAGCCGGGATTTAGCTCAGTGGTTCCAGCACCTGCCTCCCAAGCACAAGGTCCTGAGTTCAATCCCTGGCACCAAAAAAAAAAAGTATCACATTTTAGGGATAATGTTTTCATGTGAAGAGAATCTCAGGCTATGAAAGACTGGTTGAGAAGAGAGCTCTTCTTTCAAATTCTACAAAAGTATACTTACAGCAGTGGTGGGGAACCTATGGCACAGGTGTTACTTGTTATTCTTTTAAGACAAAAGATATTAATGTATGAGTTGTTTTCTAAACTAAAACCTCAGTATTCAGGTTTAATTACAGCGTTAGCACTTTGCAATAAGTTAAGTGGGTTTTGGGTTGTAGTTGGGATACTTGTCTCTAAAAGGTTCGCCATCACTGACTTAGAGGAAGGGAGTAAATGAAGCTGCAGATACCTCACCTCTTATTTCAGAGAGGGAATAAGGGAACTCTCTTAGTAGGCCTGTATGGGGCATGTGAGCCATGCATCACTAAATCAACAATGCCTCATATAAATCACTGCACCTCAGTGACACAGGAACTGCTCTCTGGGTGTAGAAGCAGGGACAGTCCGGAGTAGGTGTGTGAATCAACAAAATAATGGTAGGACCTTGCTCTAATCTGTTCCTTTTCTTTGTGGTACTGGGGATGGAACCCAGGCCTCTGCACTGAGCTCCATCTCCAATCCTTTTTATTTTGAGATGGTCTTGCTAAGCCAAAGTTGCCCAGGCTTGGTATGAATTTATCATCCTTCTGCCTTACCCTCCAGACTGGCTCCACACCCAGCTATCATCTGCACCTTTTAAAAATTATCTTATTCCACTTTCCCAGGGATCCTGCTGTTTTAAAAATGAATTAATATAAATTTTAGGGAGTTTTATACTATACAGTACCCAGACTGTATTTGGTGCTCAACATGACAAAATAACAAGGCATAAAAGCTTTTTTGCTCATGGACTTCCCTATTATGTTATTGTTTCTGTGGGAGAATATGGTTCAACTTAATAGCACTCAACTTCCAGGACTTTTCCAGAATTTCAAACCCTGTGAAGACTGGTCAGCCATAGGACCGTCACAAATGTTAACAGAACCAAGACACTAAAGCCAAGAGCTGTGAACAAAAAGCTTGCCATTTCCTGGGGTAGGGCACACCAAGGACTAGAGATATCTGGTTGAAATATTCCTCACCTGGAACTTTTCCAGCTCATTGGTCACCAAGGCCTGGGCCTGAGCCAGAGGTGCATGGCAGCGCTCAATGCACTGGTGCACTTGCTGCATGGACGCCTGGTTGTCCTCACAGCAGTTGGCACTGCACCGGAACATGAGGCCCTGGGTAGGAAGAAGAGCAGAGCCTGGTTAGGTAGGAAAATCTCTGAGGGCAAAGACAACCAGGGAGTTCTACAAAGGTAAGGAGGCCACGTTTGTATTTGCATCTCCTTCTCCACACTTCACTTCTTAAAACAGGCATCAGGATCTTAAAACTATGACTGGAAAAATTATCCTCTGTGCCTATTACAGTGTTTCAAGGTCTTCTTGCTGTTAGCTCTTTGGCACTTGTTGCATCAATGGCTGGGTGAGTGGAGCAGGAAGGGGCGGGCCAGATGAAGCCATGTTCTGAAAACCTAGGACCAAGTTCAGAGGCGGCAATTTGGTAATCTGCATTTCAGCCTGACAGCCGATCCATTAATCAATGACTCAAGAATAGTTATAAAGGAAACCCATAATCTAGTGAGGGGGCAAACCCAACACCCACAAAACATTTAGGGGATCCAAGATGAACAGCATATAAACCAGCGCAGGTGAGGCGGGGCGGGATGAACTTCTGCCTTGGGGTCTTTGACCTTGGCGGTGCCCTTCCCGGGGCTGACGCTGCTCACCTGCGGAAGGGGCCGCGCTACGGGGAAGGTGGAGGACAGCGCCTCATACCAGGGGACATCCCGCCGCCGGGCTGGACGGAGGGGGGGGGCGCGGCCTCGCGCGTGGCCGGGGCGCACGGACGTCACGCGATCAGCCGCAGCTCCGACAAGTTCTGTCTCAGTGCCTGGCGGGCTTCCGAGGAGCCCCGGGGACCCCACGGGCGCTCAGCCCCAGAGCGCGGGGAGGGGAAAGCGGTGTCGCGCTGGCTCGGCGGCTGACGAGGGCCCGGGACCCCAGCCACGGAAAAGGGGGTCCCGGCTCGGCCCCGCCCGTTACCTGCATCTTCCGGATGTTCTCCCTCTCCACACTCTTCACCATGGAGTCCACCGCCTCCTGCACCCGGAGCTGCTGCAGCTCCGCCATAGCGACCCCGCGCTGCCCTACGCCAGCGCCCACATGGCTTTGCCACCGCCCCGCGCCCCGCCCCCCGCCGCCGTCGCCGCCCCGCGCCCCGCCTCCCCACCGCCCCGTCCCCCAGCCGACCCGTCCCCACTCCGCCTCCTGGCGGCCTCGTTGAGCTACTACATGCCAGCGCCCAAGCCCGCTCTCTCCCTCGACTGAGCCCCTCATCCCACTCAAATTGGGTCCTGAGTACTTCGGCTGGCTTCCAGCCTCCCTTTTGCCACCTCCTTCTTTGTTCCCTGCCTCTGTCCCTTCCTTCAGGTTATTAACATATATTTAATGTAATTAGCATACAGATGAATGTCCAGATCTTGGGTATACAGTTTGAGGTTTTTTTTGTTTTTTTTTTTTGGTATCGGGTCCTTGCGCTTGCGCAGCAGGCGGCGAAACCACTGAGCTAAATCCCCGTCCTTCAGTTTGAGTTTTTCACAAGCCTTGCCCTTTGTCAATCTGTGCTTTTTCTCCTAGGAGCCCTCTTCCTCTAACTCCATGGATCTGTTTTCTATCACTATGGATTATATATTCCCATTCTAATATATATATAATATAATATATAATAATATAATATATTTTGTATATATATTCTTTTTGTGTCTGGTTTCTTTCACACAGCACAATACGTTTTAGACTGAAACATGTTTTTAAGTTCCCTTTTCTTATTGAATAATATTCCATTGAATGGACATAGTGACATAGTCAGAGGTCACCATAGGGACAGAGGACAAACGCAGCCTTAACCTGTTACTCATTAAAAAAGTATGTTTTGTGTAGTCAGGGACTTAAAAGTGTTTTTTGCTAAAAACAGTGACTCTTCACTTAGGCCTACAGATGCTCAATAGGTAACTAACAGCAAAACAAAGCCTGACCTTTATTTTGTAAAGCTTTGGGTCAAATCCCTTTTCAGCTCTGCATATAGGCAAGTTAGTCATTTAGGGAGGGTCTGTCTAAAAGATGGTAAAATAGAGTTGCTTAAGCCTGAATTTATGTAACCTATCTCATCATCCCTCAAGACTGAGGACACCAAGATAAGGATTTACGAGGACATTCAGCTACATCCAGAAGTCTTGTTGCCCTAAACCTACAGTCACCTTGGATTCCAGCAGTCTCACAAGACTGAGACCACCCCTCCAGGAAAGAATAATCATATCTTGGCAACTGAATTGCCCCTCAAGCCAGCAGGATTCCTCCAGGGCTTCTTAAATAATGGTCAGCTAAACCCCAGCCCACATCACAGCCTGAGAATGTTAGCTGCTCTTTTGTTTGTGGGCCAGTGTGATCTTCAGATCTGTGTCCTCTTTAGCTCCTCAGACTGAAGCCCCTTTCCTATTTTTCTCTTTTGTTTGTTTGTGGGACAGCTTGATTTTTGTCAGAGCTGTATCCCTCCTTCATTTTCACTTACTTTCCAATTTTTCTGTAAATTCATATGGATCACTTGAATTTTAATTTCCATTATCACTGAAGTAAGGACTTGTACTAACTGGTGACAGTATCACAACTTGTTTAGCCATTCCTCTGTTGGTGGCCATTTCTGTCTTTTCTAGTTATTAGCTGTTATAAATAAAGTAGAGGCTATGAACATCTTTGAACAAGTCTTTGGTAGATACAGATTTTTTTTTTATTCTTGGGTAAATACCCAGAAGTGGAATTGTTGGGTCATGTTTGTGCATATATTTCTTTCTCTTTTTTTGGTGCTAGGGATCGAATTTGGGACCTTGCGCTTGCAAGGCAGGTGGTGGAACCACTGAGCTAAATCCCCGGCCCTATGCATATATTTCTAATAAAAAAAATTAAGGGCAGTGTGGGAGCTAGAGGTACCCAATCAACAGCGAAACAGGTCCAGTATTGCCTGCAATGTGGAGCTGTTTCTGACGCCCAGAACAAGTCTATTAGCATCCCCTCACTTGACCCCCATCTTTACTGTGCTATGCATTTGTTTATTGAACACATGTTGGGCACCATGCTAGGTAGGGGCTGCCCTGGAGAAGGGAGGTCAGTGGAGAAGGGCAAGGTATCAGTTGCAGGCAGTGTTGGAAAAGCTGTGCTGGAGACAGCCCAGGGGGCAAGAAGGAAGCAAGTGTGTATCAGTCTCAGGAGAGCCCTCTTACAGGAGGCAAGGCTTGCATTGAATCTTTTAACCAAAAAGCCATTGCTTGGCCCTTGAGTGTGTGAAGAGAGTGTCAGGCCAGGCATGAGAGGCTGCTTTGAAGCTTTGGGGAACTGCCTGGAGTAGAAAAGAAGACTGGTGGATGAGCCCCACAGGAATGGGACCCTGTTGGTGGCATTCAAGCATTTGCTGTCCTTGGGCACTAGATGGCAGGGTAACCCTAGTGTGAGAGTAGTGGGCAACCTGTCAACCCACGGGCCTCTCAAGAGAGACATCTACTTGTATCACGCAGCCTTCTCTCTCCCTAGTGCCGGCAGCTCCCTGGAAACCACTGTTCAGGGGCTAGGACTCCTGTCCACCTCAAACCTGGCGACAGGCAGCTCTCAGCAGCATCTGGAATCAGTAACACTGGCTGTTCCCTACTGGGTCAAGTGCTTTACACTGATTTTCTCGTTAAGCTCCCACAGCAGTCCTCTGAGATGGGTACTTTTCTCCCATTCAGGGCAGAAAACGGAGGCCTAGGGAGGTGAAGTAACTTGCTAACTGTTGTACATTCAGAAACTGGTGGTGCTAGACTTCCCACGCTGATGAGCGGATGGTGACTGTGCAAGAAGGAAATCTCTCTTGTGACTGACTTACTGGGTGTGCTTATATCCCCACATTCCACAGAAAGTTTTTCTTTCTTCTTTAAAGCACAATCTGAAATTCTTCACTTTCCCTCCTTTTCATAAAAGGTCAGACTGAGGGCTGGGGATTTAGTTCAGTGGTTCTGCCACCTGCCTCGCAAACACAAGGTCCTGAGTTCGATCCCCGGTACCAAAAAAAAAAGGTCAGACTGAAAATTTCTAGTACCTTCTATGTATGAGCACTCAGTTAATTGCACTAAAGTGAGTTTTAAAAAATCGTTGAGTCATATAGCCTTATTAGTTTATGTACACAAAACGAATGATTCTTGGCTATTGTGTCTCTTCAACGTAACCCACCCTATGCCACAGGGTGTTTTTTGGTACCGGGGATCGAACTCGGGTCCTTGCGCTTTCGCAGCAGGTGGTGAAACTACTGAGCTAAATCCCTGGTCCCATAGGGTGTATTTTTATTTCTATTTTTTTTCCTACTTTTACTTGGCCCGAACCCACTCTGCAGGGCGTTTTTTCCTACCTTTAATACATGTGAAACTTGACCATCAATTAAAAAAAAAAACCTAAATGAATGATTCTTTAGTATTTATGAAGAAAGGATTTTTTTTTTTTTTTTGAAACAGAGGCTTGGTCTGTACTCCAGGCTGATCTCAAGCTCTCAATCCTGCCTCAACCTCCTGAGTGCTGGGAGTACAGGTGTAAGACACTATACTGGCACTATACTGGGCTATGAAAAAGGAACTGACTTCCACTTGTCTCTGGAAACAAATTCTTTGTTAAAGAGGCTTTGACAAATAGGTTATTTGGAAATGAACTTTCTTTCTTTCTTTGGGGAGAGGGAGGGATAGGATTTTCCTATGCAGTTCAGGCTGGCCTCGAACTCACACTCTTCCCTCAGCCTCCTAAGTGCTAGGATTATAGGTGTGCATCACCATACTGGTTTGAACTTCTTAATTTTCAAAGATGTGGGTAATTTTTAGGCAATTTTGGTGATTGTATTATGGTCAGCAAACATACTCTGTGTAATTTCATTCTTTTGATGTGTTGAAACTTCCTTTATTGTACCAAAAAAGACTTTTCTGACTGGCCCTCTCCTGCCTTGTATGCCTCTGTCATAAATTTTCTTAACATCCTGTGCTGGTTTGTGACAGTGCCCATCAATAGTACTCATTACTTGTCCCATTTTTTTTGTAGATTATAAATTCCTTGAGGACAGGGACCATATCTGTTCTTTTCATTGTTCTTCCTCATTTCTTAGTGTCTGGCAGTACCCTTCAGGAAGTTTGTTTAATGAATGAATAAATTAATTTCACTTTAAAATTAATTAATCAGATTACTAAAATATTTGGAAACTAGAGAAAAGGAACAACAAATAGATAGATGAAATGTAAACTGGGTACAGTGGCCCATGCCTGTAATCCAGCTACTCAGGAGGCTGAGGCATCATAAGTTTGAGGCCAGCCTGGGCAACACAGGAAGAACCTGTCTTTCTTTCTTTCTTTTTTTTTTTTTACTTAAATTATTTTATTGGTACATTTTAGGTATACAACACATTTACATTTCTCATTGGGAACTTGTACCTTTACATGATGCATCTTGGTTCTTATTTTTTCCCCCTTTCCTAGCCCTCCCTTCACCCCCTCCACCCTTCCCTATTTACGAAGACTTTATTTCCATTTTTTCCATTTCTCATCATTTTTCCTTTCCCTTCTTTCCTTTCCCCTGCCCCTTCCACTACCCCTACCCCTACCCCTTCGGACCTTTTCTTCCTATTTTGTATTATTGATTATTCATTCTAGTCATTGGCACATTTTAGGTATACAATATAATGACATTCATCATTGGAAATTTGCACCTTTACATAATCTCTCTTGGTTGGAAGAACCTGTTTTAAAAAAAAAAAAAAAAAGGAAGAGGGCCAGGGATTTAGCTCAGTGGTGCCACCGCCTAATAAATATTGATTTCTCATGTGTCATCTGAAACTAAGCAGGCTAGGCCTTATATAGTAGCTCCATGACTTCTTTTTAGTTGTTCTGCCATTCCCAGAGGGGCATTCCATATAGTATTGATTTATTTCTTTCCAGTCTTTTTTTCCTATGTGGTTTTCTAAATACTGCAGAAATAACATACAGATACTTGGATATCTTGCATTTACATCTACATGTTTCATTATGTATAAATAAAGGAAAACAGCATGTAGCCAGTGATTAATGTTAAATAGAAGCATACAAATGTAAAAATGTAAAGTCCTGGGGCTAGAGTTGCTAAAGTCCCCAGATAGATTATGCACTCTAGGAGAAGGGGCACATGTGCCTTTGTAGAACCCCAGGGAGCTGACCCGACTCCAGAGGGGTGATGGCTCTGAGATGGGTCTAGGCAGAGAGGGCCTCAGCCATCCCCACAAGGTCCTCCAGGGCTCAGCATGACCGGGAGCTGCCCCACAGAACCACAGAACCAGACAGCGCCTCAGACAGCCTGGGAGTATCTCTCTCCATGGCCCAGAGGGAGTGATCTCTATGCAAGTGAGAGAAGCACAGAGCTCAGAAGTAGTTCAGAGAGGTGGATCTTCGAAGATCCGATGATTGGGAAGAAGGATGACACTGCTTGTGGCCGGCCCTCGGTCTCCTCTATGTGCTTGAGATGATCCTGGACAACTTGCTGAGGGGCTCTTGGAAAAGACAGATCAAAATCAAACCTCTTTCTGGGCGTGGTGGTGCACACCTGTAATCCCAGCACTTGGGAGGCTGAGGCAGGAGGATCGCTGTGAGTTTGAGGCTGGCCTGTGCTACATAGTGAGTTTAAAGCCAGCCTGAACTACATGGCGAGTCCCTGTCTCAAGTAAACCAAAACAATGAAAAAATCGAGCCTCTCATGGAGAAATCACTTTAGCTAGAATCAGAGAGAAGAGAGTGGTATGGGGTAGGATTACCTGGATAGGACCTGACTGGAAGTTGTTCCCAACTCTGTGGACTCCCGAGCTAGAGGCTTCTGGCTGAGACTACTCTTTCTCTCTCCCCAAGACTCAGTTTCCTAATCTGGAAAAAAAAGAAAGGCAAGTCCATAGTCACTGAAGAGTTTCAGGGAAGTAAAAACAGTACTTTTAGGTTCTTGGAAGAAATTCAGTACAAGGGTTATTATTATGAGTCAAACCATTGAACGTACTAGCCCCTGATCCCTGGAGAGAATAACAGGGTAAAATATGGAGAATTTTGTTATTCATTTATGAAAGCCCAAGAAGACTTTGAGGGCTTTCCACCCTTATGCAGCTTCTTTTCTCACCTGCCAGCAACCCCTGGGTGCAGAGAGTGAACCTTTCTTGGGAACACTCAGAGCTCAGTTCTAAAGGGATAGTGCAGATGGGCAAACATGAGGCTTTTAAAATGTCTCTGATCAATTTCCTTTATTATTCTTACCACATCATGGCATGGACCTCTTTTGAAGTGTGGGGCCTGGAGCTGGATCCAAGCTGTGAGCTAAGTGAAGTCTTACCTTTCTCAGTACCTTTCTGGTACTGCCTTTAATAATAGTAGAGGTAGCATCAGTTTATTGATGCTATTTATTGTGCTAGATATCCTGGGTGCATTAAGATGGGACCTCTAATCCTCTCTATAGCTGTGTGGGTGTTATGGTTATCCTTTTGTCAGGGGAATGCCAAGTGAATGTGAAAAGAAAAAAATCCAGGCTTAATAAGGAGTCACTTTAATTTAGGAAGTTGTTGCAATAGGACAGGTAATGTTACAGTAAGAGGAGGGGGACTCCTCCAGTAGGGGAGGGTGCTAGTACAATAGGGGGAGGAGGCAGCTGTAGTAGGGAGTACCCTGTGACCGTAAGATCTGCAAAGGCCTCAAGAGTTAGGCAAAAAGAATCTCCCAGTTATGGAGGAGCAAACAAAGCAAGAAAGAATCAAGGGTGAGGAAGTGGGACAAAGGATGGCATGATCAATGGAGAGTGGATTGGAGCTCAGCCAATTTTCTGGGAGGGATCGTTAAGGAGGGCACTCTGTCGGCTCAAGCTGGTAGCAGACCAGAGTTTGGGGGCCTGGAGGAAGGAGAAAAGCTCAACCCAAAGTTTGGTTAATGAGCCCCTTGTTCTGATTGGTCCATGGGGACAAGCTATTCAGCTATTGTGTATAAGGCAAAGAAGGGGATTTGGAGGTTTGTGTTGGGCCCAGTCCTGAGTAAACAAGGGAGGCCTCTGTGGGTCTTCCCTCAGTCATCTTCCTCAAATACTTCAGTATATACGGTACCTCCTAAGAACAAGTTCCTTCTCTTATAAAACCGTAATACCAGTATCACACTCAAAGTGTTTAACATGACCCAATGATATAATCTAATAAGCAGACCACATTCACATTTTCTTTTTCTTTTTTTTTTTTGTCAGTAAAACTTTCTGCAGTAGAACTTTTGTTTTTCTAACAGGGATTGAACTCAGGACCTTGTACTTGCCAGGCAGGCACAGTGCCATTGAGCTAAATCCCTGGCTCACATTTTCTTACAGTCCCCATGATGTACTTTGTGGCTGGGTTTTAGTTTTAATTTTCTTTCTTCAGAATTCAAATAAGGAGCATGTATTGCACTTGTCTGGTATATCTCTTTGGTATTCTTTTCTCGTCTTTTATGACAATGGGGTTTTTCAAGACTTCTGGCTTGCAGCTTGTAGAAATTTACATTATCAGGATTTGTGTGATTGTGTCTGCACAATTAGATTCAGGTTCAACATTTTGGGCAAAAATTTTAGATAGTTGGCCATATATATGCTTGGGTCTTGAACCCAAGGCCTCACATATGCTAGGCAAGTTCTCTACCACTGAGCTACATATTCAGCCCTGTTATTATATGTTAATCTCACCAATTTCACTATATACTCATTTTCTTCTGATTTCCTATGTAAGTAAATTTCTCCTGCTTTCCTACTGAGCAATCTCTTTCAGCTCTTCCCCTGAAGGACAGCACTTTCATCTTCTCTGTCAGGATCTATCTACTTTGCAACTATGAGTTGCAAGACATTAGTGTGTAATGAAGTCCACTTAGATGATTGTAACTATAAAAAACAAAGTAGAATAGGTTTGATGAAATAGAAAATATTGGAATAGTATATTGTGTATAGTGAGGGTTAAAGAATGGTTTTGTGAAAACTTTTATTGCATGTGTGTGTGTGTGATAGGTGTGTAAAGGTGTAAATGTAAAATTATTATCTCTTACTGTGGATAATGGTCAAAAGGGTTTGGAAAGCCCAAGCTGAGGTACATATTGTAGGTCACAGACATGGTTCTGTTGAAACTCTGGTCTACAGATTCCATCTTGTGCTGAGCAGCCAACTCTTCTGTGTCCTTAGCCTACCTCTGGCAATCTGACCTTTGGCTAAGTCAACAACAGAGCCACTCCTCCTTTCTCTTCCTTCCTTCTCCCTCCTATGAATTGTGGAGAATATTATTAACTCTCAGGGGTGTGGTGGCAGGCCATGAATTAGTGTTTCTGAGGTATGAAGTAAATAATTATTATTATTGTTGAGAATTTCCCCTTCTCTCTCCCTCTTATTACTTTGGTTGTCAAAGCATAAACAACAATGGTGGTGATGATACTCTTTGGTGGAACCTGCTGAGGAGCAGGCTGTGGGAGCTGAGGTGCTGAGGATCCCTGGTAAGAAAGGCCCCTTGGGGGTAATGGTCAGTTCACTGGCAGGAGAAGACTGAGACTGTCACACACACTTTTAACCCAAAGGACTGTGCTTCTCGTTACAGTGAAGGCCCATTTGGAGAACTCTGATTGAAGTCCTTGCGTCTGTGCAGGTCTTAGCCCTTTATTTTGCTGGGACTCAGTTTCTTTAGCTGTAAAATGAATAGAATTGGAATAATTTATCTCTTTGGTTCTTATCAACTGTATTCCCTACAACAGCCTTTACCAAAGAGACAGAGGGTCCTTTGCTAATTGAGAAATATACTTGGTAGTCAAATTTTGAAGAGTTAGAGGGGAGAAGAGATCTGTTCTGAGGCTGTGTTAGATAAGTTTCCATTATTGTGACAAATACCTGAGATAATCACCAGAAAGAAGGAAAGATTTATTTGCCTTACAGTTCTGGAGGGTGTAGTCCACAATCAGTTGGCTACATTACATTTTTTTTTTGTTATGGTACCGGGGATTGAATTTGGGATCTTGCATTTGTGAGGCAGGCGGTGGAACCACTGAGCTAAATCCCCAGCCTTGACTGCATTACTTTTGGGTCTTCAATGAGTGAGCACATCAGGGTGGAGAGCACTTGGCAGAGGAAGCTGTTCACCCTTTGCCATCTGGGTAACTAAGGGGCTTGTGCTACAATATCCTCTTCAAGGGTGTGTTCTGGTGACCTAACTTCCCCCACTCAGCTTTCCTTTCAATAAAGATATGGATAGGTGACCAAGCCTTTGACCCATGGGCCTTTGGGAGACATTAATCCAAACTTCAGCAGAGGCTTTCTCAAGGTAGTGAATGTAGTGAGGGTCCAAAGGTACTATCAAAATAATGAGCAGTTAGAGGGCTAAATGAGGGAAATGGGCTCCTGAGAGGACCAGGGATTAGATGAAGGTTTTTTTTGGTACCGGGGATCGAACTTGGGACCTTGCGCTTGCAAGGCAGGCACCAGAACCACTGAGCTAAATCCCCGGCCAAATAAACTATTTTTTTTTGGTATCAGGGACTCAAACTTGGGTCCTTGTGCTTGTGCAGCAGGTGGCGAAACCACTGAGCTAAATCCTCGGCCCTACATGAGGCTTTTTACAAGGGGAGAGTTGCCAATGACTAATTTCATCAATTGTAAAAACTGAATACTTTATCTGTTATAAACATCATTCAGTGCAGATATTAAAAGTGCACCCACATTTAATGACAGTGATATGAGGGGGCTGGATGTAGTTTTTCTTGGTGATATTAGATTGTCAGTGGCATTTCACATAAAGTGTAGGCAGCTCACATCTGACAGGGCAAAAAAAGTGGCTGATTCCCCATTCAGAACTGCTGTGGGTCATTTGGTTCTAGAGAAATAAAAAGATTGCCTTCAACTTTTTTTTTCCATTTAGTTTATTGGTACATTTTAGGTATACAATACAGTTACATTCATCATTGGGATCTTGTACCTTTACGTGAAGTATCTTTGTTTTTATTTTTTCCCCATTCCCTTTCCCTCCCTTCACACCTTCCACTCTTCCCTATTTACAAAGACTTTGTTTCCATGTTTTTCCTTTTCTCATATTTTTCTTTTCCCTTCCCCTCCCCCTTCCCCTACTCCTTTAATCATTTTCTTCCTATTTCACAATATCAATTATACATTTTGATTCTTATTAACACTTTTAGTTTTTCACACTAGAGAAGCTATTTGGTAATTACACATGTGTCCTATTTATTTCACTTAAGAGTATGGTCTCTGGGGCTGGGGATTTAGCTCAGTTGTTTCGCTGCCTGCTGTGCAAGCACAAGGACCTGAGTTCGATCCCCAGTACCAAAAAAAAAAAAAAAAAAGAAAAAAAGTATGGCCTCAATGTGCATCCTTAGATATAAATGTCTCTAGTTTCTCATTCTTTATGGCTGAGTAGTACTCCATTTTATAAGAAACCCCACATCTTCTTTATCCAGTCTCCAGTTAATGGGCAATTGGGCTGTTTCCAAGTTTTAGCTGTTACAAATTGGGCCACTATAAACATGGGTGGCCATATATCACTGTGGTATGATTCTTTTAATTCTTTTGGGAAGATACCCAGTAGAGGAATAGCTGGGTCAAATGGGACTTCCAATCCTAGTTGTTTGAGGTATCTCCATATTGATTTCCACAGTAGTTGAACCAGTTTGCAT
Source organism: Heterocephalus glaber (assembly GCF_000247695.1). The sequence goes on along the minus strand of NW_004624762.1, from coordinate 3,140,339 downwards.
TCCCACCAACAATGGAGAAGGGTTCCTTTCTCCCCACAACCCCGCCAGCACTTGTTATTGGTTGATTTCATGGTAGCAGCCATTCTTTCTGGGCTGAGGTGGAATCTCAGTGTTTTCATTTGCATCTCTCGAATGACCAGTGATGTTGAACATGTTTTCATATGTTTATTTGCTGCTTTTACTTCTTTGTCTGACAAATGTCTGTTCATTTCAGATTCCCATTTTTGAATTGGGTCTTTATATTTGGGGGGGTCTGATGTTTTTAAAGTTCTTTATACATTCTAGATAGTAGATCTTTGTCTGTGGAACAGCTGGTAAAATTTTTTTCCCGCATTGTAGGCTGTCTCTTAGTTCTGTTGGTGGTTTCTCTTGCAGTGCAGAAGCTTTTTAATAAGATGAGATCCCAGTTGTTGATTCTTTGTGCTTGTTCCTGTGCTACTGAGGATTTGTTCATAAAGTCCTTTCCCATGCCAATGTCTTCAAGAGTTCTACCTAACTTGTCTTCCAGCAAGTTTAGTATTTCTGTTTTAATATTTAGATTTTTTTTTTTTGGTACTGGGGATCGAACTCGGGACTTCCCACTTGCAAGGCAGGCAGCAGAATCACTGAGCTAAATCCCTGGCCCAATATTTAGATCTTTAATCCATTTTGATTTTAGTTTAGTGCATGGTGAAAGAGAGGGGTCTAGTTTTAATCTTTGGCAAGTTGAAATCCAATTTTTCCAACACCATTTATTAAAGAGGTTATCTTTCCTCCAGTGAGGATGGTTGGTTCCTTTTTCAAAGATGAGGTAGCTGAGTATATCTTGAATTGTTTTTGCATCTTCTAATCTATCCCACTGATTCTCTGGTCTGTTTCTTTGCCAGTACCATGCTATTTTTATCACAGTGGCTTTGTAGTACAGTTTCAAGTTGGGAATTGTGATATCCCCTGCTATGACTTTGTTGCCTAGAGTTGCTTTTGGTATTCTATGTATCTTCTGGTTCCAGATGAACTTTTGGATTGTTTTCTCTAGTTCTGTGAAATATGCTGTTGAGATTTCAATCGGGATTGCATTGAATCTGTATAGCAGTTTTGGAAGCATGGCCATTTTCACTGTATTCATTCTTCCTACCCAGGAACAGGGGATGTCTTTCCATTTTCTTATATCCTCTTTGATCTCTTTTTTCAGAGTGCTGTAATTCTCAATGTAGAGGTCTTCTGCTTCCTTCATTAGATTGATTCCTAAATATTTCATTTTTTGGATGCTATTGTGAAGGGGATTATTTCCCTAATTTCTCTTTCAGTGAGTCTGTTATTTGTGTACCAGAAGGCTATTGATTTTTTAGTGTTGACCCTTTATCCAGCTACTCTACTGAATCTGTCAATTAAGTCTAGAAGTCTTTTGGGAGAATTTTTTGGGTCTTCTATGTAGAGTATCATATCATCAGCAAATAATGACAATTTAACTTTTTCTTTCCTTTCTTATCTTTATTCCTTTTATTTCTTTCTCTTGTCTAATTGGTGTGGCTAATGTTTCCAAAACTATATTGAACAGGAGTGATGATAGTGGACATCCTTGTCTTGTTCCTGATTTTAGTGTGAAGG
>NW_004624762.1:3085948-3114133 GCF_000247695.1 Heterocephalus glaber | reverse complement strand
ATCCTCTATTTTTTTTATCTGTGTCCTCTCTAGATTTATTAATCATGTCTTGCACTATGGGCACAATCTCTGCTGTTATGTGAGAAATTATTTCTGATTTCATTTTTTCCAGATCCTGTTTTGTTGCCAGTTCAGGGAGTCCAGGTGGTTGAGTATGAGGTTGTTCCATCTGATTTCCTTTTGAGGTTGCTGTAGGTGATCTGGAAGTCTGTTTTTGAGGCTTGTTTATGTGTCTTCTCATTTCCACGGCGGGGGGGTGCTTCTGGCACCCATGCAGCTCACCTTCTGTGCCCTAGAAGCTTAGGATGGCAGTAGGGGAGCTTCCTTCTGGGTGCAGGGACCGGCTGAGCTTCACTGCCCTAGGAGCCTGGGATGGAGTCCAGGGAGCTTCCTTCCGGGTGCTGGGACCAGCTCACCTTCTTGGCCCTAAGAGCCTGGGATGGCAGCGGGGGAGCTTCCTTCTGGGTGCTGGGACCAGCTGAGCTTCACTGCCCTGGGAGCCTGGGATGGCAGCCTACATTGTTTATTTTTTGTAGTACTGTACTGGGGAGTTGAACCCAGGGCCTTTGCACTGAGCTACATCTCCCAACTGGATTTTATCATTATCATCATTATCATCATCATCATTATTATTTTTATTTTGGGACAGAGTCTTACTAAGTTGCCCAAGTGGGAGTTGAGCTTGTGATCCTCCTGCCTCAGCCTCCCAAGTGCTGGGATTATAGGTGTGTGCTACCATGCCTGGCTTTAGCTTGTTTTCTGACACCAAAAATCCCGTCCTAATTCTCCCAGGGGTGGCCCAGCTTTGGTCACACTCTTCCTTGGTCCTTCCAAGGATGGGCAGCCATACTTCTGCCCCGTGGCCTCTCCTCTTTGGGCCTTGAGCACCCTTCCCCTTGGGGCTCTGGTCCACCTCCTCCTGGCTGATGAAGCAGGCTTCGAAGCCTGATTAACTTACAAGGCCCCTCCTCCCAAAAAACTTACAAGGCCCAGTGGTCCAGAGAAGGGGTCTAGAAACTTTTATTTCATTCATCCATCCAAAACTGCTTTTACTTAGGATATGGGGAGGATAGGGGGAGATACTTTTTTCCCTAACAAGGTCAAACTTTTCTCTGAGCCTTGCATATCCACCTTGATTTTCAAAATTGCAACCATCTGTACAGGTCTGAACTCTCCATCTCATGCTTCTCAAGTGGGGGTTCATGAACAACTGATGGGCCACAAGTGTGTTCTTATAGTTTGTGTATGCTATGTAAGTATTTTAAGTTGTATAGTCATGTACTGTATAATGTTTTGTCAATGATGGGCTACATTTGAGATGGTGGCTGTACAATATGGCCTGGGTATGTAGTAGGCTATACCATCTAGGTTTGTGTAAGAACATTATGATGTTGGCACAGTGACCAAATTGCCTGGTAATGCATTTCTTTGAAAGTATCCCCATTGTAAAAAAAATTTAATATAAGCATTTCTTAGATTATCCAGATGGCCAAACTGGGATTAGATTCTCCCATTTGACTTCAAGGACCATATTCACATTCGAATTAATTACTACATTGGCATCAAATGATGCCTCAAAGTGGGATGTGTGTGTGTGTGTGTGTGTGTGTATGCACAGTGTTGGATAGTCTAACCCAGGGTGTTGTGCATGCTAGGCAAAAACTCTACCACTGAACTAACCTCTGCAGTCCCATCTGAGTGGTATTTTAAAACTTTCTCCATTTGTGGCCTTAAGTCTAGAATTTTCCTTTCTGTAAAAGCAGTCTATGCATTTTTTTTTTTTTTGAGAGAAGTTCTTGCTATGTAGTTCAGGCTGACCTTGATTTCACTATGTAGCCCAGGATGGCCTTGAACTTTCGACTATCCTCCAATCTCTGCCTCTGGAGTTTTGGGATTACAGGTGTGTATCACCACTCCTGGCTCCTCATGTTTGAATATAACTGCTCCAGATTGCTCTAAAATGACTACTGTTGCCAGCGAGTTCCCTTCAGTATTTGTGGCCATTTTATTGTTTTTCCAGCTATCCCTTCTTTCCTTAGCTTCTCTACAGTGCCACTTTCTAATCCGCCATTGGAATCTACACAAACAAACTGATGCCAATCCATGGGCTTTGCTGGTAGGTGAATGAGGGCCTCAGGCAAGTCCTTTTGGCATAGGGAGAAAGGCGGGGCCAGATCCTCTCCCGAGGTAGCACCATGATTTTAACCTGTGTCTCCAGGTCCCAGCAGCAGGGGTCACTCTACATAAGGTCATTTCCAGCGTACCAGCTTCTCACCTGCTTCCTAGCATTAGCTCAAGGGAAACCAAGGTGGCTTGGAGCCAGCTGTTCATCCTATGTGGCCTGTATAACTGTGCCAAAGTGCACCATGGAGCTGAATGGATATGACCTCTCTCTATGGCTTCTGCCAGCATTGTCACAGCAAATGGGACTGTGTATACTCCCTAAGTCTATTGCTAGTACTAAGGACACACACAGACAAATGAGACTTCCAATTAGATTAGAAGCTGCCGGGGCCGGGGATTTAGCTCAGTAGTTACGCTGCCTGCCTTGCAAGTGCAGGGACCCAAGTTTGATCCCTGGTACAAAAGAAAGAAAGAAAGAAAGAGATTAGAAGTTGCCAGAGATTTAGCTCAGTGGCACTGCACCTGTCTTGAAAGTGCAAGGTCCTGAGTTCGATCTCTGGTACTCCCCTTCCCCCCAGATAAAAACCCAAAACCAATTAGATTAAAAGTTATTTGTAAACTTTCTAGACAGTTGTGAATATTAAGAAAACAATCGCATCATTAAGTAAGGCCCAAGGACCAGAAAATCTATTTTAAATACTTAACATCCTGAAAATTCCAGCAGTAGCTCTGGTTCTTCTGACTCTGCCCTTGAGTCCCAGCAGCCCATTGTCCCCACTGGGCCCAAGAATCCTCTCAAGATCAGGGACCCAAGATCAGGGGGTGCTTGGCATGCTCGTGACTCTTCTCCAATTCTTTTTACCTCCTGAAAATTTGAAGTAAAGAATAACCTATCATCTGAGCAGGTCATTTTCCCTCTTGGAATCAGTTTCCCAAACTAAAATGAGGTTAAATCGGTGTTTCTAAATCTCTCTTTTGTGAGGTGATCTAAACATCTTAAAACCAACCCAAACCAAACTCTCAGCATAATGCAGACAATGCTATTTTTAAATATATTTAAGAACATGTAATAAAATAGAAACACGTTATGTTGTGATTATGTAATAAATTATCTTTGCTGGGCATACTGACACAGGCCTTTAATCCCAGCACTCAGGAAGCTGAGGCAGGAGGATTGGTGTGAGTTCAAGGCTGGCCTGAACTACATAGCAAGACCCTGTCTCAAAAAAAAATTACCTTTAAGGGATAGTGACCCTGGCGTGAGAAAGGGAGGTTGAGAATATACTTCATGGGTAGGCAGTAACTACTAACTGATGGTGGAGTTGAATCCCATCACTGATATGATGATATTGCTCTATGTTTGGTCTTTTATCTTGTGATTATTATGTGTCTGTCACATATTGTGGTTTTTATTCTTTTTTTTTTTTTTTTTGGTACCGGGGATGGAACTCGGGGCCTTTTGATTTTGAAGCAGGCAGCAGAACCACTGAGCTAAATCCTTGGCCCCCCCATGTGCTTTTTATTCTTAATGCAAACAATAACATGATTAAACTTTGAATCATTTTGTGTAGCATTTAACTTCCCTGTAGGACCATTTTAGGTTGCTTAGTAGAATCTAATGACTTACTGGTACTGTCAAGGCATAATGACTTATAAAAAATGTTGTTTATCATCAACCTTCTTAAGAGAGTACTGTAGTCTAGAATAGCTAAAGGCCCTTTTGGACCAGTAAATCTATACTAATATGGATATAATTTAGAGAAAGAAAGAAGAAAAAAGGAGAGGAGGCCCCAATCCAGTAGGATCTTAAGGATTTTCCTGTGTGTATATGTATGTATCTGTGTGTGCAGTGGTGAGTGAGGAAACACTAGAGTCCAAGGCTCAAAGCCATCTGAACAGATAAGATGGTTCCTGGAGCTGATCAGGAAACACATTGTCCAACACATTGTCTTCCTAGAACTCTGGCCATGGCCACAAACATGCCCAGGCATATGTACCAACACACCAGGCACATTCAGACACACTGAGACAATCACAAAAAGACATACACAGTCAGAAATATTCACACATACAGAGACATACCCAGGCACAGACATATACTCACTCACATGCAGATATACATACACCCACACAGATATACTCAGATACATACATGGACAGACACACACATACATACATACACACAGTCTTCCACACATCCCTCAGAAATGCAATCTTCTTTTTAAAAAATGAAAGCATTTCCAGCTTTGATTCTTATTTTATAGGCACCTGGAAGAGCTTTCCCTATAATCAGTTCTTTCCAGTTGCATTGTGGCACACTGGAGCCCTCTCAGCAGTCTGATTTGGTGGAAGGTCTTTGCATGACAGAGTTAACCTTCATTTTCTAGGTGAATTTGAATTTCAAATACTTTGACAGACTTCTCTGTGACTCCATGGATTTCAGACTTTAGTTGTGTCTATGATCCCTTGTGGAGCTAGGCTAAAATGCAGTCTTGAACCACAGGCCTTTCTGATCCTGTAGGTTTGAAAAGTGGCCCAGGGATCTTCATTTTTCAAGCCCTCAAGTAGTTCCGATGTAGGAGTTTCAAGGAGAAAACATACCATCAAATTGTCTCAGAAATTTCATTAATGCAACAGGGTATTTACTGAAAGAATCAAGTCATTAAGTATTATAGTAAAAATATACAAGAATCACCCATGTTCTAGGAGTTGCCTTTGTTCTTGCTCTCACAAGCAAGGGGGTGGTATTTCTGCTTTTCTCTCTTGTCCAGATGAAAAAGCTAAATATAACTTGCTAACAGGGCCTTAGGGTTCTCAGCCTCCTTGACTAAGATATTGCCCTCAGTGTGGTTCGTTTTTGTAGTTTAGCTTCTCAGAACTTTAAGTTACGCATAGAAATGAATACATTTCACTTCTTTTTAATTTTTTAACTTTATATTTTTATTAGTACATGTTTGTCATACATATTGGTCACATTAATCATAGGGAATTTGTACCTATACATAATATAATCTTGGTTCTTCTTTTTTTCCCCATTCCCCTCCTCTCCCTCCTCCCTTCTATATTTCACTTCTTGATCCAGGATACACATATACAAACACATACATCTATCGAACAATTTTCTCAGCCATACTTTATTATTACATTTTTCATTCCATTCTGTTTTATTCTTTATTTTAAAAAACACATATGCTGGTCATGATATACTATATATACACATATATACACATATATATACATATATATACATTTATATATATATGTATATATACAACTGGGTTTTTTTTTTTTTTTGCAGTACCAGGGATCAAACTCAGGACCTTGCATTTGCCAGGCAGGCACGGTGCCACTGAGCTACATCCCTGGCCCTATACATCCCTATATTGATTTAATGGCCCATTGTTCTAGCCATATGGTGCTGCATAAAAAAATCACAAAAGTAACAGTCATCATTTTATTATCTTTCATGTTTTCTGTGGAGCAGTAATTTGAAGAGGGCTTAGTTAGGGATGTTCTGACTTAGTTGTCTCAGATGATCATAGTCAGTTAGTAGCTGGAGTGGAAGAGTAGCAGGTTGAATCAGCTGTCTCTCTTCACATAGTCTGTCCCTGTGGTCTGGGCCTCCTGGAAACATGGCAACCTCAGGGCCATTGAATTGATTATTATGCCTCAGGACTCCAAAGGTAAGAAACAGGCAAAGGAGAGCCTAGGCTTGAAAGTCACATAGCATCACTCAATAGTCACAATCCCATTCCAACCCAAAGAAAGGAACATAGCTTCTACCCTTGATGGATGGAGTGTCACAGTCCTATTGTAAGAAGAGCAGGTAGGATTAATGGTACTGACTGAAGCAGTCATTGGAAAATACCATCAGCCAGAACGGTGCAATTTGAAAAGTTTCCCTAGAGGGCACTGTTGTCATGAGACATTAGATACATTTGATGAGAATGGGGAGGAAGGATGAGTGTGTGTTGGGAAGTGGAAAAAAAAGGAATTTGGATTTTGGGAGAGGTGGAACCGCTCATCTTTTGGAATTGTTCCTTCTTTCTGTCTCAGAGAACTTGTGATTTCAGTGGTGGAGTATGTGGCCATGCGGATGCCTTCAAGGAAGGGAACCTAGCAAAGAAGGACCAGAGATTGTGACCAGCTTGCAGGGTTTTAAGTCTTTGTGCATTGCCACCAGTGCCCAGCAGAAGATTCTGTGCTTGGACCTCTTTTGACAGCTAGGAATAAAGTGTCTGTGGGTTACCAGGCAGAAATTCAAGCTGCTTCTAGAACCCACACTTTGCTATAAAGTATGGCTGGCTCTACACTTTTCAGGGTTTAGGCACTGGAAATAATGATTTGCAAGACTGTTAAAGATGTGTTAGCAGATGAGATTGTCCAGAGAGAGTGTATAAAGTCAGAAGAAAAGGGACCTTCAACATTTGAAGAGAAAGTTGGCAAAGAAAACTAAGTCTGAGATGTGGGAGGAGAATCCATTGAGAATGGTAGGGAATACTAGGACAGTTTCCAGGAACACAGAACGTCCTCAGAGTCAAGTGCAGCAGCAAAGTCAAAACTAAAAAGAGACCATTGAATTTGATGATGAGGGCATTGGTGACTTTTCTGATGACATTTACAGGAAGCCAGGTGGACAGGACATTATGGGAGCTTAGTAGTGAGGGGAGGGGAGTAAGTGTAACAATCTGAGATGGTTAAAACCTCGAGTAAGACTAAGGCGATGCATAGGCATGGAAGAGGAGCCAGAGGACTAGATACTGGGCTAAATCAGAATACTTGATATGGTCTGGGAAAAAAGTGGAGCCTGCCATCCAATGGAGGGGAGAGCCTTGGGAGAGTAAGAACCAATAAGATGGAGAAGAGACTGAGACTGGGGAGAAGGGGCCTGATGGACTTGGTCAAGAGGTCTCTGTTTCCAGAAAGAACAGTGAGGAGGGCATAGATACTTGAGGAGAGTTTATCAGTCAGTTAGAGGTGAGTAAGAAGCACGAGCATAATCAACTCAAATATGTCTATTACCTGTTCTGTGTTAAGTGTTTTCACAAAAATTATTTTATCCTCACAACAGTATGAGAAATAGAAAGTATGTCTATTTACAGAATAGAATATGTTTGCAAGGGAGAGGGAGTCATGGCCTTTCATGTCAGTCATGAAGCTCAGAGCCCAAGGATCCTCAATAAGGCGGCTCTCTACTGGAGACAAGAAAGGGCAGCCGTGATCTCTGTTGAGTTTGGAAGGAAGGGCTGGTGTGAAGGAAGGTGTCCTTATGTCCTTTTCCCTAGGTCTAGTCCAAGAGGGAGGGGAGCTAGTGAGATCTGGCTTCAGGGGTGCACATGCAGGGAGGAGGTTCACGGGGGGAGGATGGTACAGTGCGAATAGCATGGCCTTGGCCTTCAGTTTTTACTGACTTTGCACCCTTGAACAAGCCACTTAATACTGAGAGCCTTTGGTTCTTCATTTGTAAAATGTGGGTAATTTTACTGAACTTGTGTATTTGAGAAATGCAAGGTACCTGAAAAATTCTATGCACCTAATATCTGCAATATTATCATTATTTCACTTACTCCCAGAGAAAACCAGAAATTCCTGACTCAAGACCAGGACTGTAGGAATATGTTAAGATTTTCGAATATTTGTAACTCATACAGACCCATTTTTATCATTTTTCTTATATTCTTATTATCCTGTAGCAAATATCAGGCAAATCATTTAAACCAAGATTCCTGGGCACTTTAATTTAGGGAAGTAATACAAAAAGGTTGCTGGGGAGATTGTGTCTTACTCCACTGCTTGAACTCGTGTGGGAAGAGATGGAGAGGAGAATCCAGAGTCATAGAGGCTGCAGCAGTGATCGAGAGGAGCTTGTTGCCTGGAGGAGAGGGAACTGTAAGTAGCCAGGAGGGGTCTTGGAGCCCAGCTAAAAGGAGTCCCAGGTGATGCCAGCCACAGCCAAGTCACATCCGAAGGGAAGGTTTCCTTGCTGTGTCCCTGGGATGTGTCATCTGCACGGTCCCTGAACAAATGCCCTGATGGCTGGGTCCTGTGCCTGCTTTTCCCTCTGTGCTCACTTCATCAGTCAGGAATGCCTTGAGGGGAGGGAGGGGTAACTCATTCCCTGTTCTGTTGAAGCCCCAGTGCTTATTGCTCAGTGCCTTACATGTGGCTACTTCTCTGTAAAGAGTGAGTCAGTGCCTGGCTGAGTGAATGAGTGACTAATAACTGAGTAACAGAACGGAAGGAAGGGAAAAGCCTTGCCTCAGCCTGTTGAGTCTAGTGAACTGTTGCTCAAGTATCAGTCCACCAAATTCCTTAAAAAGTAGATAAGATTCTGAGCTGGGTGTTATCCCAGCACACTAGAAGGCTGAGGCAGGAGGATTGCAAGTTTGAGCTCAGCTTGGGCAACTTAGTGAGAGCCCACCTTAAAGTAAAAAATAGTAAAGGGCTACAGATACAGCTCAGTGCAAAGGCCCTGGATTCAATCTCTAGTATCACAAAAAACCCAAACCAAAACCAGCTATCTCCCCAAAAGCTCCACCAACAATAAACTAAATAAGATTCCTTTGACTATCTATTGCTTTGAGAGGTCTCCTTAAAATGTCTGTGGATTCTTGTGGCTGTGGGCTAGGGTGGGAATGGGAAACAGAAGCAAAGGGCTCTGGTTCCCAACAGCTTTCAGCATCTGCTTGTTCAGTGTAAGGATGGTTTCCATCGGGCTGCCTTATTCCAAGTGTGCAATGCAGTCTCTGCCTGACAAGGTGATTTGCCTATGTAGCGGATTTCACTGAGTTCTTGGGGCAGAGGAGGAGTTTACATCATGGCAACATAAGCAACTTCACATGGACTACAGATTTTGAAATTGCCAGGCCCCCAACCATGTGGCCAACTCCCTAAATTCTCTCTGTCTCCCTGCTCCCCTGGCCCTGGGTCTGGAAGGGCTGTCGGGATGGTGGGCAGGGTCTAGCACTGGGACCAATGTGGACAAGAAGCCCAAGAAGCAGGAGAAGGACAAACACCTCTGAGAAACCTCTGATGCTTGTCATGAAGGTGGGAGGCAATGAGGCCACTGGCAAGTCAGGGCACAGTTTTTTTCTTTTAGTACTGGGGCTCAAACCCAGGAGCACTTTACCATTGAGCTACATTCTCAGCCCTTTTTATCTTTTATTTTGAGTCATGGTCTCACTAAGTTGTTCAGTTTGGCCTTGAACTTGCAATCTTCTTGCCTCAGCCTCCCAAGTAGTTGGCATTATGATGTGTGGCACCATGTCCAGCTGGATGAAATTAAAAAAAACAACTTTAATGAGCTACAATTCCATATTATATGGTGCACCCACTTAAAGTGTACAATTCAGAGTTGTGCAATATCACCGCAGTCAAGCCCTGTTGACTTCTACTTTGGGGTGTGGGAGATAGACATTCCTTCCAGAGTTTTGAATCAACAAATGAGGCAATTACAAAAAAAGTGTCCAAGAGTTTTTGTGTGACTCCTGACTACTTTGTAATTATTAAACATTTGTGGTCTTAGTACTTGAATATTGAATCCCAGTCTACAGAAGGACTAAGGGATAATTTCTTTAAAAATTTTTCAAATTTTTATTAGTACATTTTTGCAGTATATAATGATTAAATTCATTGTGGGGAGTTGGTCTGTTTACATTACACATCTTAATTCTTTTTATGCCACTTCTCCATCTCTTGGTCTAAGGATAATTTCAAAGAAAAGTGTACTAACTCTGTGCTTGACAACCAACCCAGACTACTTTCTATAATGTTGCAGAGACTACTGCACCAAGGTGTGCAAACTCCATCTGGACCAAACTCAGAGCCTGAATCAGATTTTGTAGCATCAAAAGACTCATCAAAGACTGGAGAGCAGAAAGAAAAATTAGACACTTTGCAGAGATAGGAGAACCATAGCTGTAAGAAGGACAAAAACTGTAAAATCTCACTTATATTTGGAACCTAGTCTTAAGAGGTGGGGTCTTTGGGAAATTCTAACTCAATTCTGGAGGCCTCTGACCTCCAGAAAGAAGACCCTGTAGATACCGATGGCAAATCTTCAAAATTCCCACTGAGGACAATAAAAAAGAAGTCAGAGATACAATATGCTCTAAGGTAAACAGAAAGCAATAATTTATGGAGGACAGGAGCAGACTGGCCCTGTATTTATGGGATCTGGAGGAAGGCTGACCAGCAGGGATGTATGCTCACTGTAGTTTGAAGAAGAAAGCCAGATGGCCAGCAACATTGAGGCTTCTTTATGGGGATCCTGTGATGGGAGAACCAGGTCACTGTTCTGTAAGACTGTGGACAACAACTCAATAGCTTCAGTGTGGAGTGAATATCTTGTAGAGGTTCTAAGAAGATCAATGTAATCCTTTACTCCAGTGTGATATTTGAATGATGGGCCCCCACAGTTTTACAGTGTGTGATGACTGCATTTACAACTATCCACAAAGATGATTCGGATTTAACTAATTGAACTTATGGGGGAGGACTCTGAGTTTCCTAGGACTTTCAGCACCCAGGTTTTGTTAGTTTCTGTTTTGTGTCATGTCAAGATTACTGCTATGGGGGCTGGGGATTTAGCTCAGTGGCACCGAGCCTGCCTAGCAGGCACAAGGTCCTGAGTTCAATCCCTGGTACAAAAAAGATTACCTCTATGATTTGTGTTTTAATGTCCCCCCAAAGTTGGGTCCCCAATGCAGCAATATCCAGAAGTGGGGCCTCTGGGAGGGAAGGGTCTGATGCCATGAATAGATTAATCCTTTTATGGGTTCATGGCTTAGTGGACTGGGGTAGGAGCTTTGTTACAAAACTGTGCCCTTTCCCTTTCCCTCTCTCCTTCTACTTCTTCTCCCTCCTTCCTTTCCCTCTCCCTCCCTCTTTTTCCTTCCCCCCTTCCCTTCACAGCTGCCATAAAGGTGAGCAGCTTTGCTCCACCTCAGGCTACCCACTGTGATGTTCTGCCTCACCACAGAGCCAGAAATAACAGAGCCAAGTGACTGTGGACTGAAACCATGAGCCAAAGTCTTCCTTCCTTTAAATTGATTTTCTCAGATATTTTGTGATGAAAGAAAGCTGACAAACACAAGTACATATATATTATGGCAGGTCATTTAACAGGTATTCTAATGGGAGGAGGGCCTTCTAGAATCCCGCAAAAGTTGAAAATGCTCTCATCCAGAGAAGAAGGTCAGAATAAGACAAAACACATAGAAGCTGCAGAGATACAGCAGACCAATTGCAGTCAGTAACAAGGAAAGGCTCACAGTACTAAAAATGGTAACACATTTTGGGACTATGGTGGAAGTGTTTTACTCTGAAGAGTTCCAGAAAAATAATCCAGGAACCCAGAATAAACATCTGAGCCCCAGGCCTCCTCCCATGATTGTCTCCTTTAATCCTCTGGCAGACAGATGGATTTTTTTGGGGGGGGGGTACCAGGGATCAGACTTGGGTCCTTGCGCTTGTGAGGCAGGTGGTGGGCAGAACCACTGAGCTAAATCCCTGGCCCCCAGATGCATCTTGATGAACAAGTGATCTGTAACCTCAAAGAATTTGCATCAGTAACTTCAGCATATATCACAAGCATATATGGAGGTGGAAAGACAATGGGGATTTCCATTCCTTCCCCATTATAGAAAACAGCTTAGTAGATTTAACAGAAGAATTTGAAGAACATAAAAAAGAATGGTTTTATTGATTGCTGACTATAGACCTGATGGAATTAAAAAGTAACTGATATTTAATAATGTACAACGTATAACCCACTTTTTAATTCTTAACTTGGAGATATTTCTCCTGAGAATATTACATATTAGTGCATTTTTAATTAATTAAATTTGGAGCAGTTAGTGTTCCCAGGATTAGAAATGTATTCATTAATAAAGCTGAACCTTGAACACGGGGAAAAGAAAGGTTATATGATGCCCTTGGATATTATCTAGAAGAAGCATTTGATGATGTGTATAGTATCTATTAACCCTTTCCTCTTTGGTAACTGCACCTCACCACCCTTTCTCCTTGTGGAACTGAACAACCCCCATTTTGTGTTGTTTTGGCAGAAAAAGCATTCTGGTCAAAGGAATGGAACAGCTTAGGTTTGACCAATCAGGATACTCCATCAATGATTGGTCTAGAGATGGGCATGAGATCTTAACATGACTAATTAGAATCTGTTCATGGTTTTTACATGTAGATAATGTTTCTTGCTGCACAGAAGAAACCATCTGTAGAAAGTAAGAAGGAGACTGATCCACAGAGAAGCAGACTGAGAGAAGGGGTTAGAGAGCTATAATAACTGGGAATCTTTGGAGCCAGTCATATTCAAGGCCAACTTCAACCCTGTCACAAGAGCTAATAAATCTTGTTTCTTGCTAATTAATGAAAATTGAGTTGAATATGTCACTTGTAATTTAAGGATTCCTTGATTAATCCACTGTCTGCTATACCAACTTTAACAGTCTTCTCTATCCTGATTCTTTTCCAGGTTTTTACTGTGGATGGCTCTAATGATTTTGTTTTCAGGCAGTGTACTCACATGGTATTAATGGAATATCCACCAGCGTAAGAATAGCCAACATCTTATCAAAGTTTTATCAGAATCTCTGTACTAAGTGAACTATAAGCACCATCTTCTTTATTTCCTCCTGACAGCCCTACACCACATTGGTAGTTTCAATTCCCCACTTTTAATTGGAAGGCACTGAGTTTTGGAGAACTTAAGAAATTCTCCATGGTTCTACCACAAGTAAGTGGTGGAGAGAAGGTTTAAACCTAGGCTACCTAACTCTCTGAAACCTGTGCTGTTACCTTATATCACCTCCTTCCTTGACTTGGTCTCTCAAGAATAGCTCAGCCAAAGAGAGGGTCAAAAACAATCCCCCAGTACTATTTATCTACCAGGTGGGCAGCCCTATTTTGAGTTAGTAATACTGAGGGGCATTTGGGCTAGGATTACAAAGTGAACCCTTTCAACAGCACAAAAAGATAGGAATTAGTGTTTCAATTTACAGATTGAGAAATTGAAACTCAGGGTGGTTAAGTGACTTGCTCATGGCTCCCTTGCACCAAGTGTTGGAGTTGGAAAAGCTTCCAGAAATGTGTGACTTCAGACCCAAGGGGGCTGATAAGAAAATGTGATGTTGGAAGGGATGTAGAAATCAAAGCCTTTAGGTGGATGGCATGAAAGGCTTGTTTCAGTGAAGAATGTCTTTTTTGTTTAATCAGTTATTTCATTCTAGGGAGGGAGCTTCAGTCTACTTTTCCTTTTATTGGAGAGGTCAGCTGGCAGATCAGGCAGCTGGAGAATGTGTGCTTTATCATGAGTTTAGTCTTCCTGATTCATGGGGTGAAATTTGTTTTTCTTATTGCTTCTTAGAGGAGGACGAGCTCATTGGTGGTGGTGACAAGAGCAGCCCTCTGTCCTTCCTTCTCTTCTCCAATACTGGAAGAAGTGGGATGTGGGTTCTCAAATGTCACAGAAGCCTACAAAATGCTGACTCCGGATGCCACACATAACTGGGGCTGGCTCAGAATGGGGAGACAGGGCAACACCGTCATCTGCTAAGAATTCACTGTTCTGCAGCTTTCCCTGGACACAATGGTAAGACTGAGACAGGAGGAATAGATGTGGGGTGGGGTGGGGTGGGAGCAGCAAGCTCGGTTGTCTTTGCAAATGGTTTTTTGGATGTGGGGAAAGGAGCAATGTAGGATTAGTTAAGAGGCAGACCTTGTGTGGGTTTAGGGCACCAAGAAACAGGGACACAAAAATGCCAGCAAAGAAAGCAAAACAAAATAAATACCCAAACAAAGGGAAGTGGAACTTACTTGTTTGGAAAGATTTTGATATTCACCGCTTAAAAAGAAACATTGAAGTTACCATGGAAAAATTCAGAACTTTGCTTAGTGTTTTGTAGTTTGAATCACAAATGTATGGGTGGGCTGCATGACCTTTGCAGAGTCAAGGTGCTATTTGGATTAGGAGTTCTACTGGGCTGAATGGTGCCTGGCTCCATGTGGGCAGAAGGGCAGTTGATGGCCTGCTGGGCATGCTTTGAGTGGCTCAGAGCAGACCCTGGACCCTTTCCACAAACACCGGAAGGAGGAGCTCCAGACAGCTAGATGTTGAGGTGGAATTGGAAGTTATTTTACTTACTTCTTTCTGTATTTTCCAAGTTTTCTTTTATGTGTATGTATGTATATTTTATTGATGCAAAATTACATAATTAATACATTGTTGCATTCCTTTTATGCAAAATTACTATTTTATGGAAAGAATAAATTATATTCCCTTTGACTATTGGGGTTTTTCTAAGCATTAATGTCCATGTGTATATATACACACATGAGAATAATTGTTTTGTCTGAGTGACTTTTTGTTTTTTGGGGTTTTTTTTTGGTCCTGGGGATCGAACTTGCATTTTCGAGGCAGGTGGTGGAACCACTGAGCTAAATCCCCTGCCCTGTGTGAGTGACTTTTTAAAAGACATGAGTAAATGACATTTAGACCATTCATTTCTTTTTGCAACTTGAATTTTTTATTCAACATGTCCTGTTGGATGTTATGATACTTGGTGCCATTTTATTTTTGTTTAAAATACAGCATTATACTCTATAGTGGGCCTTACTATCTATGCATGTAATATTTATAATAAAATTATAATAAGTTTAAAAATTATAATAAACATTGTAATATATAACTATATATTTCTTTCACTTTACTATAACTATGTATGATATAACATTGCATATACAGTTATACACATATTTATACTATATTCCTTTTCTTAGGGACAGATAGGTTGTTTCCCATTGCAATCCTTTGATGCTTCAGTGACCAGCCTTGAAGACAACTCCTCTGGCACAAGTACAAGAGTTCTCCCAAGGCAGATATGGAGGAACCACTGGGTCCTAAGATTTAAATTTTCAATAGGTACCATCAACTTGCCTTTCATAGGGGTTGTAATAATTGATAATCCCAATTGCATTATTAATGTATCTATTTCCTACAACTTTACCAACATTTGTTTAAGGGGAAAAATTGCCAATCTGATAAATGAAAAGTGGTAGTTTATTGATTTACTGTGGCATTTCCTTGCTTACTAGGGAGGCTATTTTAATTTATTTCTTCATCCTTTCTTGCATTTAAATTTTTTCTTCAGGAGACATGTACTCCTTTCATAATGAGAAAAAAGTTCTCTTCTTTCTCCTTGTTGTCACTGTTAAAAGCATACAGATGAGGATTATTTGTTTTGGTTGCACCACTTTAGGTTAAATGCTTATTTCTAAACTTATCAGGGCAAGGAGCTAGAGCCTTACTGCCAAGAGATGAGTGGATTCCCCTGATTGGCAGGGGAGGGTAGTGCTCATTGTGCTATGACTCTTTTTAGTTCTTATGTTCTTGACTTTAAAAAATAGGGAGACTCTGTTTATTCAGAGATTTTTTTGATTGAAAAGAACAGACATCTACTTAAGCTAAATCAAATGTTAAGTAGGGTTTGCCTGGGCAAAGGAAAGCAGGGATATCTCCCAGAACACAAGGCATAAAATAGAGCTGGGCTGGTATAGGAGCTGGAATGCTGATAGAAACAAAGGCCTCTCTCTCTTTCCCCCTCTTCCTCTCTCCTTTTCTGCTTTATGTCTCCTTTTCTCATTTCCTCCTGATCAACATGTTCTGCTCAAATCTTTTGTTTTTTTTTTTTTTAAAGAACTGGGGATTGAACCCAGCACCTTGAACATGCTAGGCAAGCACTTTACCACTGAGCTATATCCCCAGTCCTGCTCATGTATCTTAAGTGTGGCCTAGGATGACCATCTTAACTTGGATTTAGTATTTTTTCTCCTTAAGTACTCACTATTTATTTCCTGTGGCCTCTCAGGGGGGTTTTTTGGTACCAGGTATCGAACTCAGGATCTTGTGCTTGTGAGGCAGGTGGTGGCATCACTGAACTAAATTCCTGGTCCATTCTAGTTCAGTTTTTGAAAAGATAATCCTATGATTGGTTTCTAATTATCCAAGCAATTGGCTGATTTGGGATCCAATCAACTTGCCCATCTGAGGTGAAGGACAGACTATCAGCCAGAGGACTGTCACTTCCACAGTCAGTGGGTTGGCAGCACTTCCAGAAACCCCTGTGTCTACTATAAAGTTGTGGTTATCTTAAATTACAGGAGTTATGTTATATTATAAGGTATGATGACACATGAATAACATGGGTTTTCCCCAAAATGTTCCCTTTTCTGTCTCCTTTGACCCCCACAACCAAATTTGGAGAGCTAAGTGTTTTTGCAGTGCTGGTGATCAAACCCAGGGGCCCAAGAGCTCTACCACTGAGTTATACTCACAACCTTAGAGCTAAATTTTATGTACAAAGGCATTCTATAAGTACTATATGTAAATTATCTTATCCTCAAAGAATGGAGAAATAAAGTATGTCCATTCT
This sequence comes from Heterocephalus glaber, assembly GCF_000247695.1. Next base: position 3,097,562 of record NW_004624762.1, on the reverse strand, counting down.
AGGCATATTGTGTATCATTAACGTGATACTCTTAAAAATTTAAATTAAGGATCAGCTGTGATGGTGCATGCCTGTAATCCTAGCACTCTGATACGCTAGGAGCAAAAAATCACAAGTTGGAGCCTAGCCCGAGCAACTTAGCAAATTAGCAAGACACTGTCTCAAAGTAAAACATAAAAAGGTCTGGGGATATAGCTCAGTGTGAAGACCCTGGGTTTAGTCCTTAGCTACACATACACACACACACGCGCACACACACACACACACACACACATACGGAAATGCACATTATAAAGCATAATAATAATAAGTGAAAAAAGACTATTTTTGTATATGTGGGATAGTCACAGCTCTATAAATAAAAAAAGGTCAGAATTATATATATAAAGCACATGCATATGATGTGGCAGTTTGACCATGGATTTTCTCTCTACATTTATATATTTTTAAATATAATAAACATGCACTGTTTTTGTAAAGAAAAAGACCTAATGAAAAAATTTTAAATGAAGATAGTTTGGGCCTCATGAACTCTGGGCTATGTGACTGATGGCTCTTCTTAGTAATGTCCCAAAACTATCTCCACTAGACTTTGAGTTCTAGGAGAACAAGGAACATTCTTTATTTCACTACAGTATTACAGTGTGGCCCAGTGCCTGAGTGCCTTAGACACTGAGTAAATATTTGCTGAAAGAATAATGTGTGAATCCTTAAGCTGGATGTGATTGAGAGGAGAGACAATGTTCATGGCCACTATTCTGTGGGACTCCAGTTGCTTTTTTTTTGGTACTGGGGATCGAACTTGTGTCCTTGCACTTGCAGGGCAGGCAGCAGAACCACTGAGCTAAATCCCCGGCCCTGGACTCCAGTCTCTTAACTAGCAATTCAGAGGACTGGTCTCTCAGTGTTTCCAGTCTAACAGTCAGGAGACCTCTTTGGCTCAGTCCCATTTGTTCATTGTGTGATGGACATTTGTCTTTTCCCTAAAAGTGATAGGCCCACCATGAGAGAGCATTATAAGGCCTGTTGCTCTCCCACCAGTGGAGAGCATTTCTTGGGCCTATTAATTAATTGACTCTATGGAATTTATAATCAAGAATATTGTGTGTTATTATTTATAACTTTTGTACAACATAGCCTTTATATCAGTAAAATTTATATGTGAATATGCTATCCTGCCCATACAGGTTGTTAAAACATTTACCAGCATAACACTGGGCTGGAGAAAGCTGGGGAAGAGCGCTCGGCCTTGATGATGTCTTTATGGATTCTTGGCCACAGGAAACATGAGCCCTCTAGCACCCAATAAAACAAAGCTGCAGACTTCTTTCTGGCTTCTTGAATTTCTGTAGTCTCCTCTCACTTTCATCTGGTTCACAGTGTCACCCACTGCCACCCATGGCCTTCTGGCTGCTGAGTCTCTTGGAAAGGCTACCTGGCAGTGCATTCCCTGGACCAGGGCTACAACTTTGTAATACACCCAAGTCTCTGGCTTGTCTACAAGAAAGGACTGGGAAGTTTATCTTCCTTGAGAGTTTAACTTCTGGGCTGGAGATTTATCTCGGTGGCACCGTGCCTGTCTTGCAGGTACAAGATCCCGAGTTTGATCCCCAGTACCAAAAAAAAAAAAAAAAAAAGAGTTTAACTTTTTTGTATGTAACACTGTGATTAGTAATAGCTAATATCTATTATGTTTTTATTATTAATAGAAGTAGTTTTTAAGCAATTACTCTGGTCTGGGTGCTCTGCTGGGAACTTCACATATATTATTGTTGATGTGTAGTACCAGACTGAGGTTATTTCACAGATGAAGAAATTAAAGCTCACAGAAACTAAGTAGCTTAGGATCACATGACCACCTAAGGTAGAGTCTAGATTTGAATCCAAGATCTGTGTGACTTCAAAGACAATTATATAAAACTATTGTATATTGTGTATGGACTCAAGTTTTGCCTAAGGCATGAAAGAAAAGTTAATTAGCTAACATTTTTTGTAGAGCATTACAATCAAACAAAATTATTTTCATATATATCTTTGCCAAGAGAGTAGGCAAATTAGGCTGTTTGAACATGTCTTAGAAATGTCATTAAAAATTTAAACTACATTTTGTGAAAGTCACTTTTTACTGGACAGCTATTTGATGAAACAAAGACAATTTTATCTGACTGAGGATGTAGCTCAGTTGTAGAGAGAGTAGCATGCATAAGGCCCTGGATTCAATTCCCAGCACCAAGAAAAGAAAAGACAATTTCACTGATCTTTTCCTATGAAACAGATTCTCAGGAGCAAGCTAACAGTGATGGGGACTGACAGCTTTGGAGTATCTCTCCGAATTTCCCTATCTCAGTTCTGCCCCACACTGAGCTTCATCATAGGTACACCTAGGGAAATAATGCCAATATTCTGTAATTTGGCCAAGTTACTTTGCATTCAACTTTGCCTATGTGTCTTTGGGTATTGTGAGGCCAGGATTAGATACAAAGATGATTAAAATTTTAATCTACCATTCAAAAATATTTAGGGAAGGGCCAGGGATTTAGCTCAGTGGTTTCATCGCCTGCTGTGCAAGAGCAAGGACCCGAGTTCGATCCCTGGTACCAAAAAAAAAAAAATTTAGGGAAATGTCAGGGGGTAGAGATAATAGAAAGCTGTTGTTCTACTGAAACTTTCCTTTTCTACATTCATTTTCCCAGAATCTTCCACTAAGAAAGGTGGAGATTCAAAGATAAATAAGACCCATTTCCTACCCTTGAGAAACTCATATCTGTGAAGACAATGAATGTATAATTAAATTACAATTATTTTATCTGCAGGATCTAACCAAAAGCCATCTAGACATCTAGAATGGAACTAAAAGAAGTTGGGAATGTGGCCTGAATAGGGTCTAGTGGGGTGTGGGGAGATGCTGGAGGCTAGCCCATTGGGCTGATGTGTAAATTCAGGAAGAAATTGCCTACTAGATGGATTTGTCAGGGTAGGAAGCAGGCAGAACTCACAGCAGGGAGTCTGGAATAGGTGATCTTACCCCTCCTGATAACTAATGAATGGTAGCAGACTTGCCAAAGGAGAAGTTAATGGGTCTGGTTCCAGGCTTTGAAGATAGGTTCATGAAATCATGGCAAGGTCACCAGAATGGAGATAGCAGTTCAGGTCTAGAAAGTGGGGTTTACTGGGGGTTTATTGGAGCAAGGTAGGAGACCAGAGATGAGCAATTGAGCTTAACATGTTGGCTCCAGGTGACAACATAGGAATTATTTCAATTGTTTAGTGCTGTACAATAAACCATTCAAGTCTGAGAATCTTAAGACAATAGTAATTTATCATTTTCAGGATTTTATGAGTTGTCATGCAGTTCTTCTGTGATCTTGACTGGACTCACTGTAACAGACAGAGGGTTGCAATATCTGGAAGGGTCAAGCTGGTGTCATTCACATCTGGTAGTAGTTTCTGGCTGTTGGTTGGATGCCTTGGTTCTCCAGGTAGCCTCTTATGCAATAGTAAACCGCTGATGGGAGGGCATGTGAATGAAGGCAGAATCTGTAAGACCTTCTAAGGCTCAGGCTATAGAAGCTTAGGATCTCATATGGAGCATTTCCTTCACATTCTATTAGTCAAAGTAGGTCATGAGACTCAAGAAGGTGGAGACATAGATTCTACCTTTTTTTGTTTTTTGGTACCAGGGATTGAACTTGGATCCTTGCGCTTGCGCGGCAGGCGGCGAAGAGTCTACCTTTTGATGAGAGGAGAGGCAATATGTTGTAAAAGAGGACTGGGTTTTTAATATAAAAATTTTCTACAGAGACCCAAGAAGCTCCATTGGGTCCCTGTGTTCAGAAAATGGAGCCTCTGGTCTGAAAGCTGAATCCTTTATTAGTCTTTGTGGAATGGAGCAAGTTTGCCTGCTTAAAATCTAGATTTCCTACCTCAAGGCTGGCCCTGGTGATGTGAGAAGCAGAGGACCAGTATGAGAGGACTGACAATTCCCCATGGCCTGTGGTGCTTCTTGTGGGCCTGCCCCAGGGTGGCAGGCCTAACCTCATTGCATTCCAGCCTCATGGGCCCTTTTCACACACAGTGGCCCTTTGGCCCAATTTAGAACCCAGGAACAGTTCAAACCCCATAGACAAGGTATGTCCTCTTCACAGTAGGCAGCACTCATCCTGGTAGGACTGGAAGGAAGGAGAGGAAGCCTTCTAGCCTCCAAATTCTGTCTGCTCTTCCCACCAGAAAGTCTGCCATTGTTAGGGTAAGTTCTGAGCTCATTATCCTGTAGCAGGGAATTCAGGTTTTTTGGATGAAGGTCTGGTGGAGCCAGAGGATGGGAGAGTAGGTTTGGATACATGAGAGCCAAAGAGAAGCCTGAAATTTCACAGAATATCACTTGTCTGCCTCACATTAGTTGGAGGGAAGTGGGCAGAGCTTTCCCCAATCAACACTGTGGTTTGGACAAATGGGCAGTGCCTGGGAACGTGGAGATTGCAGGATGTCAGGAGTTCCAGCCAGCTGCTGCTAATATGAATTATAAATGCTTGTGGTCACCAAGGCAAAGGGAAGGGACTATCCCTCTGCAAATCTTGCTTCTGTCATCCTAACAGTAGTCACAGTAAGTCCATGCCATGTGTTCAGTCTTCCCTGCAGAGGTCACTTAATCTATTTTACATTAAAGGTCCTGGTCTTTCCCCAGCAAAGGTGGCCCAGTTCTGCCAAACTGTAGCTACAGAGAAGCTTTAAAACAGACTACTCCTCTGGCCCCATCCCCTGATTCCTAATCCCACCCTATAGCCCCCTCTGCTCAAAGGAGGGGCAGAGAAAGGTGCCAGAGCCAGTCCTGGGTGGTACTCCTCCAGAGGTTCAAGTGACTTTTTTAGGCTGGGCCAAAAGGCATTTCCTGTTTCAAAGAAAGGAGGTTCATTGTCTGTGGGAGTGGGTGTGGGGATAGGGGTGGTTCTAGTAGTTTGGCACAGCCAGTGGAAGAGGTAAGTAAAAGTAAATCACTTAGGGCAACTCAACTTTCTCTTGCACTATACACTGGATTTCGGAATCCCAGAGAATGTGCTTCTGGGCACAGCTAGTTTTCTGAGATAAGCTGAATGCCAACACACTGGGTGGGTGAGAAGGGTGTGGGTCAGGTGTGGCTGGGCCCCTGAGGGTGCTTTGGGGCAGGGAGAAGGAATGAACAAGAAGCAGAAAGGGTTTCTAAATCTTTGCTGGGTAATGATGGTCTTCTCTTCTACTACAAGGCTCCATATCTCCCAGATGTCTCAGTTGAGGCTCATAGGGCTGCTCTGATATTTCTTTTTCTTTTTTTTGGTATCAGGGATTGAACTCAGGACCGTGCGCCTGCAAGGCAGGTGCGGTGCCATTGAGTTAAATCCCCGGCCCTGCTCTGATATTTCTTGGAGCAGAATCTTCAGGAATAGAATATCCAAACTTTTCTAAATCTGTACTCAGTCTGCTGAGGTCTAGTTCTTAGCTTTCACTGTATCATCCCAGGAGCCAGCTCAGTTGTCAGACCCTATTTGAGAAAATTACTCCTTCCAGCTTTAGTTCAAGGCCTGTCCAGGTTCTTACTGTGGTTTCTACTCACACAGTCTCACTGCAATACCAATTTAGGCTATTCCTTCAGGAGGGGCAGCCACAGTGCCAACAGCCTAGGTGTCTCCTTGCAACAGAATGAAGGATGAATGGGTGAAGGGAGAGGCTGGAAATCTCAGTGAATGGGCCAGGAGTGAAGATAGCTGGTGGATAAGGTCTGGTCAAGGTCAGAAGAAGCTGGTATTTAGAAGGCTCCTTCACAGGAGGGAATGGCCGCAGAAGGTGGGGCAGACTGGCTAGCCTGTCAGCCTTAATTCTCTAATTTGGGATTAAGGAGTCCTGGAGAGAGTAAGATAGTGTGAGGGGGGCTGAGGGAAGAGGAGATGATTGGGGAAAAAAAAAAACTATACAATGTTAAGATGCAAGATGATACCCAGTGTGCAGCTGGGACAGAGTCCTGGTATTCTTATTGACACAATGATTGTGTGATTCTCCCCAGCAGAGCCTGGGAGCCCAGGTCATGGGGACACAGTCCCAGAGCAGAAGAGCAAGGGGAGCTGACTGGATACTATACTTTGTTTCTGTAAAATTATTTATCTTGAGAGAAACTCTGGTCAGAGTTCTCAGGGTCTAATAAGATTTTTTTGGTGGCATGCATAAGTGATTTTATTGGTACATTTTAGATATACATAGTGATAACATTCATCATAGGGCATTTATACCTGTAATGATATATCTTGCTTCTTTTTTTCCCATTCCCCTCCCCTCCCTTCAATTTCCCTCCTCTCTTTATCTACAAAAGCCTTGTTTCCATTTTTTTCTTCCATTCTTTTTTTTCTTGTTCCTTTTTTACTTCTTCCTTCCCCCCTCCCTCATTACCCTCATAAGTTTATTTAATCACACCTCAAAGTTTGAATTTTCTCTCAGGACAAAGAAACCACTACATACAGATAAAACACTTACTCATTAATATACAACTTACCTGGCTCATCCAACATACAGGGTACATAACTCTGAAGACTACAATTAGGACAAGTGGACATGAACTGAAAAATCACAATTCCAAGTTTCAAAACTTGCTCTTAAAAAATACTTATAGGACACTCAGATCATTTTTACTTCTCAGTAAAATGTTGTATTGTCAACTGATTATCAGACTACCTCAGCAAAAGAATTACCATATGCCAATGAGGAACTAGAGATAAAACTTTTTTTTTTTTGTACCGGGGATCGAACTCGGGACCTTGCGCTTGCGAGGCAGGCACCGGAACCACTGAGCTAAATCCCTGGCCCAAAATTTGACTTTCTTTTTTCTTTTGATACTGGGGATCGAACTCAGGACCTTGTGCTTTTGAGGCAGGTGCTGGAACCTGTGAGGCAGACGCCGGAACACTGAGCTAAATCCCCGGCCCCAAAACTTTAAAAATACTGTATTTATTTATTTATTTATTGACACTAAGGATCGAACTCAGGACCTTGTGCTTGTGAGGCAGGCGCATAAAATACTGTATTTCTTTCTTTCTTTTTGGTACCTGGGATCGAACTCCGGACCTTGCACTTGCAAGGCAGGCGGCGGCACCACTAAGTTAAATCCCTGGCCCAAAATACTGTATTTCTTAATGGCTAAATAAAGTAATTACAAGTTAGTTTGTGTTTAGATTCTGCTGATTATCTCTGTATAGTCTCAGCACCTAACAGTGTCTACAAGGCTCCAAGGACTGTATCAGGGTAAATGAAAAGGATTTTGAAAAGGAGCCAGTTACTTCATTCAGAGGCCAAAATAAATTAAACATTTATTTTTATAATTATATAAATGCGATCCAAATATATGCACCATTAGTTTTTTCAAAAGAAACATGCTGTAAATAAACAAATTACATCTGCTTATTGATATGTATATGGACTTCCTTAATGTCTCACTGGGCTTAATTACAGACCACTCTCAGTAAAATATTTTTAGTATAAAGTGTAGCATGATGTTAAACCATTTTAGCTTTTGCACATACATGTTGCACTTTTGGCTAATAATGAAGAAAAATTTGCAGCGTTTTACTATTAAGCTAGGTTGCATCGATCCTTTTAAATGGCATCAGTATCAATGTCATCACCCTTGTCAGCCTTCACAGTTTCAACTGTCAGTAGACTGGCAGTCTTCTAATACACCACCTCAGTGTTCTCATCTTCTTCTTCACCACCAGAAGATTCTCCGTCTGCCTCCTTTGACCATTTCATAAATGGCTGTACTTTGACATGAATCTCTTTGACACATTCTTTTGAAAAGTACTTCTTAAAGGCCTTTTCTGACTAGCTGCTGATGGCTTACTCTTCTAAAAGGTCTGCATCATACTTCTTCCAGATATGAGGAATCTTGGAGATGAGATGAGCTTGATGCATTGTTAATGCATACTTTAAGCTATGAAAAAGGTACCACTGAACTTTTCTATTGTGACAGAATCTTAGGAAATGGCACCTGTATTTTTAAATTTGTTCTCTAACTTCATTAAAAAGAACTTCAGTCAGGACAAGAAGGCCCATAGCTTACACTTAAGTCTTTTGCTTTAGTAACAATTTCTTTGTCAGATGAGTCAGTAATACCCCCTCCTTTCTTTTTCTTTACAAAATCAAACAGAATCTCCACACTCTTCTGTGTTTTTTCCAAATCATTACTGAGGGTCAGGACTTTTGCATGGTCACTGGTTTCACCCATTCCGGGCCTCTGAGCTTCCTCAGTTGCATCCTCCCCCTAGTCATCCTCCCCCTAGTCATCCTCCTCCTCTCTTTCTCAGCATGTGGAGGAGGGCTGATTTCATTTGGCAGCAGCGGCGGTATTTCACTCTTGGACATGGAGCCATTTTCCTTGTTTTGTCCTTTCTAGTTTTCTTTTTTATTTTTCTTTCCGGTACCACTGCCACTATTCCCAGGTGGGTTTTTGAGAATGAAAGTGCAGAGTTTATGATGTGTGTCAGGCATGCCTTGATAGCCACAGGCTTTGTAAGAATTATTTGTTCTTTTCTTCTTTGAATAGACATGCAGATTTGTTTCAAGATTCTCACACTCAGAACAGAGAATGATTTTTTTCCCTTAAATTCTTTTATTGGTACATTTTAGGTATACAATACATTTACATTTATCAGTGGGTACTTGTACCTGTACATGATGTATCTTGATTCTTATTTTTTTCCCCATTACCTGTGTGCCCTTCACCCCTCCACCCTTCCCTATTTGCATAGATTTTGTTTCCATTTTTTTTCCTTCCTCATAATTTTTCCTTTCCCTTTTTTCCTTTCCCCTTCCCTTCCCACCACCCCTACAGAGAATGATTTTTTTTTTAATGAATCTGTCCAATCGTGAGATCCATTGACAATGTAATGATCATTCTTTACATCACACTTGTATCTGTGCTCTCAGCTCCCAGCCAGAGTGGGATATGTTGGAGGCCATTTAAGTGCCTTTGCAACATCAACCATGTTGACTATAACTGTCTTGATTGCATTTCCTTTGCCATCAACCTTGGCAGTCAGACAGAGCATCTTGTAGTGATGCAACAGGTCTGAAACTCTGTGGTTGATTATTTGGCTTATTAGTGTCTTTATTAATAAAATGAAGAGATCTTTGATTGGAATTTTTGGGCATCTTCTGTCTGGAGGAAAAAGGATGACATAAATGACTGCAAGAGTTCTCAGTCTCTGACATGAAAAAAATTTCATCATTGAGGCAGTAAACTTCTTGTTCATATTCATGGTTCCCCAATACAGGCACCAATGGCTGCACAACAGCTCTCTAGAATGTTCTTGCTTTGCCTTACAAGTTCTTTAAGAATATGAGGTGTGGTGTCTCAGCTCAAGCAGCTGTAACAAAATGCAATTGGCTGCATGGCTTAAACAACAGAAAGTTATTTTCTCAGAGTTCTGAAAGCTGGAAAGTCCAAGATCAAGGCTCTGGCAGAGTTCAGGTTTTGGTGAAGACTCTTCCTGGCGTGGAGATTCTGACTTCCTTTCTCACTGCATGCTCACATGGTCTTTCCTTGGTGTATGTCTGTACATGTGGAGAGAGACAAAGAGCTCTTTGGTAGCTTTTTCCCCGCTCCGTACTAGGGATTGATCCTAGGGCCTTTGCACTGAGCTATATCCCCAGCTCCTTTTTATTTTTTATTTTGAGACAAGGTCTCATTAAGTTGTACAAGTTGAGCTTGAACTTGTGATCCTCCTGCCTCAGCCTTCCAGAGTACTGGGATTACAGGCAGGCACCTCTGTGCCTTGTTGGGTCTTCTTGTAAGACTACCAATGCTATTAAATTAGGACTCCACCTTCCTGACCTCATTGAACCTTAATTATTTCCCAAGACCCTATCTCCAAATACAGCCACATCAAGGTTTAGAGCTTCAGTATATATATCTATATATTTTTTGGAACCGGAGATCGAACTTGGGTCCTTGCACTTGCACAGCAGGTGGCGAAACCACTGAGCTAAATCCCCGGCCTTCAGCATATATTTTTGGAGGGAGGTGGACAAAATTCAGCCCTTAGCAAGTGATGTAAATGATAAATATGAGTATCTTAAGTGTATTTCTAAATGAGAAATTCAGGCTGAGTCTTACGTCTCAGAAGCCTGGGGCTCTGCTCCATGCTACCAATTCTCCCAAATATCTTCCTAATCTTCACTATTGTCTACTTGTTCTTTTTTTAAAATTAATTTTATTGGTACATTTTAGGTATACAATATAATGACATTCATCACTGGAAATTTGCACCTTTACATAATCTCTCTTGGTTCTTATTTTTTCCCCATTCTCCTGCCCTCCCTTCAACCCTTCTGTCCCTCCCTATCTACAAAGACTTAGTTTCCATTTTTTCATTTTCTCATATTAATTCCATTCCCTTCTTTCTTTTCTCTACCCCTCCCACTTCCCCTTCCCCTTTGCACCTCTTCTTCCTATTTCACATTATCTATTATACCGTTTAGTCCTTATTTACACTTTCAGTTTCTCGCACTAGAGAAACTATTCAGTATTTACATGTGTGTCCTATTTATTTCACTTAAGAGTATTGGCTCAATGTGCATCTATTTAGCAATAAATGTCTCTAGTTTCTCGTTCTTTATCATTATTGTGTACTTTGAATCTTCTCCATCTTTCTGTAAATTAACTTTTCTTAGTAAGGAAGAGATTCCTTCAATTGCCCACAAATGGATCATGGTTGATTCAATTGCCTGCTCTTCTCTCCCCCACCCAGAGGTAGGAGAACTTGGGGTGAATGGAGCATTTGAGTGATCATTTAGCTCTGCAGGGTCACCTTACTCCCTTTCTCATTCTCCCTTCATATTGTAATGACAACTGGAAGAAAGCCACCTTGCATCAGACTTAGAGAAAATGGGAGGAAGCTGAGCTTTGGCCCAAGAAAAGCATTTGACAAACTCACATATATATTTTTATTATGAAGAAAGATGTAAAAATGAATATGAAAAAACTTATATTATTATTTGGTTTGAGCATTAAGCTTCATCTTTGTATGATACGTGTACATGTCTGTTTGTATCAGTGACTAACATCTGTTTTTTTTTTTGGTACTGGGGATCGAACTCAGGACCTTGTGCTTGTGAGGCAGACACAGTGCCACTGAGCTAAATCCCCGGCCCCTAACATCTGTATTACACAAGGTTTTGGAATGTTTTGGAATTCTGGTTTATGTAATTTTGTATTTTTTTTTTTTTGGAATTGAGGATCGAACACAGGACCTTGCACTTGTGAGGCAGGTGGAGGCACCATTGAGCTAAATCCCTGGCCCAGGTTTATGTAATTTTGGAAGGTTCTGGAATGTATTGATAGATTTCCTGATATATTACAAAAAAAGGCATTGGTTCTATTTCTAACAGGGACAGTTAATAAGCATTCACTAAATTGCCTAATGAGCATCTTTTTTTTTCTTCCCCCCATTAAGTTTATTGATACATATTAGGTATAAAATACATTTACATACAACATTGGGATCTTGTACCATTACGTGAGTATATTGGTTCTTATTTTTTTTCCCCTTCCCTTGCCCTCCCTTCACCCCCTCCACCCTTCCCTATTTGCAAAGAT
>NW_004624762.1:3070718-3083131 GCF_000247695.1 Heterocephalus glaber | reverse complement strand
AGATCCTCTTTTGTTGCCAGTTCAGAGAGTCCAGGTGGTTGAGTATCAGAGTGTTCCATCTCATTTCCCTTTGGGTTTGCTGTAGGTGATCCAGAAGTCTATTTTTGAGGCTCGTTTACGTGTCTTCTCATAACCGTGGGTGTGTGTGTGTGTGCGCGCGCGCTTCTGGCACCCGTGCAGCTCACCTTCTCTGCCCTAGGAGCGTGGAATGGTGGTGGGGAAGCTTCCTTCCGGGTGCTGGGACTGGCTCACCTTCTCTCCTAATGAGCATCTTATAGAGAAGCTAGCTATTTTTCCAGACTATACATGTAATTTAAATTTAATCTTTATTTATTTCACACTAATTAGTCTAGAGGTTGTTTTCTAAGGAATAAACACTGAGCTATGCATATTTTCATTATAAAGAGGAAAATAAAACATCCAGGAACTATAAGGGGTCCTTCAGGTTTCTGGTACATTGCCAGGTCCTTGTCTCCTGTGGAGGCTTTTCATCATTTATTATCTTGCTGGTGCTGTTTGTTTCCTAACCCCTGTTCTACCTGTTTCTCAGTGTTTTAGTTCTTGCTTTTAGTAAAGAATATGTAAATTCTTTCCTCTTCAAAGGCTATGTTCCTGTGGCTGTAAAAACCATTCATACTTATTGTAAAACGTGCCAAGTCCGGAATGGTATAAAGAAGATAGAAAACACTCCCAAACTTAGTACTTATTGGAAATCCCTATTTGTATTTTGTTTTATTTCTTTCTGTTAGATTTTCTTTGTATTTTTGACATTGCTAAACCACACTGTATTATTTTTTTTGGTACTGGGGATCAAACTCGGTTCCTTGCGCTTGCAGGGCAGGCAGCAAAACCACTGAGCTAAATCCCTGGCCCCAAAACCACACTGTATTTTGTAGTATTGTATCTTGTTTTCTCCTCCTGACATACTTTGTTAAGAAATTTTGTTATTCAAGCAAAAAACTGTAAGGATCATTTTTTTTTTTTTTTGGTCCTGGGGATCAAACTCAGGACCTTGTGCTTGTGAGGCACTGGAACCACTGAGCTAAATCCTGGCTCCTGTAATGATCATTTTTAATGGCTGACTGACATTCTATCATGCAGATTACTTAAAGGATAATTTTTCAAAAGTAAGATTATGACTGTCATACAAATATAAATGAGTATATCAAAGGTTTTATTTAGGTCATTAATTAATGAAGGAACCGGTAAGATGACACAGCCAGTTCAAATGGGGAATTTAAAGAACTACATATAGAAAAATGATAAGAAATGTTGAGATGAATTTACAAGTCAGTGCAAAACTCAGAGGGCAACAATCAGTGACATCTCTCACTCTGATTGGAATTTCTGTGCATAAAGGAAATTTGCATTATTATTAGTTTTCTACAATTTGCATAGTTGTAAAATAGCTCAAAGACAGTGAAAGAAAATTATAATCCACTTATCTTTTTGGTCATTTGAAAGTCTTTTACAGTTTTTCTTGACAAAATCTTATACGATTTACTCACCTATTAGCATCATTTGTGCAGTGTCCCTCCCTGCAGAAAGGCTGGCTTTCCTCCTTTCTGAGTGACATGAAGGAAATTGGCGAACCTCACAGGACTCGCAGAACCTCACCTGTAGAGTGAGAACAGGCTGGATAGTCTCAAAAAGCCTCCTCCTCTCTTTCTTTTGCACTACTAGGGATCAAACCCAGACCCTTCACAGTGAGCTTTATCCCCAGCTCTCTCTTTCCCTCTCTCTCTCTCTCTCTATATATATATATTTTGTTTTGTTTTGTTTTAAATTTTGAGACAGGATCTCCATAAGTTCCAAAGTTGCCTAGGGTAGGCTTGAACTTGCCATCATCCTGCCTCAGCCTCCCACCTCAGCCTCCCAATGTGCTGGAATTATAGGCATGCACAATCATGCCTGGCTCTCAAAAAGCCTTTCTGAAGGTCTAACCCACCTAGTCCCCTAGTTACCTCCTGCAAAGGTCTACTTGGGAAACATCACTGTTTTGTTTGTCTTTCATATCCTTCCTTTCAGCAAGATTATACAGGTAAGCAATTAGTGCCCTACTTGACTATAAGCACAAGAGTGATATAAGATAAAAAGCTATGATTAAATTAGTCTTCAAATTTTGTGTGTGTGTGTGTGTGTACATGCTGGGGATAAAATCCAGGGCATCACTCATGCTAGGCAAATGTTCTACTACTGAGCTATATCCCCAGCCATCTTTTAAGAAGTTTAGACAGAGAATTATAAGGGTAGAAAAGAGGCCGGGGATTTAGCACAGTGGTGCCGCTGCCTGCCTCGCAAGCACAAGGACCTGAATTCGATCTCTGGTACCAAAAAAAAGAATAGAAAAGGAAGCATATGCTATAGTTTAATTGCCATGGTTTTTGTTTTCTTAGTGGCTGTTATGGTTTAGATCTAAAATGTCTCCCCAAATATCTTGTGTTCAGAAGTGAAGCCTATAAAAGATGATTGGCTCACTGGGGCAATACACTCATTAGTGGATTAATTCATTGATGATTTTATAGCTAAATGTTCTTTTAGCAGGTGGGGGCTGCAACCCTGAAAGGGTGTATTTTTGTCCTCATCTACACCCTTCTCTCTCTGTGCCCTGGCTGCCATAGGTTGAGCTGCTTTCTTCTGTCATACCCTTCCACTGTGCTGTTTCTCACTTGGAGCTAGCAAACCATGGACTGAGACCACTGGAAACTGTCAGCCAAATAACCTCTCCTCCTTTAAGATGTGGGTGTTGGGTATTTTTATCTAGCAATCATAAAGTGGCTAATACAGTGGGAAATAATACAATAGTGTGTTTAGCTTGGATGATGTCTTTTACTTGATGAAACAAAATAATAACTTTATGGGAAAGAAAAAGAAACACCAGTGTAAAAGTAAACAGATTACAATATATACAGTATTCATATTTCAGAAATACTTAAAAAAATTCTGAATGAAAAACCAAGTCTTAGAATTGAGAAAGCATATTTGCATATTCAGTAGGTGAAGAAAGAACTAGGTCATGAATTTCTTCCTGTCTGATGTATAGAAAGGATTTGGTAATTCAGAAAAAACAGCACTTTTTTTTCTGATTCCAAAAGGAGTACTGCTGGAAGCAACCCAAATGTCTATGAACTGATGACAGAATAAACAAAATATGATAGATCCATAAAGTGGAATATTATTCATCCACAAAAAGCAATGAAGTACTAGTACATGCCACAATAGGATATATCTTGAGAACATTATTTTACATGAAAGAAGCCAGACACAAAATGCCACATATTGTATATTCTATTCATATGAAATTTAAATCCAGAATAGGTAAATTTATTGAGAAAGAAAACAAATCAGTGCTTTCCAGAATCTGTGTGTGTGTATGGGTGTGCGTGTGCATGAGAAATGAGCTTAATAACTATGAGGTTTTCTTTTGAGTGATGGAAATGTTTTAGAACTAGAGTGGTGATGGATGTACAACATTTGAAATGTCAAAATCCCACTGAATTGTATGATATAAAATGAATTGTATGATATAAATTTTATGCTATGTGTATTTGACCACAATAAATAAATTATCCAAGTAATACGTGTTGGAAAAAATTTTAAAATTCCTATTTTAAAAAAAGAAAGAAAGAATAGTATTAGCAATAATGTTCAGTTCCTTAGTGGTTGGCAGATGTCACTCACTAGCTTTGCTTTTTGTCTCACTGAACTCAAGGGCCACTCCCATCCATTGAACTGCTTTAGTGGATCCACTAGAATTGAGAGAGGGCAGTTGGTCTCTTAGGGCTCTTATGAATGTTTCTGATGCAGCTGCCAGAAGTCTCTGACACGGCTCACTCCATCTCCCTGGCCTGAGGAGTCACTCTGACCCCTCTTCCTGTCTTCCAAGGTACCACATAGATACTTGTGATTCAGAAAGACAGGAGTCTGTACAGCTTTCTTTGTGAAGCTTCAGGGGACATGTGAAGAGCTCCTCTCCTGGCTGATGAGAAGCTGATAGGAGAAACCATTGTGGGGCAAGAGGGAGGTCAGACAAAGCTGTTCACTGGCCAACACCTGAAAGGTATGTAGAAGTTAGATATGTAAATTTCTGTTTCCTAAGAGCCATTATTTTCTTAAACCTTCTATATGCTGTGCCACAGAAGCAGCATTTCACCTTTGCTTGTAGACAGTTTGGAACAAGGAGGGACTGGGGATGGAGAGATGACCTGGAGTCAGGGAACAGCTGGATGAAGGCCAGGAGGCAGGAGTGTGTGAGAGGAGCTGAACAGATTTCATCCTGGCTCATGTTGGAGGCTGTGAGGGCCTTAGGGGTGAGAAGTGGGCTGAAGATTCAGACTGTAGAAAGGCTTTATCCTAAGAAGGTGAGGCATTTTGATGCCGTTTCTCTTCTTAAACAGGAATATTTAAGGTGTTTCTTCCTGTGAAGGCCAGTTGTGTCTGTGGGGACAGTTGTCTTGAGAG
This sequence comes from Heterocephalus glaber, assembly GCF_000247695.1. The sequence goes on along the minus strand of NW_004624762.1, from coordinate 3,078,670 downwards.
ATGAATCCTCTCCTCTGTAAGCTTGTTGGGCTGGAGATGAAATGGCTCTGAAGCTACCAGTCAGAGGAGGACCCTTTCCTGTCAGCTTCTCATTATGCCACAAAAGAGCTCCTCCTATCCCCAGACAGTGTTGCTATGTAGTTCAGGTTGGCTTTGAACTCACTATGTAGCCCAGGCTGGCCTTGAATTCACTGCCTTCTGCCTCTGCCTCCTGAGTGCTGGGATTACAGGCATGCACCTCCACGTCTGGCCTGTTGATGGGCATTTAGGTTGATTCTATATCTTGGCTATTATGAGTCACTATAGTTAACATGGGGGTACAGATGTCTCTTTGGCATAGGGATTTAATTTCCTTTGGATATATACACAGGAGTGGGATTGCTGGGTCTTATAGTGGTCCTACTTTTATTTTTACTTTTGAGGGAGGGTTTCGCTTTGTAGCCCACAGTAGCCTGGAATTTGCAATGTAGTCCAGGCTGGTTTCAAACTCATTTTCTCTTTCTTTACTTCTTTCTTTTCCCTCTCTCTCCCTCCCTCCCTCCCTCCCTTCCTTTCTTTCTCTTGGCAGCACATTTATTAAAGGTAAAAAGAAAGAAACATGCTCTGCAGAGTGACTTTGGGTGAAGTAAAAGTAGGAAAAAAAGTGTGTTCTCCAGCATGAGAGTGGACTGCTGTGAAAGGACACAGTGCCGGAGAGTTCAGTGGCAACTGTCCTTTATGTCACCTCCCACTCCTCAGGCTGACATCAGGTTGGTCTTGAACTCAGGATCCCCCTGCCTCAGCTTTCTGAGTGCTCAGATCCCAAGTGTATACCACCATGCCGAGCTGCTTTTAATCTTTTGAAGAATCTCCATACTGTTTTCTGTAATGTCTGTATCAATCTGGGGTACTTTAACTCATGTCATGGTCAATGTCTTGAGGGTGCTGGTAATCTTCCTCTATGGAAAAGAAATGAATAAAAATCCACAAATTTAATAATCTGACAGAGCACTCCATCTATGTGAAAACTACAAGAGAATATGATACAGTATAATTAGTGACTTAATTTTGTGTGTTCCCAAAAAAGGAGGATCAGGATAGGCTGTGTTTTGGTGGCCACATCATGGAGAAAGAGGGTTGTAATAGAAGTTTGGCCTGGAAAAGCAAGCACTATAGTGGGAGTCTAGGAGAAACATTTTAAGAAAGGTGGAAGTAAACTCGATGGTGAGAATTGTAGCCTAAGAGCTTGTTTGAGAGTTGGAAGGTTATCAGGTTCCTTGCTACCTCCATTTCTGGATCTGTGAAATGACTTTACAGGAAGGGGAGCCACACAGAAGACCCAGAGCATGATTGGAGTTCTATAAAGAAATACCAAAGAGGACTACAAGGCATTTATTCATTAAATATGGAAACCTTTCATCCCCCACTACACCCCCAGGCTGGAGACCTTGGTTATAAAGAATTAGTGTAATAACTGTGTTGCAACATGTTTTCTCTGGTTTGTTTCTTAGTCCTTAGGAAGGCCTTAGGAAGAGGCATGGACATTTACATCTCAACTGAAGGCATTGATTGGAAGGGTTTCTCCCTGAGCTGGTCCACTTGGAAGCCAGGTATTCTGAACTGGTAGAAAGGGCAAAACCTTCCCCAACCCCGCCCCTGCTTTTAACTCAGATCAGAGGGTTCAGCTCTTTATGTGTGAGCCCGCCAGGCTGCTGGCAGTTGGGCTGGGTTGGAAGGGGGCACGGGTTGGCTTTTCCTCAGGAGAGAGTCCGTTGGGGTGGGGCCCGGGGAGGGAGGGAGGGAAGGAACTTTGCCAGAATAGGAAAACAGAAGCTGGAGAGATGTAGCGCACTAGGAATGTGCTTGAGATGATCAGAAGTTTAGGACTCCTTTCATAGCAACCTGACTGCGGGGTGGTTGATACGTTTTTCTAAACTCCCAACTCCTGTGATTCAGGACTGTGGCTTTAGCAATTACTAAAGTACTACTTTGCCCTTGTACACATGGCCAATTACTTCAAACTTTCAAAAAGGCCAAGAAGTCTCAAATAAGGATCAGTTCCCCCCAAATCAGGGAATGGGCTGATCCAGTTTTAAGCAATTTTAGGTGTAGTTCTGAAGAGAGCAAAGCTTTGTGTGGGTGTATGGAAGTGTGGGGGAGGAATGAAGTCTTTTTTAACAAACAGCTTTATTGAGATATAATTTACATACCATACAATTTACCCACTTAAAGTGTACAATTCACTGGCCTTTAGTATAAACACAGAATTGTGCAACTATCATAGTCAATTTTAGAACATTTTGTCACTACATAAAGAAACCCCATACCCTTTAGTTATTGCCTTGTCTCCTCACCCCTACCCCAGCACTAAACAACCACTGATGTTCTTTCTGTCTCTATAGATTTCCCTATTCTGGACATTCATACGGATGGAATTATATAATATGTGGCTTTTGTGCCTGACTTTTTTCATTTAGTGTATTTTTTTTTCTGCTATTGAGGATTGAACCCAGGCATCCCCAGCCATTTTTATTATTTTAATTTTGAGACAAGTTTCTCACAAGTTGCTCAGGGGGACTCAAACTTGCAATCCTCCCACTCAGCTTCCCCAAATGCTGAGATTATAGGTGCCCCATCACACCAGTAATGTTTTTTTTTTTTGGTGCCAGGAATTGAACTTGGGTCCTTGCGCTTGCGAAGCAGGCAGCAGAACCACTGAGCTGAATCCCCGGCCCCACACCAGTAATGTTTTTAAGGTTCATTTGTATTGCAGTATGTATTAGTTCTCTATTCTTTTTAGTGGTGAAATATTATTCCATTGTGTATATATGCCACGATGTTTTCAATCCATTTATCAGTTGGACATTCATGTTGTTTCTATCTTTTGGCTATTATGAATAATGTTGCTGTAAATATTTGTTTGCAAGTTTTTAGGAGGAGCAATGGTTTCATTTCTCTTGAGTATATATACCTAGTGGAATTGCTGGGTCATATAGTAACTTGATGTTTAATTCTTTGAGGAAGTGCCAGACTTTTCCATGGCACACACACTATTTTATATTCTCACTAGCAATGTGTTGGGTTTTCTGTTTCTCCACATCCTAGACAGCACTTGTTCATTTCTTTTTTCTTTTCTTTTCTTTTTTTTTTGAGTATAGCCATCCTAATGGGTGTGAAGTGTACCTTGTGGTTTTGGTTTGCATTTTCCTAACAACTACTAATGTATAGTAAAATACTTGGCAAGTTGTATATCTTCTTTGGAGAAATATCTATTCAGATCCTTTGCCAATTTATCAAATTAGATAATTAGCTTTTTTTTTTGGTAGGGTATTGAACTCAGGACCTTGCGTTTGCCAGGCAGGCACTGGCAATACTGAGCTAAATCCCTGGACGATAATTGGCTTTTAAATTTGAGTTTTAACAGTTCTTTACGTAGTCTAGATACTAGCCCTTTTATCAGATATGTGATTCACAAATATTTTTGCATTTTTTTTTCAGTACCGTCAATCGAACTCAGGATCTTGCACTTGCTAGGCAGGCGTGGCACCACTGAGCTACATCCCCAGCCCTATTTTTGCATTTTGTGAGTTGCCTTTTTCTTTTCCTTTGCCTCCTCCCTCCTTCCTTTCTCCTTCCTCCTTTTTTTTTTTTGACAATACTGATGATTGAACCCAGGGCCTTCACACTGAGTCACATCCCCAGCCCTTTTTATTATTTAATTTTGAGATAGGGTCTTGCTGAATTCCCTAGGTGAGACATGAAGTTGTTATTCTTTTGCCTTATCTTCCCAAAATGCTGGGGTTAACAGCTATGTACTACTGTACTTGGCTTTTTATTTTCTTGATGTTATACTTTGAAGCACAGAAGGTGTTAATTTTGATGAAGTCCAATTATGTGTTTGTCATATTGCTCATGCTTTTGGTGTCATGTCTAGGAATATTTTTCCAAATCCAATGTCATAAAGATTTATACTTATACTTTTTTTCCTAAGAGTTTTATAATTTTAGCTCTTACATTTAGGTCTTTGATCCATTTTGAATGAACTTTTTTTTTTTTTTTTTTTGGTACCGGGGATCAAACTCAGGACCTTGCACTTGTAAGGCAGGTAAAGGACTACTGAGCTAAATCCCCAGCCCATTGAATGAACTTTGTTTAAACTGAGATAAAATTTATGTTTTACCACCACAATTCAGTGGTGTTTAGTACATTTATAATGTTGTGAAAGCACTGCCTGTCTCTAGTTTCAAAACTTTCACATCACCCCATAATAACTCTATGCTCATTAAATAACCACACTCTATTATCCTTGTCTTCAAGTCCCCTGTCAATTACTAGTCTGATTTCTGTCTCTAAAGATTTACCTACAACATAGAACAAGGAAGGGGCGGGCCGGGGATTTAGCTCAGTGGTTTCTCCGCATGCTGCTCAAGCGCAAGGACCCAAGTTCGATCCCCAGTACCAAAAAAAAAAAAAAAAAAGGAAGGGGCAATTGGCACTTTCTCCCTGGCTCCTAGCTTGAAGAGACACAGTGAAAGTGGGTGACCCCAGAGGGCTTCAGGGAGAAACACACCAGTGGAATGGAGTAATGGATGCCATGCACTACAACAGTTGGTGAGTGACTTCAGTGTGAGCAACGGCAGTGTCCCTTGGAGAGAGTGCCTGGTTAGATGCCATTCTAGGGAGGGGCCAACTGAACCTGGGACTCAGAGCAGCCATGGGTTGGCTTCATCTCAGGGCTCCCAGTGTTGAACTCCCACAGTGACTGGGTGAGGAACAGCCACAGAAGAAGTCCATGGTCAGGGTACCATGGTCAGGCCAGCAAGAGACCCCAGAGTTCTATAAGCTAAATAACTCAGGCCTCACCCTAGAGGCAGTGTTCAACCTGAATTTCTGTGGATTTGAAAGTCTGGCCAGGTGTGGTGGCACATGCTTGTGATACCAGTACTTGGGAGGCTGAGGCAGGAGGACCACTGTGAGTTTGAGGCCATCTGGTGCTACATACTGAGTTCAAGACCAGCCTGAACTACATAGTGAAGAAAACAAAGATGGTCACTTGGGTTAAAAGAATAATCCAAGAGGAAGATATAACAATCATAAATATATATGCACAAAATACCAGTGCACCCAACTATATAAAACAAACACTAATAGGTATGAAAAATCAGATATGATATAATTGTGATGGGGGACCTTGATACCCCACTGTCAAAAATAGACAGATCAACTAGGCAAAAAAATCAACAAAGAAATATCAGAGCTGAACCAAACCTTTGAACAAATGGACTTAATAGATATCTACAGAGTGTTCCATCCAACAAAAACAGAATGCACATTTTCTTCAGAAGAACACGGAACGTTTTTCAAAATAGGCCACATACTAGTTCATAGAACATTATTCAGTAAATGCAAAGGGAGTAAAATTATTCCATGCATATTATCAGATCACAATGCAATGAAACTGGAAATAAATGGGAAAAGAAACCACAAAAACTACACATATGGAAATTAAATAATATCCTTCTGAACAATCAGTGAATCACAGATAAAATTAAAGAAAAAATTAGATAATTTCTACAATTAAATAATGCTGATACAACATACTAAAACTTATTGGATGCAATGAAAGCAGTCTTATGAAGAAATTTATAGCAGTGAACTCCCACATCAGAAAAACAGAGCAAGCTCAAATAAATAAACTAATGTTGAATCTCAAGTTTCTAGAAAAAGAAGAACAAGTTAAACCCAAAACTCATACAAGGAAAGAAATTGAAAAGATCAGAGCAGAAATTAATACAGTTGAGATTAAGAAAACAATACAAAGAATCATTGAATCAAAGAGTTGGTTCTTTGAAAGTTTAAATAAAATAGATAACCCCCTAGCCAACATTATCAAAAAAAAGGAAAGACCCAAATCCATGCAATGAGGAATGAAAAGGATGAAATCACAGTGAATCCTGCAGAAATCCAGAAGATCATCAGTACCTACTTTGAGCACCTGTACTCTAATAAGATGGAAAACTCAGAATAAGTGGACAGATTCCTAGTATGAATTACTAAAGCTGAATCAAGAAGATATAAAAATTCTACATAAGCCAGTATCAGTCAGTGAAATCAAAGAAATAATTTTAAAAAACTACCAACAAAGAAAAGCCCAGGCTCTTATGGTTTCACTGCTAAATTCTACAAGAATTTTAGAGATCTAGTGCCACTATTCCTCAAGCTCTTTAATGAAATTGAAAGGGGAAACAGTATTTCCAAAGTCGTTCCTGGGATCAAGCATTACTGTTATACCCAAACCAGACAAAAATCCAACCAAATAAGAGAACTACAGGCCAATCTCTTTAATGAACATAGATGCAAAATTGCTCAGTAAGATACAATGGTACCTCAGTACATGAACTTAATTCTTTCCATGATTCTGATTGCAACTGAATTGCAAGCATATATGTACATGGAATGAATTCTGTGACCAGAATCATGGAAAGAATTAAGTTCATGAACCAAGGTACCACTGTACTGGAAAACAGAATGCAGCAAATTATCAAAAGATAATACACTATGACCAAATAGTATTCATTCTAGGGATATAGGGATGGTTCAACATATGCAAATCAATAAATGTAATACACATTAACAGAACCAAGGGCCAAAACTATATGATCATCTCAATAGATGCAGAAAAGGCATTTGACAAAGTCCAACACCCACTCATGACCAACCCCCCCCCCAAAAAAAACCCTAAGAAAAATTGGAATAGGTCTTTATCTCAATCTGACAACAACCATCTATGACAAACCAACTGCTAACATCATACTAAATGGTCAAAAATGGAAAGCTTTCAATCTAAAATCAAGAATAAGACAAGAATGCCCACTATCACCACTCTTGTTCAATATAGTTCTGGAAACATTAGCCAGAGCAATTAGACAAGAGAAAGAAATAAAAAGAAAAGGATAGGAAAGGCAGAAGTTAAATTTTCATTATTTACTGACAACATGACACTCTACATAGAAGACCCCCAAAACTCCAGCAAAAGACTCTTAGAATTAATAACCAAGTTTTGTAGCATAGCAGGGTACAAAGTCAACACTGAAAAATCAATTACATCCCTGTACATGAATAACAAACTCACTGAGAGAGAAATCAGGGAAAGAACAACTTTCACAATAGCATCAAGAAAAATGAAACACTTAGGAATCAATCTAATGAAGGAAGTGAAAGACATTTACATTGAAAACTGCAGTACTCTGAAAAAGGAGATTGAAGAGGATTGAAAAGACATCCCCTATTCTTGGATAGGGAGAGCCAATATAGTGAAAATGTCTGTACTTCCAGAACTGTTATATAAACTTAATGCAATCCCAATCAAAATACCAATAGCATACCTCACAGAACTAGAGAAAACAGTCCTAAAATTCATTTGGAACCAGAAGAGACCTAGAATAGCAAAAGCAATTATAGGCAACAGGAGCAAGGCAGGGGGCATCACAATCCTAGATTTGAAGTTATACTACAAAGCTGCTGTGATAAAAACAGCATGGTACTGGCAAAGAAACAGACCCAAGGATCAGTGGAGCAAAATAGAAGATGCAGAAACAACTCTAAGCACACATAGCTACCTTATCTTTTTTTTCCCATTAAGTTTATTGGTACATTTTAGGTGTAAAATACAGTCACATTCATCATTGGGATCTTGTACCATTACATGAGTATCTTGGTTCTTTTTTTCCCCCTTCCTCTGCACTCCCTTCACCCTCTCCACCTTTCCCTATTTGCGAAGACTTTCTTTCCATTTTTTTCCTTTTCTGATATTTTTTCTTTGCCCTTCTTTCCTTTCCCCTACCCTTCCCACTTCCCCTGCTCCTTTAGACCTTTTCTGCTATTACACAATATCAATTATACATTTTTAAAATTACAATATCAAGATCTAGGAGACATTACCACAGATTTTACAGAATTTAAAAGGATATAGA
>NW_004624762.1:3042893-3058632 GCF_000247695.1 Heterocephalus glaber | reverse complement strand
GGGAAAAAAAAAAGAACCAAGATACTCATGTAATGGTACAAGATCCTAGTGATGAATGTGACTGTATTTTATACCTAAAATGTACCAATAAACTTAATGGGGGGGGAAATTAGTTGACCACAGAGGTATGGGTTGATGTATGGACATTTAATTTTAATTTTATTCCATCAATCTATATGTCTGTCCTTGTGCTAATATCATGCTATCTTTATGACTGTTATTTTGTAGTAAGTTTTGAAATAAGGAGTTGGAAGTCCTTGTATTTTGGGCTTTTTCAGGATTGTTTTGGTTATCTTGGACACCTTGAAACTTCATATGAATTTTACAATTATCTTGTCATGAAGAAGTAAGGGGGATTCTGATAGGGCTTTTTGTTGAATCTGTAGATCATTTTGAGGAATTTTACCATCTTACCAGCATTGCTTACTGATTCATGAATGGAGAATGTTTTACCTTTGATTTAGCTCTCCTTTAATTTCGCAGTTTTATAGCTTTCAGAATAGAAAAAAAATTGCTTTTCTTTTGCTAATTTTATTCCTAAATATTTTATTATTTTTGATGTCATTGTGAATGAAATTTTTTCTTAGTTTAATTTTCAGATTATTCATCACAAATATGTAGAAATATAATTGATATCCATATATTGATCTTGTATCTCACAACTTTGCTGAAGTTATGTATTAATTGTAATAGTTTTTGTTGGATTTATTTGTTATTTTCTTTTTCTTTTTCTTGTGGTACTGGGGATTGAACCCAGGGCCTTTGCACTGAGCTATATTCCCAGGCCCTTTAAAAATTTTTTTATTTTGAAATAGGATCTTGCTGAGCTGCTAAGTTGCTCAGACTGGGCTTGAACTTTCGATCCTACTGCCTCAGCCTCCCAGGGTGCTGGGATTATAGGAATGTGCCACCGTCCTTGAAATTCTTTGGATTTTCTACTTACAAGATCATGTCATCTGTGAATAATGGTAGTTTATTTTATTTTTTTCTTTTTGATCTAATTGTGTTTTATTTATTTTCCTTGCACAATCGTCTTGAGAAATGGAGTTTTACAAGACTGGGAAGTACATGATATACTAGACCAACCTCTAGAGATAACCCCCAAAATGTATCTACTGTGTGCTCACCATCCTACTAGATGTTGATTGTGCACACATTTATCCACTTATCCAAAAGCATAAATGGGAAATTCAGTGTGTCTAAAAAATACCATTCTCAGTCGGGGATTTAGTTCAGTGATTTCGCTGCCTGCTGTGCAAGTGCAAGGACCTGAGTTCGATCCCCAGTACCAAAACCAAAACAAAAAAATACCATTCTCTTCCTTTTGGACTAACACACTACTTTTTCAGTGAACATTTATTGAGGAACATTTACTGAGCATCTTTTTGAATTGATCTTTTCTAGGCACCAGGAACATGGTGGGGAACAAGGTGGCCAAGACAGATCTTAAGGTCTAGTCAGGGAGATAGACAAGCCAAAGTGACAATTATATGCTAATGAGAACAACACAGTCTATGGAAGTGATATCCATATCGGGGCAGAGGAGAGGAAGGTGGAGAAAAAGAGGAAAAGAATTTCCAGAGGAAGTAGGATTGAGACATCTTGAAAGTTGGCAGGGGGCTCAAATACATTTCAGGGACACACCAAAATCCCAGCTAGCTAGCCCTCTACCATGACTGGTTTTCCAGAGAATTGGCTAGTTTGCAAATAGGAGTGTGTAGACCCCAGTAGGGCTCTACAGGACTCACAGGACTCTATAGGATTGAGTGAGGCTAAGAGAGGAGAAACAGAGCAAATATAGATGAGGTCAACCAGGAAGCATATTATAACTTCCTCTTGGCTTCTTAGGACAAGATACCCATCCCTCTCTTTCAAGGTATCCTCTCCTTTGGGTTTATCCTATTATATGGCTTTGCTGTGTGGGGGTCTGGTCTACTCAGGGAAGGGGCCTCAATTAAAGTTCTGTCTTAGGCAGTCAATGATGTATACTTTGTTCAGATCAACAGGCCCAAGTATCTCATCACAATGTGTGATAAGAAGGTGACCAACCCTTCTGGTTTGCCTCGGACTGTCCAGGTTTTATCACTGAAAGTCCTGGGAAACTCCTTAGTCCCAGGAAAATTTGGATTCTTGATTACTTTCAGCCTTCAAAGGGGATTGTTGAACACCCAAAACCAAAACGAATGGTTTTGGAGGGTGTGGGAGATACTATGGTCTATTGTTGACCAGTGAAGACTCAAGTTGATGTTTATTAAGACCTAGGTTGGACTTACATCCCTGCCAGTTATCAGCTTCCAGATTGGGCTAGTTATAGATCATTCTGAGCTTCAGTTTTTCACATCTTTGGGTCTGTGGGATTAATAACAGTCTCATAAGATTGTTTAGAATCAAATGAGGAAATGCCTGCCAAGTGGACAGCACTGGCTCTAGGTCATTATAAGTGACCAACAAATGATCAATACTCTTGTTCAGAGGTTGGCAAACTACAGCTGGCAGACTAAGGCATGCTGTTATTGGGTAGTTCCTTTAGAAATGGCCAAGCAAAAGTATTCCAGATCCTTCTTGCCTTGAACAAAGAATTGGATGGGACAAGCAAAAATGGTGCCAAAAAGTTTATTTGAAAAGTGAGTGGTGAATGTGTATGAGAGAAACCAGCTCTGTAGAGTGAACTTGGGAAGAATAAGAGAAAAAGAAGATAAACGAAAAAATAAAAGTACAAGCTGTGTCTGGGAGATACAGTGTGGGAATGGATATCATGGGAAGACACGATAGTGAGCTCCCCAAGACATCCAGTCTTCTTTTATACTGCCATGTCTCGTGGGAGCCTTCAAGAAGTTCCACGTTATGCGGTCCTGAGAATTATTTGGTGCTGTCCTGGGATCTTGTAATTTGATGTCCTGCTCATTTCCCCTGCCAGCTTTGCCATGCCCTATCTCCTATATCACTACCAGTCTTTTAGTATTGTAAATAAAGTTTTAATGGTATGCAGCCACACCCATTTCTTTACATATTGTCTGTGGCTGATTTCAAGATACAAAGGTCTAGTTGAGTAGGTGTTATAAAGAATGTACAGCCTGCAAAGTCTAAAATATTTATATTTTGGCCCTTTATAGAAATAGCTTGCCCACTCCTGCTCTTGTTTAATATTTCCAGGCATGATTGAAGGAACTCTGATTCAGATCCAGGAAACCTAGACTCCAAACTCACAGATATATGGTCTGATAAGAACTAGCTGTATGACCTTGAGTAGATCAATCATTCAGGTTTTTAGGAATTATGTGTTTGTCTGTGAAACAAATAAGTGATTTATAAGGCCAGTCCATGTAGTCAACTTTCTGAAACATTTTGAACCTATGAGACATTTGGGAGGTAGGTGAAGAGTGTGATGAATTCTGTCTCTAATGCCTCATTCTTAAATTCCCCAGAGTTAATGAGGCACTCTCCTCCTGAACTGGGTCTTTACAGTAAATCCCAGGTCTCAGGAGTGGGCAGGTTCAGCAAGTTCATCAAACCCACCAGAAGTCCCTGGTCATCTGCCCTTGTAGTCAGGAGCTGTGTCCTGCCATGCAAGGTAGCCTGGTTTCTAGTGTGAGGAAGAATGAATCATGACTCTGGTCATGACCCAGTCTTCCTGCTTAGGGAGGTTATGATGAGTCACCCTCTTTGCCAGTGATAATCTTTAAATGACCCTGGGGCACCCCAAAAATTTGCCTTTAGTTTCCCGAATGTGCTAATTTACATAATGATGCTTTTTGGTTTCATAGCTGGATAAAATACAAATTAACAGTAGAAAGGAGAGAGGGAGGGAGGGAGAGAAAGAGAAACAATGAGAGAGAGAGAGAGAGAGAGAGAGAAGATGCATCAGTTTCTCATGAGGGTTCTGTAATCAGTAACTCCTGACATAGAAAACTCCCACCAACATTTTTTTTTTGTCAGGGTCTCACTATGTAGCCCAGGCTGGCATCGAACTAGCTATGTAGTTTTGGCTGGCCTCAAACTCATGATCCATCCACCTCAGCCTCCCAAGTGCTGGAGTGTGCCACCATGCCCAGTTTAGATGACTCTTTAGGGGTACTCCATTTTATAAATAAATCTTTTTCTTCCTTTTTTCTTTCCCCTCTTCTGGATGTTGTTCTTTGTTGCAGGAAGTCGTCAACCATTTCCTAAGCACCCCACTACATTTCATGAGCCCCTAGTTACCCCAGTTTGTCCCATCACTGCCTTTTCCACATTTCTGGCCTGTGTGGTCACAGCCTTCTCAGCACTTCCTCACTTGCTCTCTGGATTGCTATCAGAAAATCTGCTCTTCCCAGCCCTGTCATTTCCACTGGTCAGGGCAAGGGCTGAGCTGCCTAATTTATCTTCATGCCCTGGGGGCTGGGCTGGGCACTGGGTGCAGCAGGAAGTGTGGCTCTGGTAGAACATTCTCATCTGTTCCCATAGAGGGGTGGGACTTCCTGTCCTCACCAGGTAGTGGAGTTAGATTTAAATCTCTCCAACATCCAGGTCTCTTCTTTGATATCCTAGCAGGTTGGGTTGACTCATCCTACCCTGCTCATTCCTTAAGGCTATTGTGTGTCATGTCTGGGCCTTTATCCTGATTAGGATAACATCTTGAGTTTGGCCACTGGGCAGCCTTTCTTTAATGAATGAAAAATGCACTTGAAGTTATTGCAAATGAGTGTTTATCTACCATGCTCTCTTTCTGCAGAACAATTAGCAGTTATGAAAGCCAGTTGTGAGATGGGGATGTGTAATTGCAGCATATTACTGGAGCTCTTTTGATTTTATTTTTTTGGTACTGGGGATTGAACTCAGGACCTTGTGCTTGTGAGGCAGGCGGCAGAACCACTGAACTAAATCCCCGGCTCCTTTTGATTTTCTTTAATAAGGCTTCTAGCTTCATTTTGGTCATATGGGGGAAAATGAACTCTTTATTAAACCAATGCAGATATTAATTATTGTCATTAACATTCTAGAAGGGAACTCTCACATTCAAGAAATAGGGTAGCACCGGGAAGCTGAGGCAGGAAGTTCACAAGTTTGAGTCCAGCCTGTGCAGTTAGTGACTTAGCGAGACCTTGTTTCAAAATAAAAAATAATAAAAGGGCTCAGTGTGAAGGATGTTGGTTCTATTCCCAGTATGGGGGTGGGGTGGGGTGTGGTGGTGAAGAAATAGGGTGGACACTTGCACTCCTGGATATCATGTGGAACAGCCTCTGGGAAGCCAGCTTCAAGGGGATGATGGGCCATGGGCATTCCTAGTTCCCAGGGTTGGGGACCAGCATGGAATACACTCACCAGGACCATTTATTCATTTACTTTTTTATATTGCATCTGCTAAGTCCTTACGAATAAGAGCACAGCATTTTTGTCTGTATATTCAGGTAATACTCTGTTTTCCACATATGAACTTCAGATTTTCTGTAATAGCATATGGTTGATTAACTGGACCTATTTTGAGTTCATGTGTAATAGGACATCCAGAGGAAACTTAAAGTAAAGTACTCCTTAGGGCCAGCCACAGGAAGCTATTTCCTATGCTGAGTATGCCTTGCCCTCTGTAAGGATAGTGCTTGGTGACAGGCCCACAAATGGCCCTGGGACTGGTTACTGCTGAATAGGTAACAGGAAGCAAAGGAGCTCTCAAGCTTGGGCTGAAAGCCCACCTTCAATATCATGCCTTCAATAACAGATGTGGGTAGATTTTGCTTTTTGCTTTGTGTCTAATACTGTCCCCTCTAGTCGTTCCTCTGACAAACAGGCACCAAGAAGCTATTTGACCTTAGATTCAGCAAATAACCAGTCTCATCTTATTCATAGAGAGCTGCACATTTGTAGATAGATAGAGCTCATTTGTAAATGGTCAAGAGAGTTAGGCAAGGTTAGAGAAGCATTTTTGATGTTACCTTGATGTTTGTTGTCTCAGTAGGAGGCAGGCAAACCTGTTCATGTTGCACATCCCTTGACAAGAGGGCCGACTGGTTTTTATTTGTTTTGTTTTTGCTCAGCTTGCCTTACTCTTCAGTCCTTCTCCCAGTTGTGGAATATAATTCATAACACAGTTCCTACTCTTTGCATTTAAAAAAAAATTAACACGTTTCCCTTTTCTGTGCTACACATACATTTTTAAACAGGGGTATTTTCCAAACTTGAAACAGCTTTCCTACCAATGTGGATGCTGTGAAGACCAAAAGCAAAAGCTTTGGTGGGTTTCCAAACATACTCAGGCATCAACCAGATTTCTGTCTTCAGGAAGCTACTGCAGCTGTGTGAAGAATCTAAAGAGAGTGTGAAGCCAGGGGCTGGTGCTGCCCTGTCCCAGGTTTGCCCCTCAGTGTAGGTCAGCACCTCGGTTGGTACCCTTGGGACCTGAGGGCTCTGCTCATTTGAGACCAGGACAGGTGTGGTGTGGAATCTTCATCCAGTTCATAATTACCTTTTACTTTTTTTTTTAATCCAGTCCTTAAAATTTTTTTTTTTTTAAATTTTGAGACAAGGTCTCATTAAATCACTAAGTTGCCTAGTCTGGGTTTGAATTTTTGATTCTTCTGTCTCAGCCTCACAGAGTGCTGGATTGTGGCTCTTACTCTTTAGTCCAGGAGTTCTGTTCCATATTAATGGAGTAGAGGTGAAACCTAATTTCTTCTAGGAGGTTCTGTTTCATTCTATACTTGTATTTGGAGATTGATGGGGAATGGTGAGAAAGTCTGACACGAATGTACAGAGGGATCCAGAACAGTGGCTCCTAAAAGGTTGACTGTGACTCTTTAGGGGGCCTTGTATCCCACTCTGGTTGTTGCACAGAGGGACCCCAACCTTACTGTAGCTTTTAGGCTAATGTCCCACCACACTATCTCAAATTCCCTTTTGAAGAAGGAAAAGAATTTGAACAAGTCCTCGTTAGTATACTCAAATGTTCTTGAGTGCCATAGGCTGAACTGAGTCCTTTCTAAATTCATATATATATATTTTTTGGTACTGGGGCTTGAACTCAGGATCTTGTGCTTGCAAGGCAGATGGCAGAACCACTGAGCTAAATTCTTGGCCCCTCCAAATTCATATGTTGAAGTCTTAACCCCTAGTACTGTACCTCAGAATTTATTTGGAGATGTAGCCTTAAAGAGGTAATTAAATAAAATAATGTCATTAGTATGTGTGCTAATCCAGTGGACTGATATTCTTGTAAGAGATTAGGACACAGATGCACCCAGAGGAGAGTGTGTGAAGATACGGGGAAGTCTGTCACCTACAAGCCGTGGAGAGACCTTAGGAGAAACCAGTCCTGCTGCCTTCAGCCTGCAGACCTGTGAGAACATGAGCTTTTGTTGTTCAAGCCCCCTGGATGGTGGTTATGGCAGCCTTGGGAAACAGATGTATGTGGTCTGGTGAGCACTACAACTACCTCTGGCAGCTCTGAAGTCCTCAATAAACTCTGTTTGTTTGTGGAGTGTTTCTCCTGAAGTTTGCAGTGAGCTCTCTAAGGATGTTGCCCTGCCCCCCATCAACTTTTACTATAGACTTCATACTTCACTTTTTTTTTTATTCTCTGTATTCTTTTCTTTTCTATTTTGTGGTATTGGGGATTGAACCCAGGCCCTTTGCACTGAGCTATATCCTCAACCCTTTAAAAAATTTGTTTTTGTTTTTGTTTTTTGAGACAAGGTCTTGCTATGTAGCTCAGGCTGGCCTTGAACTCACTATGTCGCCCAGGCTGCCTGGAACTTGTGGCGATCCTTTTACCTCAGTGCTGGGATCACAGATGTGCGCCACCATGCCTGGCTATTACATTTTTTAAAATTTTGCAATAGAGTTTCACTAAGCCATCAGTTCTCCTAGGCTGGGCTTAAACTTGTGATCCTCCTGCCTCAGACTTTCAGAGTGCTGGGATTATAGGGTATGTTACCATTTCTTGTTTTCTCTGCATCCTTTTCTTGGGTACTGTGGAAACTTGGACTGAGAGCTAGGAGACTGAAATACCATCAGCCTGTGTGATCTTGGGGAGGTCATGCAGCCTCCCGGGGCCTTGAGATTCTGGCCTGTCACAACAACAATTGAGCAGATGCCCTCTGAAGTCCCTATATGTGACACCACATGGAACACACCACTATTAACTTCATGCTGTACATTCTGGTAAGCTCGATTTTTCCTCAGGTTGCTGACTTCTCCCATTCTAACTGGCTAGAAAATTCCTTCTTGTTAACATCTGCAGGGAGACCATCAGAAAAAAGGTCCTCTTAGAGTTCAGATGTGCTTGTGAGAGAATAAGGAAGCCTAATTGCAATTCCAGAGAGCACATCTGACATTCTAGAGCGGTCAGTTCAGTTCCCATTGCTTCCTCTGACTGGTTTTATTCCATTACGCAAGGCAGTGAGTTTCTTTTTGCGTTAACAAATGCAGTACAAGAGGAAAAATCAGGTGTCCAATGAAAATCGAATGATCATGAAGATGTAAAATAGTGTAAAAATAGACTAGTAAGCAGCAAATCATGTGAACCTGGCTCCTGATCTAGAAAAGTGTAGCTTAGCCTGTGGTTTGGTGTTGAGTCTTGGATGAAATAATGCATGGATGCTTCTCCTTTTTCTGCTATGCACATTTGGACTGCTTAATCCAGAGCCTGCAGTTCGAGGTCAGCCTACTTGTTGTAACAGGTCTGGGCCATGTATCATTCTGGCACATACCTTGAGACCATCCTTAAGCATTACTCACCTGAAATTGGAGGGCATTAGCTGTTTTCCCAATGAGTGGCCAATGGCTTCATATTTTGCTATAGCTTCTGTTTAATTCTCTTCAGCCTAATGCAGCTCCAGAAATTTAAACACTTCCTATATACTCAGGGCCATAAAATTCATGACCCATTCCTAGAATCGAGGGACTTTAAAGCTTTCCTGGAAGACAAGATATTTCCTGGAAGACAAAGCATGCAGAGAATAGTAATGATGAAAAAGTTATGGTCTCCCCTGGATGGATCAGAGGCCCAAGAGCTCAAATGGATGATGCCATCAGTAAATTCCAAGATTAGTGAGGAGACAGAGACCAGAAGTGGCTGCAAGTTTCAGGAAAGATAAAGGGGAGATGTGGTTCTTGGCATTTGAAAACAGCACAAGTGATACTAAGTTTTTGTGGGCAATTCAGTCCATAGAGGACTTGGAAGATTTTCTTAGACTCTTGTAGAAGTGGGAAATTGAATAGAGGGGGAAAGTTCTTAGGAGAGGTAAGCATTGGTAGAGAGAATCAGAGGTGGAAACTAGTCCTGAGCAAGGAGGCTGTTTAATTTGGACTGTGAGATTGTTTCCAAACAAACATCCCTCCTCTTTTTCTATCCCATGCCTTCTTCACTTTCCAGGCCCTGACATCATGACACAGTGCAGCTATGTGTTTTTTCTTTTCCGCTTGACCCCCCAGCTTAAGTACCACTTTCTTGGCACCCAGAATGGAATGCACTGCCAATGGAGCAGAGGAGAGATTGATTTTGGAGGTCAGCCCCGCTGCTGTTGCATGGTCTTCCCAGGTCACTAGGAAAGATGTGGGGTGGCTGTTGTCAGAGAGAGTGGAATTTGGGTTGCCTAAAAAGCCCTTTTCTAGAAAACAGACTCTGGTAGACCTCTATTCTCCTTGAATTAGTCAGACTACTTCCCTGCTTAGAGGGAGTCCCTGGTCTCATTCCTTTCAAGAGAACAGAAATGGCATTGTCTTTGGAGTTAATGTGAGGGTTGAGCTGGTGAGGTCTAAGGATTCAAAGGAAGAGAGGGGTGCTGGATGTGGCCGTGACTATGTCAAGTTAGTATAGGAAACACAAATCTAATAGACAAGAACAAATTTTCTTTTTTTAAAACCCCATTAGGAGAACCATCTCCTTGGAAAATCCTAGGAGCCTATATTAGCCTATTTTTATTGTTATAACAAAATACCTGAGGCTGGACACTATATAAAGAAAAGAAGTTTAGCTTATAGTTTTGTAGGCTTAAAGTCCCAGATTGGGCCTCATTTGTTCAGAATCTGGCAAGGATTCCCTTGGCTGCCTCACTTCATGGCATCATGGTGAGCACACCTGTGTGTAAGAGAGATAACATGGAAGCCAGAAAATGTGGAGGAGGTCCAGACTTAGTCCTAGTACTAGGTCCCACCTCTTGAAGATTCTCTACTTCTTCTTCTTTTTTTTTTTTTGGTACTGGGGATCGAACTCGGGACCTTGCTCTTGCAAGGCAGGCGCCGGAACCACTGAGCTAAATCCCTGGCCCTGATTCTCTGCTTCTTAACATTGCCAAGCTGAGGACTAAGTTTCTAATACTTCAAGATTGGAGGGACACACTAAAAACATATCCAAATCATAGCAGAGCCCATGGTACCTACATTACTTAAAATATTACCAGAATGAGTTCTGGGTGGGTCTTGATCTTTCCTAGTGAAGGGTCAGACACGTGGCTAATGATGGTTTCATTAAGATTGGCTGAGTCCTTGGAAGTGGCACCTTGTGCCCAGAGCTCTGCAACATTTCTGTAAATTAATTTACCTATGCCAGTGGTGGTGAACCTATTGGCGTGTATGTTTTTCTTTTAAGATAAAAGATGTTAATGTACAGTTGTTTTTTTCTAAACTAACATCTCAGTATTCAGGTTTAATTGCAGTGTTGGCATTTTCAGATAAATAAGTGGATTTTGGATTGCAATTTGGCACTTGGTCTCTAAAAGGTTCACTATCATCGACCTAGGCCATCTCTTCCCAAGACTGGTGAAACGAGAGGAGGGAAGATTCTTTAAGGGAAAACCACAAACTGGTTGAAAACACAATCTTTTTTTATTATGTGGCTACTTTCTTCTTACTTATGGGCAGTTAAGGGTTATCATAGCTGATCTCCTCTTTGATTGTTCTGATCCACCTCTGATAGTATCTCAGTGACCCTGTTAACTCAGATAGGCAGTTTTGATGCTTAACAGCAAAAAACTGAGTAACCCAGGTCTGTTAAGAGAATTTGGGCTGGATGACTTTCCTTGTGGAATTTTAACATGAGAGGGTGATGGTGGTGGTGGAGAAATTCACTTATTTTGCAATTGTAGGAGGCAGTGTAGCATAGTGGTTAAAGAGCAAGGACTTTAGATAAATTTGATTCACATCTGTGTCCCTTGCCTAACAGGTGTATGGCCCAAACCAAGTTTCTTACCTTTTCTAAGCCACAACTTCTTTAACAGTAATGTGGGGATAATAATACAAATCTAAGAGTTGTTTTAAGAACTTCATGAAATAATATACCCATTGCACATAGTGATCAGTAATTGATAGCCAATAGTAATTGTTGATGAATTTAATGAGATGATCCTTTTGACAAAGAAATTCATTCTAACACATCAAAATGCTGGGTAGAGACATTAACCTCCCCTATGCTGGCAATAATCTCTGACTGTAGAACTGTGGATATAAGCTGGCTACGTTGCTTTCCCCACCCTAGGACCATGAGAGCACAGACCCCTTTGTCTTTCTGGTGGCTAACACAGAAGGTCTGAGTTGGAAATGAACGTATGTAGTCAAACAATATTTAATGACCTCCTGCTGTATGCTAAACACTGATATAGAAGCTGGGGACCCAGCAGTGAGCAGGCAATGTCCTTGACCCCTTGCAACATTACATAGAAATACCTACAGGAAGACAATTAAATTAATAAGGTCATTTCTGATGGTGATGAGGGCTATGGAGATGCCTTTTTCTCCAGGCTCATGTGTTAAAGTATTTACCTCCTTATGATGCTGGCTGTAGCTTTCAAGCCCACTAGGGCAGATTCTACCCTGGAAACCTACACACACACAGAACTCTGGGCCATGCTTCTGGCTGGTCAGACAGCAAGGCTCCCAGGCTCTCTGAGATTCACTGGACCACTGAATGTGGGAGAGCCTTATAAAATTTTATTTCCCTCCTCCTGGGATCATGCTTATAGCACTTATATCCTAAAAGGCCCCCTTGCAATAAAATTCAGATGTTTCTGCTCAACTCAATACTTCCCTGTCTCTCCAGGTTGGACAGGTCTCTGTACTGTTTGATGGCATAAAACATTTGTAGAGCTCTTGGGATAACATGTTTATTAGTCAAACAGAAATGTGCCACCTCTTTTTTCCCTCCATGAAGAAAAGGATCTCTGGAAATATACAGCAGTCAATGCCAAATGCCCAGGAGTCAGAAAGGTACTACTTGCCAAAGCTTTAACGTTTGATTCACTGCCAGTCAAAGTGAAAATTAGGGAGCTGGCTCTCTTGGACTTTGGATCTGTGATAGAGGAAGTTAAGTGGAACCTGAATTAGAGGTCAGGCGAGCCCAAGTTCTCTTGAAATTACTAGTTGTATGACTGTGGGCAAATCATTTCAGTTTCTTCATCTGTGAAGTGGGACAATTTGAAAGCTGTTGCGGAGGTAAAACAAGGAAATGGCAATCATTCAGGTCTTCAGTTTTGAAGCAAGCAGCCCATCAGCAGAGCAGGAGTCAGCTAGAGGGTGTGGGCCAGGGGTAGGGGGACTGAGAGGTGAGTGGCATTTGAATGCAAGACTCTTAGTGGACACAGAGACCTCCAGTCTGAGCCAGCCTGTGCCAGCATCCATGGGCTCATACAACCTGGTGGCTGAGGTGAGCAGTATGGGGTCTGAGCAAGACCCTGGTTCTAGCAGATGTGTGGGAGGTGAGGCAGGGTTGTAGCCAGCGCATAGTGTGTGCTCTGCAAGAATTGGGGTCAGTGCATGGTAGGTGGTGTGTGTGTGTGTGTGTGTGTGTGTGTGTGTGTGTGGTGGGGTGGTGGTGTGTGGCTGGGGCTCCGTTTTAGCTTCATCAATGAACACAGAAACCCGAAAAATTAGTGGTGAGTTAGTGGCCTGAGGGCTCCTGTTTGGGGTTAGAAAAAAGATTGCGGATTGCATTTTTGGGCTATAATAACTTAAGGCAGAAAGCACAATTCAGGATCCCATTTGGGCAGTGAGGCAGGGAGGAAGAGAGTTGGGATTGGGCCTCTAACATACTTCCTGGTCTGCTAAGGTGCTTATTAGAATTGTGGCTAATATGGACTCATGCATATTAATAGGTACGATGTAGAGTAGAAGAATAATGTGATAGTAAGAGTTCACATTATTGATTTCATTTAGTATTCTCAGCACTTTATAAGTGCTTTGTATATATCTCCTAACTTAATTTAAATCTTCATAATCAATGAGATTTCTCCCCATTTTACAGATGGGGAGATTGCGGCACAGAGGTACAGTGATGGAGCTGGGATTTGAAACCAACTTTCTCTGACTCTAGAGTTTATGGTATTATTGTTTTACTAAATAACAGTAAAAATAACACTGTAGCACTGATAATGGAGGCAGATGTCATGGTTCTAGCTTTCCATGTTCCGTCTTCTCTTCATGCAGCCTATGGCGTGGATATGGTCCACTGCACAGATGAGGAAAGTGAGACCAGGGGTAAGTTGCCCAAGGTCTCACAGTTGGTGATGAGAGGTACAGCAAAAAGAAAAACCCAGGTCAATTCCTTATCAAAAGCTGCATTCTTAGCCCCTGCAGACTGGGTTGTGATCCCCACATTCTTTGAGAAATATATCCTTGACTGGACAAGCTTGTTCACAGCAAATGAATGGCACTGGAATAAATCAAGGCCCATGTGTCCAGTAATTAGACAAGGCCCTATTCCCTTTCACCCTTCCCTGAAGTACCACCGCCATCAAAACTCTCCTTGTCCACAGCCCAATTTGCACGTTAAAACTGTTTGAAAACACATATAGTCTCTCTATCTCTGGAAGGCTGAAAATTGAAATTAAAGTAGAAAAATTGAAATTAAAGCTGCAACCAAGGAAATCTTTGTCTGTAATGTGTATAAAATTCTTTTGAGTGAGAACTACAGAAGAGTAGGGAGTTGCTTTCCTTTGAGGTATTTGTGAAGAAAATAGCTTCTGTGCTTGCTTGGTCCAGGGGCAGGGACCAAAGTCCGTCAGTGACATCAACTGAGATTCAGAATAGCTTTTTATCATTAAATATAAATCCCTTTTGCTATGGTCTGAATTCTTGGATCCCCCTAAAATTCATACTTTGTGTCGGGTGTGGTGGCACATACCTGTAATCCCGGCACTCAGGAGGCTGAGGCAAGAGGATTGCTGCGAGTTCAAAGCCAGCCTGAATTACAGAGTGAGACTGTCTTAAAAAACAAAAACAAAAAATAAGTAAAATTCATACTTTGAAACCTAATCTCCAGTGCAATAGTTTTATGAAGTGGGGCCTTCAGGATGTGACTAGGTCATGGGGGCTCTGCTCTCACGAATGGGATTATTGCTCTTATGAAGCAGGCTTCAGGGAGCTAGATTGTCCCTTGGCTGTGTGAATGCACTTAGCAGTCACCATCTATGAGGAATGGTCCTTAAAAAGACACCGAATCTGCTGGTGCTTCATGTTGGACTCCTCAGCTTCCAGAACTGTGAGCAATAAATTTCTATTGTTTAAAAATTTCCCAATCTAAGATATTTTCTCATAGCAGCTTGAACAGAGTAAGATAATTGCTAATTTACATTAAGAATTGATAAAGAGGGCCAGAGATTTAGTTCAGTGGCATTGCCTCTGCCTCACAAGGTCCTGAGTTTGATCCCTGGTACGAAAAAGAAAAAAAAATTGATAAAGATTTTACAGATATCATTTATCTATTCATTTAGATGCAAAATCTACAGTCAGTCTTCCATGGCTGTGAGTTCTGCATACTCTGATTAAACCAACTGCAGATAAAAAATGTCTTTAAAAATTGCATCTGAGGGCCGGGGATTTAGCTCAGTGGTTTCGCTGCCTGCTGCGCAAAAGGACCTGAGTTCGATCCCCGGTACCAAAAAAAAAAAATTGCATCTGTACTGAACATGTGCAGACTTTATCTGATTATTATCTTCTTAATCATACAGTGTATAACAACTATCTTCTTAGCATTTCCATCATATTAAACATTATAAGTAATCTAGAGATGATTTAAAGTATGTAAGAGGATATGCACAGCTTATATGCAAACACTGTACCACTTTGTTATTTATTTATTTAGTTTTTTTGTTTTGTTTTGTTTTGTTTTGTTCTGGGTACTGGGGATTGAACGCCGGACCTTGTGCTCTCAAGGCAGGCGGTGGAACTATTTAGGTTTTTAAAGACAGGGTCTTGCTATGTAGTTCAGGCTGGTCTTCAACTCGCTATGTACCCCAGGCTGGCCTCAAACTCATGCCTCAACCTCTTGAGTGCTGGGATTACAGGTGTGCACTACCACACCCAGCTCTCTGTGCCACTGTAGATAAGGTACTTGAAGATATAGATATTATTGGGTAGTCAGGGAACCAATCCTGCATGGATACTGAGTGAGGATTGTAGTTTGTATGTTGGTGTGAAAAATATTGCTTTAAGGGGAAGTTTATTATTCTATCTGTTTCAAAGTTTACACATTCAGTCTTTAGGGCACAGTCACAGAGTGGACAAATTTACCTTTCAAGTCTCTATAGATGTGATGGATTCCCTGCACAGGGAAAGACATCTGTCTCTTTTTAAAAAATTAATTTTATTGGTACATTTTAGGTATACAATATAATATATTCATCATTGGAAATTTGCACCTTTACAAAATGTCTCTTGCTCTTATTTTTTCCCTCTTCACCTGCCCTACCTTCAACCCCTCCATCCCTCCCTATTTACAAAGACTTTGTTTCCTTTTTTCATTTTCTCATATTAATTCCATTCCCTTCTTTCCTTT
>NW_004624762.1:2984512-2997379 GCF_000247695.1 Heterocephalus glaber | reverse complement strand
TTTTTTTCTTTTCTCATAATTTTTCCTTTCCCTTATTGATACATTTTAGGTATACAATAAGTTTACATTTATCATTGGGTGCTTGTACCTGTACATGATGTATATTAGTTCTTATTTTTTTCCCCATTACCTGTGCGCCCTTCACCCCCTCCACCCTTCCCTCATCCGTATCAAGTTTTTAATACATATTTGGATCTCTTTTTGGATTTTCTATACTATTCTACTGATTTGTTGGTCTAGGTCTATTTCTTGGTTAGCCCACATTGTTTTTAGTTTTTTACTAGTATAGTTTATTTTAATATGATAGGGTAAATACTAGATGAGTCTCATTTTTGAGTATTTCTTCGCTATTTTATCTGTTATTTTTCCCCGAACTTCCAAATTATGACATTAGGTTCAAGAAAATTCCATTTGTATTTCAAATGATATTAAAACAAACTGATGAATTTTTGAAAGAATTTACATCTTTCCATAGTCCATCTTCTCCCTCTGAGCAGTACCTCTAGTATGTTGTATTTCCTTGACTCCAACACCAAATATGAATTATGTCATTGATTTCATAATAGATTTGTGAAAATCAAGCCAGGACATTACATTTAAAATTTAATGATTCTTCTAAATCACTTTTAGCCATTGACAGTAATCACATGGCAGGTTCACCCATCACTCCCCCAGGCTTAAGCAATCAGGAGGACTGTTATCTAACATATTTAGAAGTTCTGAAGTCAGACAGGTTTCAAGACTGGTTGATTTAGCTCCTCAACAATGTCATCAAAGTCCCAGCTTGTGTATCTCTCTTTGCTTTTCAGTCCAGGCTTCTGGCAGGTGGATGGAGCAGTTCTGGGATTGTATCTAGAAGCAGTAATGTCTAGAGATCAAAAGGGGCCATTTTTCAGTCTTTCTTAGGAAGGAGAGACCCTTGTAGAAACTCAGTGGATAAATAGGTCACTAACCCACTTAGAAGCCAATCTCTGTCCTGGGATGGGGGGCACCATAATTGTTTAAAGCCAAACAGAATGTTATTTCATATGGTGGTGGTTGTTCTTCATAATTGGAGATGTTCAACCTTAAAAACTAAGAAGATAAATGTGAGAGGCACAGCAAATAATACTTGCCTATTAGTTAAATTGGCTAATTAAGCTCTCAGTTTTGTTAAGTTAGTGTTATTTAAAATTGAAAATGTCTTTTAAAAGTCAGCTTGGAGCTTTTGATATATAGATGTTCAATACCTTACAGGTAATTTTTTCACAATAGGCATGAATTAGTCACACCAATTCCTCCTAGCTTTGAAGATCCTAGAATGTATTCTGGGGGATTATTTAACCAAGCTGCTTTGTATGTGACAGAAGTTCTGTGTGACAAAGCTTTCTGTTTTAGTGCTCTATCATAATATATTTTTAAAAGGTATTTTAATTGGTAATTAAAGATATAGACTTAACTTAAAAGAGTGCATATAAGTAGTCAACTGAAACAAGAGTCAGATGAACAAATAGTTTTTGCATGGATAATTTCCCACATGCATGATTAGCAACAATGGAATTTTAATTTATTTCTCTGCCTGGTGGCTGGTTATGTTTCTTTTTACATTGATAGTAAGATATGTATATCTTTTTTCCATAGCATAAAAATATGAAAATGCTGCATCTTATGATAAAGAAAGTAGGATATAATGGTGGGTTATATACTATGTTGGATATGGAATCAAGCCTACAATCCATTCTGGTAGCAATTTACTGAAACTAACAGAATGCAATTTAAGAGGGTAGAATGCTAAATCATTTATTTCATTAAAGAATCAGGAAGATGTGGGGGATAAATCTTACCAGCAATACACTTGAAAAAGGTCTGAGGACTTTAGATGTTATTAAGTTCAATGTGAGCTCTATAGTGAAGCTGATAGCTGGATAATATTTGCAAATATTAATTTTTTTCCACCCTGGATATTTCCCTTTCTCGATCCTACATTTAGGAAAATAGTTTTCAGAAAGCTGAATTATTTAGGAGAAATCAGTCTGTGAAGGTATAGGAAGAGAAAAGAAGAATTCAGGGCAGAGTCAGGGAAGACTGGGATCCTCCTTCACATTAGAGATTTGTTTAAACTAATAGGGGAACAGAAGCAGGAGAGAGCAGTTGGATCTGGGGTTCTGCCTCATGGTAGTGTAACTAGGAGATGACCAGACTATAGAAAATGACTGTGCATGAACTCCAGGCACATGAGCCTCTTGGTGGTTGCAAAAACAAACAAACAAACAAACACAACAAAAACTCTGCCCTATGCACAGCACAGTCCCAGCAGGGAGTCTTTGACTCCGAATAACCAGGGAAAACCTGTGGGGACAGATAGCTGGTACCTAGTGGATCCCTCCACTCAAACTCCACCCCAGAGAGCACCTGACACTGCATAGAATCCTGAAACTCTTACATAACCTTGGGGGAAGGAAGCACCAAAGTTAATCAAGTTACACTTTCTGCCATTCTGTTGAGAAGGTGGCCTAGAGTCAGAAACTGAGCTATGAAAAACAAAGAAAGGGGTATTTCTTGCATATTTGAGTTTCACTACTGAGATACCTACAGCTCTTAGAATCTAAGGCTGAACTGACACAGTAAGCAGCTGTGATGTAAGCCACTCCCCCGGACTGGGCTGTATTTTGTTCCAAGGACCTGGATTTTAGGTATGCAAGCCTACAGAACTGTTTCACCCTCTAGGAGGTGTTCAAGATTCCCTTCCTTAGACATATCTGCTAATATGGGGTCTTGTGCAAGAACATTTCCTGGGATTTCCTGCTGGCATCTGGGTCTCTCTTTGGATGAGACTTGGTCTTCTCCTATGGATTCTGTGTTGTAAGATGCTTCACAGCTGCCACCAGCCTGGGAATATGTGAAGGCCAGAGGGAGTCAGTTCCATTTTGATTTAAAAAACAGCTTTCTCTTTCCATTTGGGCTGGTGTTTCTTCAAGGCCATAAGAGGTAAGAATCAAAGGACTGAAAATGTAGGCTTGGGGAAAAGGGCCCAGGAGACAGCTGTGTTTGGTTTGAAAACTGAGCCTTAGGCCAAAGGAAGGCTGATAGTCATACACAGTCCAGCCCAGTTCACTAGGTTTTGCCACACATAGAGAGGAATGTGTGATGGAGGTGAGAGGCCCTGAGTCCTAGCCAAATACACTTCCATGACAACCAACAAGCATGGCCGGGGCTAATGAAAGGTCTTGAAACCCAGTTGAGTGTGTACTGAAGTGCCTGAGGTATTTCTCCAGAAAAAAAGATGTTGTAGGAACAACAGACAGCTCTTTTTACATGTTAAGAAGTATGTGAAAGAGGAATTAGTTTCCTTTATTATTTTCTAAAACTCTACTCTCCAAATTGTTCATCAATATCACTAAAATGTTTCAATACCTTTTCCAGTAAGAGCATACCTATTAATAATATATGCACACTAATCATTAGAAAAGTTGAAGTTCTTTCTTGTTTATAAGATAGAAATAAACTGCTCTAGTGTTTTCTTTCAGATTCTGAAGGGTATCTTGTGTTGCCCCTGGAGTGAGCACTCCCTGAATGGAGTCCATGATTTTGGGGCCACAACTAGCCCTAGTTAGTAGGGGAAAGTGTAGGGAGGCTGATTATGGTCTTACTGGATGGCCCATGAAGCTCTAAGTGCCTGTTGTGTCTGTATCTTTGTCTAAGGGATAGCTCCAGGAAATAATTTTTTTCACAAAGTTATGTTTAGGATTGTGTGACCTTTACTACTAGACTAGACCAAGGTTGATTCCTATGCCAAAGCAACCATGGATACAGAAGACAAACCTCAAGGAGGGCATGCACATCAGGTGGTGTGTAAGTTGGGCCATTTGGAAGGCAGATGCCAAGATGAAATTAGGAGTGTAATAGATGTATTTGAGGAAATGATATTGAAGGATACAGGGAGGGGAAGTGGGAGTAGCTAGGAAGACCCTTCAGACCATGAAGCTGGTCTGACATCAGTGAAAAGAGAGTGGGGAGAGGAACTGTGGAGGAAGAGCCTCAGATTGCAGTACATCTCTGGGAAAATCTGAGCAGGATGGATGAGGAGTCTTCAAACAAGATTTCCTGCCAAGAATCTGCTGTCTGGCAAGAATGGCCCAGCTCTAGTTTCCTTGGTGTTCTCAGTCACTGACTGGGACTTCCTAACATGAGACTTGTGAATGGTTCAGGGGATCTTCAAGGCTCAGCGGCTGGAGGTAGCCCACTGACTACATCCTTGCAGTAGGAAGGGCTAGGAGAAGCACTTCCATGGCTGCTATAGGCTGACTGAATAGAGGACTCTAGTATGATGACAGATTGGCTTAACCAGATTTGCTTTCTTGGGAAGAATAAATAGGTACTTTTGAGGGTAGACAGCTCATTTGGTCCTGGAGAATGCTTACTGGACCTTGTTCTGTCACAGTGTTTGCTGCAGCTCATATAGCAAGGATTACTGGAAAATTAGCATCTGGTAATTTGCACCAGACCAGTGTTTCTTGAAAAATGTGCCGCTTGCATCGGAATCGTCCCACAGTGCAGGAGGTAGGGGTCAGGTGGAGGCAGATCTCTTAACCTTCCCAAGACCTCTGAGTCAGCATAGACCAGGGGAAAGACTTAGTTATCAGCAAATTTAAGTTGATGTCTGGATAGATAAAATATTCTCTGAAGTTCACCCCCATTCTCAGTGTCTATGATTCAATTTTTTTTTTGGCTTTTTTGAGACAAAGTCTCGCTGTAATTCAGGCTGGCCTTGAACACATGGCAATCCTTCTGCCTCAGCCTCCTGAGTGCTGGTATTATAGGTGTGCACCGCCATGCCCAGCAATCATTCAATTTTGGATGCTTTGACTAACTGGATCTAGCTGGAAGCCCTTTGGAAATGTAGTTAAATCTTTTGGGCCTCAATTTTGTCATCTTAAAACAGAAGTTAAATTACAGACTCATTTAGCTCTGAGTCCTATGCATCTGTCTTCTAGGTTGTCTCTCTTTATTTGAAGCTTTGCTGGTATCTGGGTATAAGTAAGCATGTTTTTTTAAAAAAAACCTTTTGCAATGAAGTCAAATAATAAGTGCTCAAAAAATTATTTTGTTGATTGATAGCTTGGTTGAGGGTTAGTCAAAGGAGACCATTGAAGACAGGAGGAAAGCCACATCTCAAAAGCCAGTTGCTTCCCAAACCTTGGCTCACTTCAGAGCCTAACATGAAAGCTGTTATTTAAATTGGGCTTCTG
This sequence comes from Heterocephalus glaber, assembly GCF_000247695.1. The sequence goes on along the minus strand of NW_004624762.1, from coordinate 2,992,151 downwards.
AAGTGGGCTGGAGGAAGGCAGCAGTGAGTTACTGTCACAGGACTGCTATCAGCTGATGAACGCTAGATGAGGAATGCTTGTTGCCTGAAAGAGGTTTTTCCCTGTGTGGCTTTATCAGAGGCTGCAGGCTGGCAGGTGGACACACAGAGCTCTCCTGTGTGGGCACAGAGACTCTCTGTCAGACTGCCCCTCTGAGGAACACAGGCTGGTCTCCATGCTTTTGGTAGCAAGGAGGATGGAGGAGGAGGCAATCTGTGGGGTTTGTCCAGCTCTCAGAGGTACTAGTGGGCAAGACAAAAAAATTCACTGTCATCTATAGGGGTGCAGAAGTCCCAGGCCAGTGGCTTTGACTGCAGTGTCTCCATCTTTGTTTTTAAAGAATGCTTAGATAAGAGGAGAACTATATATCTGGGTGAAGGACAATGTATATTGTTGGGAATCTGATAGACAATGTATATTGCTGGAATAAGACAGCAGCTGTTCAGGGCAGAGCTGGGTTCTCTTGCCAGTCTTCTGCACTCCTTTCAGGAGAGTCTGCTTTCAGGATGTCTGAGTGAGCTGTCTCTATGACAGTTAACCCTGGCTTATGGCCTTGTGAAGAACCCAATGCAATGCCTTAGTTATCCATCTTCTGGTCTTCAGGCCTATTCTAGCACAGGCCTGTCCAGCCTCAGGAGTTCTCAGTGTCTCTCTGACTTGGTCCCTTCTTTGTCATCCCATAAGTCTCACACCTGTGGAGATAAACTTCCATAATTCACCTGAGAGCTGAGGACTTGATGAGATCCCAAGTGTTTTTATTTATCTTTTACAAACATGTTTCCTCTAAGGAAGAGAATTTGCATTAATAATGGACCTCATGTGAAGCACCTACTATATGTCTTAACACTAATATTCTCCAGAATGGGATGAGATTTCCTAAGGATGACCCATTGGGGGCAGGAAGAATGTCCTAAGTCCTGTATTTATGTTTATTTTCCAATCCAAGAAATACAAAACAGATTTAATTTACTTGCAGTAGACTGGATAGAAACTAGCACTTCATGCCTGGCACATGAGGTGTACTGGGGGTAGAATGGGAATTCCAACCACACAGAAGGCTAACAGTTCACTTTTAGCATATTGAAACAAACCAATAAATTTAGTAGATTTATGGATTATAAAACAATCCATACAAAGTGAACAAGTGGTTTAAAGAGAAGTCATAAATTGAAAATAATTCTGAAATATAAATATAAGCAACCCACCCCCACAAAATAGGTTCCACTCCCAGAATGAACTGTATCAGGTAGCCATATTACAAAGTAAAAACCAATGAAAATCCAATCAGATCTGAAAAGTTAATTTAAAAAATTGGTACAGAAGAGTATCTGAAATATGTATTTATCTGTACAATCTTTAAGGTGAACCACTTTACATTTATATCATGCTGTGAGAGATTAGCTAATGGTGATATAAAGCCATCTCATGTAGCAATGTATGTGAAAGCTCAGCTCCCAGACAGGAAGACAGATCTCATAGTTTTCCAGCTGTGTTTAAAGTCATGAAACAATAAGTCCTGTTTGTTAGGAAATTTTAGTAAACTTAATAATAATACATATTTTGAGGGTTCTCATGCAATAGCAAAAGAAAAAAAGCCATAGACTATTGGAGAAACGTACTGACGCTGGAACATGCTTCCTGGTTCTCTGGCTGACATACATAGAAAACAGTGTGGCAAAAGCTAAGATGCATTTATTTGTTGGAAAATTATTGAAAAAATTATTATTGAAAATTATTCAATGATGCTTAGAAAATATTGGTTAAAATTTGAAACAAGGACTATTAGTATGAATTGCTCAGTGTGGAAAGTGTTTTATGAAGTTTTAAATGGTTGGATGTATTTAATATGTTTCAGCCCAGAGTAATTCCTAAAGTCTATTTCAATAAACAAATACCATGAGAATTTTCCTTCTTTTTAGAGTACAGAAAGCCTCATGAACTTATTGCTCCCACCCTAGGTAATGCAGAAAAGCTGGCCGAAGGCTGAAAATCCTTCTGAGTCCATTAGAGAGCGGAGGCCTCAAATCAGCCAAGTTAACTAAGTTCTAGGGACAAAAAGCTCCTCTAAGTACAGAGGGGACTTATGAACTGTCTCAGCTTTGGTAGTGTATGGGGAAAAAGAGGGAGTTACCTCCTTTACCAAAACCAACTAACCAGCCAACCAGCCAGCCAACCAATCAACCAACTGACCAACAAATACCTGAAGCAGGTAGAGGAAACATTTGAAATTTTAATGAGTTAAGGGAAAAGTGTGGCTCTAATATGGCAATTTGGAATCTCTGGAAACTGCATACCCAAGGGGAGCTCATACTACTCAGCTCTTTTTGTGTCACCCTCAACCAGGTGCTCAGGAAAAAGACTGAAGGTGAAGTAGGAGACCTGAGAGAGCGTTCTCCTCTGTGGTGCACAGACATGGACATTACTTGCTTCCCAGATTCTTTTATATGAATCACAAACCATATGCTTCTGGGGGTGGGGTGGGGTGGTGGCTTTCTGTACTTTACATCCAGGCTACTCACCCTTTGGGTAGTGCAAAGACATCACCTCCTTAAGTGGACATAACAAGCCAAAGTATATATGTACCTAATAAAAGGGATTCAAAATACATAAAGCAAATACTAGTAGAATGAAAAATAAGATCAAACAAATACAAAATTATAGTTGTATACTTCAAATAAAAATATTTTAAGAATTTTTGGTTACTAAAGGAAGACCACACAAACCAGATATATTTTCAACAGTGAGTAGCTGCTAAATAAACTCAATGATTTTAGAAAAAGTTGTGTAAGTGTAATCACTAATGGACTAGTATATAGCATTGTGTATCTTCGAATAATACACAAAAGTGGATTCAGAGTTAGGGTTATAGAGATAGTGACATGGATAAAATTAGTTCACTAAATTATTAAAAGACAAACTATTCATCCACACTATTGATGCCAGAAATACCCCAGGGGCTATAAGATACTACCAATTTGACAATTTTAAAAATAAAAAGAGGGTTATAAATATATAGTAGAAACTTAACAGCACACTAAAAGAGGTGGGTAGAGACTACAAATATTCTTTATACCACACAGAAATTGGTTGATTATCTTGTGTCAGATACTTAAGAACAAGTTAGGCAATTTCCTTTTATAAATAGGAGGACTCTGAATATGTTGGATGTTTATAGGTGATGACAAGTGGTCCTTCAGAAGTGTGTGTTCTCTAAAAGACATTTTAAAAACAAAAAACATGTGTATTTTGTTCCTTTCAGGTTGTGGCCTTGGAATTACTGCAAGAAATTAAAAAAATAAAACAAAGCCCAGATCTGACCACTAGGAACATACTTTAGTAAGAAAATCTTGCTCTAGAAAATCATACTTCAGTTTCAAAATCTTGAAGTGTTTCAAACTCATTAGCAAATAGCTTAAAATTAACACCTTCCAACTAGATTATTGAAACAGTTTGCACCAGGAATAAATTTCCCAGCTGCATTTTTAGTTTGTTTTTTTTTTAAGACAGGATCTTGCTATGTAGTTCAGGCTGGCCTTGAACTCACTGTGTAGACCACACCAGTCTTGAACTTGTGGGAATCCTCCTGCCTCAGCCTCCCAAGAGCTGGGATTACAGGCATGAACCACCACACCTGGCACCAGCTGCATTTTAAACAAAACCCTTTGTGCAACTGGCCCATCAGTTTGTAAACTGTATATCAGAACCTGGTTCTCCTATGTAGATTCACCCATCTTTGGGCCGCACCTTTTCCAGTAATGTGATCCAATCAACCTGAGTATTAACAGAAGCTCAATTTAGAACAGATCTTGGAAATATTGTATCAAAGCAAATTAAGCAAGATTTAAAAAATGTAACAAAACGTGTCTGAGGACATTTCTCTCATTGAAAATAGTAATAGAACTTTTTAGTGAAAGCTGAAAGAACCTTTAAATAGTTTAATAAGTAAAACAAAATTATTTTACAGATATGGGTCAGTTACTGGAACTGTGGTACTTTATGAATTCTTCCACACACGGCACCCTCCTACCTCTACTGCAGCCTGGTTTTATTTTGGCATTGGCGTAGTTTCCCTGAAGGAACTCTTTTGGGGTGTAGACTCTGGTCACAAGAGAGTCACTGGTCTCTCCATCCAAGCAGGCACACCCACACCCACGGCCCTCCCTGCTGGGCTTCATGCTCCCTTCCCTCTCTTACATGCAGAGGAATGGCTGTATATGAACTAAGGCTGCTGGTCCCTGAGGGGTCCCTAACAGGTCAATAGCCAGCTGAGGACACTTGGGAAAGTACTCTGAACAAAGGCCTCATAATAGCTGTTGTAGCCCCTGTTGATGCTTTGCACATGCCTTGTGCTTTTGCACACCTGGTCTCTAGCCACTCAGTTAGCTTATGCAGTAATTACTATTTACATTTTACAGTTGGGGAAACTGAGGCTCAAATGCTCAAATTGGTTTCCTAGGAATGTGGTCCAGAGTTAGACCATCAACTGTTCCAGAGCTGGACCAGTTGATCTAACCCCCTCCCCTGTTTGGGGGGTTGTGTTAGCTTTACATTGTGACAGAATACCTGACATACACAATTTAAAGGAGGAAAGACTTACTTTAACCTACAGTTTCAGAGGTTTCAGTACCTCGTCAGCTGGCTTCAAGGCAGAAATATCATGGCAGAAGGGTGTGATGGAGGGAAGCTGCTTACTTAGTGGCACTCAGGAAGCAGAGAGAGCAAGAGCCAGAGAGGAAGGAAGAGGCTGGGGACAGCATATACCCTTCAAGGGCATGGCTCCAGTGGCCCACTTCCTCCAGCTGGGCCCCACCTAATAATGGGCCATTCAGCTATGAACTCATCAATGGATCGGTCCATTGATGAGGTCAGCACCCTCATGATCTAATCACTTCTCTGGACCCCACCTCTGAACTTTGCTCTATTGAGGATCAAGCCCTCAATATGAGTCTTTGAGGAACAGGCAGAGATGTGTTAAGGGAGCACAGTGATTGCTCCTACAACCCCCTTATTTGTGGTTTCACTTTCCATGCTTTCAGTAACCCTTGGCCAACCTGGCTCCACAATCCTCCTTCTGACAAAGGTGATGACACATTGTCTGCATCATTCACCTCATTTCATCTCATCAGGTAGGCATCACATCTTCACAAGAAGGGTGAGTACAGACAGTACAGTAAGGTATATTGAGAGAAATCTACATTAGCATAACTTTTATTGCAGTACATTATGATTGTTCTATTTTATTACTGTTGTTAATCTCTTACCATCTCTAATTTATAAGTTAAACTTTATCTTAGGTATGTATGTATAGGAAAAAATATAGTATATATACAGTTTGGTACTGCTTATGGTTTTGGATGCCCACTGGGGGTTTTAGAAAATATCCTCCATGAATAAGATGGGGGGACTGCTGTAATCTGTTTCATATTGGTATGGGCTCCCTTAGGGTGTCTGCGAAAAACAAAGGAAAGGCCAAAGTGGTTGGTAAGATCATCTTTTCCTGGGAGGATCAGGGTTTCAAAGAAGGAGAAATGTTTAAGATGTGTCTAAAACAGGTTCTTAAATTTGGCTGCCATTAGCATCACCCAAAAAGGTCTAAAAACAAGGCCAAGTCCTAGGCTCTGCTGCAGACCTGTCAAATTAGTATTGCAGTGGGGAAAACAGAATTCACCTGTATTTTCCCAACAGCTTCCCTGGACCCAGGTGGAGACTCTTGGAAGGCTGGTGGGATAGAGTGGGGGCCAGCTCCAGGAGATGCCTCTGTACCCCTATACCCTAGGGTGGATTTGGAGTTCTGCTTGCTACTCTGGACACCTACCTGGGTTCTGAGACCAGGATCACTTGGGAAGAGGAAGAGCCTCCTCATACACGATGTGAGGTGCATGGGTTTGTTTACTGCCATCTGCTTGGGTACTGTCCTTACAGAAATGATTTCTTTGTCAAAATACACGACAAGGAGCCTGGTTTTGCCCCAGGCTTCTGTTTCATAACTCTTTTTATTGGAGCAGAAAGAAGTGGCACATTATTGTTCTTCTGCTTCATGTCTTCTCATGGATCAAGAAAGCAACAAGCACTTTGTACAAATAGAAAAGCCTGCTTTGTTGTCTGAGGACAGGGAGGTGGGGTTGCAAGGAGAAGGCCTTTTACAGGCCATAAAAGAGACACAGGGCACAAAGCAGGCTGGAGGCGACGGGCGAGAGGGCCTGGGAATAGGTGGAAAGAAATCACTTGCTCTTAATCACTGGCTCAGAGAAGGTCCCACATGTTTCTGTATGAAAGTGATCTTGGCAAGGCATATGTCATGCCTGGTAGCTCCATTTTTGTGAGAAGGATCTTTTTGGGGGCAGTTTTATGCACTAATGTTTCTGAAAATTGGAGTGACTTGGTCAGGTTGTTGAGGGGACTTTGATATTTTAAGAAACCTTGGTAACACTACTGAGACAATCAGCAGCATGCTTTCCTGCGTGTCACCTGCTCTCCTTGTAACCTATCTGGGGCAAGGTGGCTATTGTCATGCTCAATTACAGGCAGGCAGCCACAGCTTAGAGAATGAGTTCTTCCCTCCACTTGAGTCAGGGTCAATTCCTGATGTGTGTGTTCCTTGTACAAAATTGTTCAGTAAAGTAAGTCTCTGCCTATATTATATTATTGGCTTCACAAACCTGAAGTTTTCCATGTTGGACTTTATTCAAGGGGAGCCCAAAGCTGAGTCAGCTAAGTTGCCACAACCTAATATGATGAGTATATGACCTTGAGGGAGCTAATTAAAAGAATTAATATTTTTCTACAGCATAAAAGAGACTAAACAACCAGAAATTTCCTCCGACGCTGTTTTCTTTCCCTACTTCCAGATAAATGTTCTTTTTTTAAAAAAAATTATTTTTATTACTGCATGTTCCTAGTACTTAATGATTACTATATTCATTGTGGGTAGTTGGTATATGTACAGATACTTTCTAGGACAGTGATTTACACATTTTTTTGAGTTTCAGACTCACCCGGAGAGTGTGTTGAAACAGATTGCTGGATCCCATTCTTAGGGGTTCTGACTCAACAGGCCTGGGTGGAGCCAGAGAATTGTATTCTGATCAATCCTGTAGTGGTGTGGCTGCCGCTGGTTCATGGACCTCACTTTGAGAACCACAGTAATACAATAGTTTTTTTTCCCTATGTATGCTCTAATTGTGTCTATCTTTATATCCCTACATATATGCACAACAGATGAATAAAAATGGATCCATGTGTTACTAATAATTTTGAAATTTGCTTTCATTTAAAAATATCCTAGGAGGCTGGGCATGGTGGCACATGCCTGTAATCCTAGCACTCAGGAGGCTGAGGCAGGAGAATCATCATGAGTTTGTGGCTAGCCTAGAATACATAGTGAATTCAAGGCCAGCTTGAGCCATGTAATGAGACCCTGTTTGAAAAAACAAAACAAAACAAAAAAATCCTAGGTATAATTCCTACACTAATATCCTACATCATATCTTAAAGTAGAGACATCCATAATTTTTTTTTGTATTAAATTCTTTTATTGGTACATTGTAGGTATACAACACAATTACATTTCTCATTGGGAATTGTACCTTTACATAATGCA